>CM029565.1:1335537-1697851 GCA_017309665.1 Coelopa frigida | reverse complement strand
TTCGTAACGACCTCTAAATTTTTGAAAATTCATGCAATTTTTCATGGAAATTCTTAAATCGTTCATATCTCCGTAAATACGCGTTATTTTGAGGAGAAAGGACGATAATTCGTGGACGACCTCTAAATTTTTTGGAAAATTCATGCAATTTTTCAAGGAAATCTTAAATCGTTCATATCTCCGTAAATACGCGTTATTTTGAGAAAAGGACGATAATTCGTGACGACCTCTAAATTTTTGAAAATTCATGCAATTTTTCATGGAAATCTTAAATCGTTCATATCTCCGTAAATACGCGTTTATTTTGAGAAAGGACGTTAATTCGTAACGACCTTCAAAATTTTTGAAAATTCATGCAATTTTTCATGGAAATCTTAAATCGTTCATATCTCCGTAAATACGCGTTATTTTGAGAAAAGGACGATAATTCGTAACGACCTCGAAATTTATGAAAATTCATGCAATTTTTCAAGGAAATCTTAAATCGTTCATATCTCCGTAAATATGCGTTATTTTGAGAAAAGGACGTTAATTCGTGACGACCTCTAAATTTTTTAAAATTCATGCAATTTTTCATGCAAATCTTAAATCGTTCATATCTCCGTAAATACGCGTTATTTTGAGAAAAGGACGTTAATTCGTGACGACCTCTAAATTTTTAAAAATTCATGCAATTTTTCATGGAAATCTTAAATCGTTCAAATCTCCGTAAATACGCGTTATTTTGAGAAAAGGACGTTAATTCGTAACGACGTCTAAATTTTTGAAAATTCCTGCAATTTTTCATCGTTCAAATCTCCGTAAATACGCGTTATTTTGAGAAAAGGACATTAATTCGTGACGACCTCGAAATTTTCATAATTCAGGCTATTTTTTATGGAAATTTTAAATTGTTCATAATTCAGTTAAATTTGCATGAATATCTTAAAATGTCTTGAGAGGCGTTTAAATTTAATAAAAATAAAATATTTCAAAAATTAATAGAACGTAATTTAAATACTTCATTAAATCATGTCTATGAAAAATAATATCATTTACGTTTATAGTGTGAATGGATGAGGGCGCTGGGAAAAAATTGCATTTCGAAGGACACGCTGTCCGCGGAGGTCGTCGTGTCCTGGACGCTGAGTGGCTGATTACAGGGCATTGGTGGCCGTTGACACGATGACACTTTTTAATTTAAGTTTAACACAGTACACACGGACACACGCACACACACATAAGCGGCGGAATTCGCGCTTTGTCATCGAGGAAAATGACGGCGAGGAGAAAGATTACAGGCGCAGGATATAAATTATGTGTTTAAACAAACACGCACGAGGGGAAGGAAAGGGGTTCAGTCGTGACCCATCTCCCGGGGTCCTTTGAGGTGCTAAATGCCAATGGATTGATGGCCGAGTTGAGGCCGGGCCAAGGGACGACGACGACGGGAAGCCGAAGAATGCGGTTCATTTTGCAAACGGTCACAAACACACACATCTACTCACTCAGTCACTCACTTCTTCACTCACTCGCTTTCTCACCCCGTCACTCACTCACACGCGTGCAGGCAGCTGCAATTTAATACACACTCAACTGACAGAGACACACGCACAGGACACAGGCGCGCTCGCTGCGAGTCCTGTGCGCGCTCCAAAGGAATGTCAATTAAATTCATATTCAGTTGGAAATATTCGCAATTAACGTGTAATTGAAACCGTTATTGAAAGCTCTAGAATTTGCATAAATCATTATTAATTTCCCACCGACACCCACTCGCTCTCTCTCCCTCTGATACACAAAGTTGCCAGCGTCAGAGTAAAAGATGGACGGAGAGGTGATGTGAGGTCGCGTTCCCGCTGCATCGGGGTCGGGATGGCGCGGCTCCCCATCACTTATTCATCGATAATTCTCCACCGCGTATGGGGTGCGGCGGGGGGAGTCGAGGGCCGCGTGTTCAGGAATCAACTCAAAGCAACATCCGATTTGCCCCGACATCGAACCCTCATTACGAGTGTTTATTTTGGAATCGTGATGGTAATTGGATAATTTTCCCCGAAAACACCTTTGAGGCTTTGATAACCAGCAATTGGCATGCTTCACGGCCCATTGGGGGCGCTTCCTTCACAAAGGATCTCCTTCGTAATTTATGTTAATTCCAAGAAACACAGAAGCTCTTCGGTTGCTCTGTTTCAAGATGCAATTAAAAAGCTTTTCACATATCGAACTTATTTCATAATCGCGCTCTGGTAACTCTTTAATCGAACTTTCTCTCGGTAACTCCTTCAAGTGCCGTCAGTTGTGAAATTAATTTACAATTAGTGCGAGTGTTGAAATTTGTGTGAACGAGTTTTTCGTGAAAGTCAAGAGATTTGCGCAGATTTTCTTTAATGTAAGTGACTTTTGTTTTCCTTCAATAGTTTTCATTTGAAATTCTCCTCCTCTCGTCGAGTTTCTCAACACTCTTCTCACCCTTCGGCTCTTCTCCACATATCATTCTCGGTGCTCGACCTTCTCATGTGAAAGAAAATTATGACAAAATGAAAATGCTTTGGCACCTTCCTGCCATAGGGGGCGGGGGCGTGGCAGGGCTCCGGGCGACAACAGCAAAAGCACTCAGGATCAGTTCAAACTTCGAGTGTTCTTCTTGACTGCCCCACTCCAATCTCTCAGGTGGTGAGGGAGAGTGTGACAAAGAATGAACGAGAGTGCGAATAAAGAGTCGCTGCTCATTTGGGTTGCACTGTTTTATTTTGTTCCTACTATTTTATTTGTTTCCTGCTATTGTATTTACTTCTTACTATTTTATTTTGTTCCTACTATTTTAATTTTTGTTTCCTACTATTGTGTTTGTTTCTTACTATTGTATTTGTTTCCTGCTTTTGTATTTGCTCCTTCCTAATATTGTTTTTGCTTCCTACTATTTTTTTCTTCTTCCTGTGATTGTATTTTATTTGTTGTTGTTGTTGTTGTCAGGCGGCGCATGTTTCGTCGTGTTCATTGTGAAATTTCACAGTTAGTTTACAGTTACACGCAAAACAATGTGACACCACGGCACGGTGCGATGCGACAATGGTCGATACGCGTGGTGGGAGGGGGGCGTGGCGTCGTCTGCGATAAAAGTGAAACGTAATGCAAGCTGTATAAAACTTTCACAACAGCAACAACAACAACAACAATTAGGGGGAGGGGTCCTCCGTCAAAGGAGAGAATCTCAACAACATTTCATATCAAAGCAACAACAACAACAACAATGGGTGAGGTGCAGCGGGGACGGAGGAAGTGGTGAAAAAGTTGATTGTCGAAAGTTTTGCGAAATTTTCAACGGGAATGAAGTGCACTTAAAAGCGTTTAGGTGTTTTGCGCAAATACAATAGCAACAACAAAAAATAACAACAACATCAATAACATTACCACCATCACTATAACAAAATAAAATAACAACAACTGAAACAACAGCGAAAATCTCAACAGCAATAAAAACAGCTAAAACACCAACAACTTGAACAACGACCAATACAAATGTTGCAGACTTTCGGTTGAAATGCAAAACTTTTGCTGCAACTGTTGACGTCCCCTCAACCCCAATCCCACGGGGGTTTCCCTCCCACACCTCTTGTCGTTGGTGACGGCTCAGCCTTTGTTGTTGTGCAAATTAATGTCGTCATAAAATATTATAATCACTCGGCATCGCTTTTGTTGCAGCAGCACTTGACAAATCGGCGGCGACGAAAAACGTCGACGACGACAACGTCGACGACGACAACGTCGACGACGCCAACGTCAGCTGAATCGTGGTGAAATTCCACGGAAGGATTCGTCAGATTCGAAAGTGAAAGCCAGCGAAATGAGTCCGAAATCAGGAGCGATTCCAGATGGTGGAATCCCAGGAGCATGGGAGTGATTAAATTGAGGGAGCGACATAAAGTGAAGGGAGAAATAAATTGAACATGGTTCGTACTATACTACGATCTTAGTAGATCATTTTCACTTTTGGAAACATTTAATGTCTTTAAGTTTGAATCAACTACGATTATTCTAACTTGTTTTTATTTATTTTTTTGTTTGTTGACATTCATTTGGACATCATTTTATTTGCATTTTATGCAGCATGAGGTTTTTTTTGTAATCAAATAGTTTGCGAGATTTACGATTTGTTTCATCATTGGTCCGTAGATATTGAAGAGGAATCGAATGAAATGATAGTTGAACGATTAAATTAATGAATTGAAGATTGACTGGAAGAACGATTCTTATACCGCGATCACGCTGGAAACGAAAACTAAATTAAAAATCGTGAGGCATGAAGAGTTTTCCAGGGTTTTTCAGACAAAAGGCAGGACTCGTGTCCCAGAGGAAGACGTCGCTGTCGTCGGTCTGTAATAGAATTAAGAGCGCTTCCGCTTTGACGGTGGCGACCGACGACCGTCGCCAGTGGAGAGGAGTCGGTCACAAAGGACATTAAGCAGCAGGAACTACAACAATTACACTAATAATAATGCCCAGAGACAACAAAAACAATGGCGACAGGAGCGACGACATTTCCGCGAAGAAAAACAACCGCAACTACAGAACAGAGGGAAGGAGAAGAGCGTTTGTGGTGGTGCGTCAATTAAAACGGAAACTAAAGAGCATTTCCACAGCCTACGCGTTCCATCGCTCCCGCTCGTCGACTAGGGGGCGTGGAGGAAGGAGGAGGGCGGGGCGGTTCCGACCACATTTTAAATAAAATTTAATTTTAATGTCATGCAGTGCGCATTCATTAGCATTTGAAAGGCGGGCGTGGCGGTTGACATGGCGATGGTTGGAGCGGAAGAGAAGGGCGAGACGTCTGTCAGTCAGTCAGCGGCAGGAATCGTTCCACGGTGCGGCGTCGGCATTAATTATGCGCAGCTCTCATTCGGCGGAGTTTCCCGTGAATATTAATTTCCAGCATTCTTTGCGAATATTTCATGACAGACGGACGGAGAGAGATGAGAGACAACTAGCAGTTGTAGTTGATTGTGCGGAATGTCAGTGGTAGAAGGGGGCGGTGGGAGTGGATGGCTGACATTTATGACAGATTGAATTTGACGGAATCCAGAGGAAGTTCCACCGGAGACGTCGCTGCTCGAGCAATGAGACACATGCGGGACGTTAATTAAATCCGCGGGACGTGTGAGTGACATGACGCGGTATCCTCGTCGTCATCATTCCGTTGGCGGCGCGAGGTTTCCAGCCAAGACAATAGACACAAGATCCTTCTCATCATCCCAAAGGTCTCGGCGAAGTCATGTTCGACTCCTGCTCTCGCCCTCACCTGTCGTGTGGTTCCGAACCCCCGAAGCCTCAGCAACAGGTGGGGGTCGGTGTTCGGCGAACAAGAGTCAGAGACAGACAGACAGACAGATGTACGACAGCCACACGAAGGAAGCTCGTATAAATCACTATTAGCGAAGATTTACACGCAGCATTAACAGGATCAAGGATACGCTACATGTGCACACGTACGCCACACCGCGTCTCGTCTCGCCGTGCACGCGTGTGTAATAAATAACGGACGACTTTTGTCCGACTCGTTCCAGTCCTTTGTGTCGTCGTCGTCCCCTCTCTCTCTCTCTCTCGAAGATGTTCCTGAATTTAAAGAGTCGTCTCCCCAGGGACGAAGGACCTTCGAATCGTGGGTTCGACTTCACTTCGGAAAGTCCATGAGCTCCGCTGCTCACAGACCACGATGAGCTGAGAGGCGAAAAGTCAATGAGGAACAAGGAATGAGGAAGCGGATAGAAAGAAAGAATAGATGAGAGAGAAAGAATAGAATAGGAATGGAGGAGTCAATAGGAATGACAGAAAGACTCCTCAGGGTGTTTTCTCTGGTCGAAAGGAAACGATTCCGTTGGGATTAAAACTCTGAAGTTCTCGAGTAAAACTCCGAGTGGATCTCTCTTGGGCAGAGTCATGTCTCAGCGAGCGGAGTCAATGATGGAAGAAGAAATGGGCGAGAGGCGAAAGACTTTTGAGCCAAGAGAAATTTTCCGGCCAAGCAAGTGACTACGAGGAGTTTGTGTGTGCAAAGATAGTTGATCTCGCCAAGTGGAGACTGACTCAAGGATAGATTTGGAGAACTATGGGATGGAAGGATAACAAGAGAAATATGGAAAATATCGCAATGAAAAGAGGAAGAGATAACGAGAGAAATAGCAAAAAGATCTAATTGAAGCGAGGACATAACGAGAGAGAAACATTGAAGAGAGGAGGAGAAGTAGTTTCAGTAAAGTGAAAAATTCCGAGGAATCAGATCTTAATTAATACGAAATCTCAAGTGGTTCTCGTCTTACGCCAGCCGAAGCTGGTACTAAACGATTGCCTCCAAATGAAATCACTTCCAATGGGAGCAAATTGGAAAGAGAAGGGCCATGAGGAAACTCTGAGGAGGAGAAATGGAATCAATGGACTCGACGATTGCCCAATTTGCAGTAATTTTTCGCAATAAATTCCGCGCCAGACACCTGCAATCACACTCTCACGCACACACACACATTGACAGGAAGAAGGCGGTGGTAGTGGTGAATTCGCAGTGAACCCCCCCAAGTTAATTAAAAACGCTTCCGATACAAGAACGAAATAAATTCTCTGTTTAGTTCTTGCCAGCGATTCTCCGGCGACGCCAACGACAAGGATGGCGAATTCAATTGCGGTTCCACACACACACAGACAAACGCTGCCGCGAAGGACGTGTGGGGAGCGAGCGACGGCGAGGCGAAGTCGAAGCGAGTCGTGGCGAATAAATCGTGGGCTCGCCTTGTGGCTCATAAATTTGGAGGAAGCCGTGCCGAGGTGTTGACTGCAGTCGATTGCACATGCGATGGCGCCAGGATTCACCGAAGGATCCATCTCTCTCTCTCTCTTGCGCTCTAGCCGACCTCCCTCTTTCGCTCTCGCCGTCTCGCTCGCGAAGCACTTGATTAGAAGCCGGAAGCCGAGGCGGAGCTCGTGAAACACATCCGATAAATTGACTTTCGGCAACACACGGATCCTGCTTACAGTTGTTGAGGATGTTCTTGTCGAATGCGTTGTTGTTGTTGTGGAAATTCTTGTTGTTCTAGAAAATGTTGTTATTGTAGTTTATTACCATTGTTGTTGCTCTCTTGAGGGTTGTACTTTAAAGCGTTCTTAACCTAAATTTGATTCTCTTTGTGCCGCGAATTCAATTTCTCTTGTTTGCTCTCACCCCCTTCCTATTACCACCCTCTTCCTTCAACCCACACTTCTTTCCTCATTTCTTCCACTCGCTCGCTGGCTCGTCGTGAGTTCATCAGAGTCAGACTCGAGTCGAAAGTTAAGCACAGACCCCGGGATCCGCAGCAGCCCCCCTGGTGGTCACTCGTGTCTGCTCCGACGGCACGTTCCACGATTCCATTATTGTTATTCCACACGAGCCTCCGACGGAGCCCGCCGACTGATCCTCTCTCTCACTCTCTTCTCCTTCGGTTCTGCCCTCTTCATTCGTTTTGTGCCCCATCCTTCGACCCTGTTGGATCTCGTTTCTCCGCCCTGGTCCTCGCTAAGTGGATAAGAAAATTTGTTTGCCAACTGATGAAAATTTGTAAACATCAAAGACTACATCTTCTTCCCCCTCCTCCTTTCAGTGACTTGGGGCCAAAGGGCAGGCGGTCGTCGAGGGCCGGGGGAGGGCGTCATGTGGAGCCGTGCGGAAAGCGCGTACGTGAGGAGAATCTCACACGAACGAGGTGAGCGTTCGCCCGCTCTCTATTTCTCTCTCACTTTCTTCATTCGTTTCCAATCCTCCGGTCGTCCTTCGTCTTGTATCTGGAAAATACTTAATAAGTGAGTGAGAAGCATTTCTTGAGGAAAAGTGAGAAGAGCGGATGAGGGAGAGGAGGAAGAGAAGGAAAAGAGCTAAAGGAATTAAATAGGGAGAATGGTGTGAAGAGAAAATCGCCACGGGCTGATGTCGTTAATGAAGGCAGCACTAGTGAAAGAATGAGAAAGTGAGTGCTTGGGATGGAGGAAGAGAGAGCGAGGGGAACACAATAGAAAGAGAGAGAGAGACGCATGAGTGATGGGCCTTTCATCGGTCCATCTGCGACGACATCTTAGGATTAATTTCGCCATCGGAACCGAAGGAATGAGATTTGAATAAGAGCCAAGGACGGACGAATTCCAGACCTTTGACGTAGTTTTCGACTCAGTGGCTGTTTATCCTAACTTCCGGTGCGTGCCGGAAGTCGCTTCGGCATCGTCAACATCGACGTCGACATTGAGAAAAAAGAAAAACAACGATAGCCAAAACGATGATGTCAAAGCACCTTTTGTCCTGCGTCCTGTGCCGACGACGATTAGTCAAAAGCGCGAATCCTTCGTCCGTCAACCAGCCTCGGAATTTCCTCTGGCGACCTCCGTCTTCGCGTCGATGTCCTGCCGAGCGGAAGGATTTGGAGAAAGTTTTCTTCCTTTGTTTGCATGTTGTTGTTTAAATAGACATTGTTGTTGTTGCTATTTTGTTGTGAGCAAAACAACGTGCGGCAATAAATAAATCACGGCGCATCAAACGTTTTTCGCTTAGCGAGATGTCGAAAACCCATAAATCATTCGGGATTCGAGAGCAGCAGGATCAAAGTCTGAGAGAGACAGCGATCCTGCATCCCTCCTATTGTTGCTTGGGATGTTTGCGAAGGGATTCATCAACGATTACGTCTCATTTGACGCATTCCTCGCGAGGTCGGGGGTCGGCTCGAGAAATGGGCGTCAACAATGGAGCGATGGGAGGCCCTGATGTTGGCCGGGAAGCGACTCCACCCAGACTTCGAGGACCTCTTCGTTCGTTCAAAAAGTCCAAAAGCCCATCTCCGCCTCCTCCTCCCAACGAGGTGTCAATCACTCGGCTGGTTACGGCGGACCAAACGCGAAGCAGCCTCTCGTGAAAAGGGTTCGCAGCTTCCCGCGCGTCCTCCTCCTCCTTCCGTCCGAGGTAATTGCGAAAAGATTTGGGCTGCCGACGCTGGCCCCAACCGCTGCGGAACTTGGTCAACTCAAGCTCAAGTGGAGGCCTCTCCTCCCCGCATCTCGACCGCAAACAAACACAAAACATTTAAAAATCTTTGCTGCGTTTTTATGAAACTTTTAATGAAGTCGGCTTCGTCCGACCCTCCTGAGTCAGAGGGGGGCGTGGCCGGCAAAGGCGGCTGGGTCGTTACTTTGCCTTGCTTCAGTCGGAAGTGGATTTTCTCATTTATTTTGCATATTTCGGGGCGCGGCAACAAATTAATGAGTTTATATTATTTTCCGCATCCCTAATGAAAGCCGTAAAAAGAGCGCTAAAAGGAATCGAAACCAAGTCAACCACACCCTCGGACCCTCCACGCCCCCCAGGTCCCAAGTGCGAAATAAAACTCGTGTGGCCAGGGGCGTCCTGAGAGACTTGGGGCGAGGGGACGAGGGGGGCCGGCGTGAAAGCCAGCTTGTAATTAAGGCCGTAAAAGTCGGCCCTGTGGACGGCGGTCGGCGGTGGATGCTGCCAGACACATGAACCGTGGTCAGGGCGGCCGGGTTTGAGGGCGAGGGACGGCGAAGGTCGCAATTACGAAGAATTTAATGTGGGGTTGGCTAAAAGCATGCAATGATTTCTCAAGGAGCTCCCTTTGTGCTGCTTTAAGAGTTATTTTTCATTTTCATTTTGCCCTCGCGCTCCCAAAGTATGCAATGGAACTATAAGGCACTTCCGAGTCCTTCGAACACCTCGTCCTTTAGGCGTCGCCTTCCACGTGAGAGGCCTGGCCGCAACCTGAGGTGGGCGGCTCGGAGGAAGGGGGCGTGTGGTCGTCGTTCTCGAGAGCATCCTCGACAAGGACCTCCTTCATAAAACGCATGTTTCGCCTGAGTCTGCTTTTGCTTCTTCTTAGCCTGTTGGGGCTTTCGTTGGCGTCGGAGGTTACAAGCAACACACTAATACATGTGCACACTTACTCACACCAACAGTTCTTCGATGTTTTTGTTGTTCTTATTTCGAGTTTGGTGTTTTTAGCTCGTTGCTGTTGCTGTTGCTCTTAATTTCGTTCTTATTGTTCTTACTTTTGTTTGTGTTGTTCTTACCTCGGTTTTTGTTGTTCTTGTTCTTGGTTGTTTTTATTGTTGCTGTACTTGTATTTGGCGTAAGTGTTCTTTACTTCTTAACATGTAAAAGTTTTCTTCTGTCTTCAGACGCTGTCTCTTTTTCGTCTACATCTCTTTTTCTCTTCTTCCTCTTCTCTCTTTTCATACTCTCCTCATTCTTCATCCACTTCTTTTTGGCCGCCCGACACTCGTGTCTTTCCTTCGTTGCCCTCGGTTGCCCCTGCTGCTTCCGCGCCTCCTCCTCCTCCTTCTTCTCTCTTCGTAGTGAGGTTACCTGGGCCTCTTGGTCAGAGGAGGGAGGGGGGTCGTGGAAGAGGGGCAGCCACACACATTTGCACTCACATTCACTCACTCTCCACAGAAACAACACTAACAAACTCACAGACAGACGGAACATCTCAGTTGCCAGAAGCAATTAAACACGTACGTGGCATTACGTAATGCGAGCGACACGTGTGCGAGTGTGTTTGTCTCTCTCATACTATCGCTCTCTCTATCACTCATACTTTCTCTCGCCCCACTCTCTTTGGTTGTACGGATGTGTGTGTGCGTGTGTGTTGGTGTTAGTGTGACGAGGCGAGGAGTCCTCGACACAACCGCGACATTAACTCGAAGGAGCAGCCATCAGCTGCCGCCTGCGTTGAAACTTATTTAATTTCGCAGCCTACGTCGCCGCAGCCTCAGCCGGAGCTTCAGCCGTAGCCACAGTTGCTGCCACAGTCGTTGCCTCAGCTGACGAAGCATTTGCCGGCGCCACCGCAACCGCCGTCGCTTCAACCAAGCTTCCACCATCGCTTCAGCCGTCGTTTTAACCATGCTTCAAGCGTCTCTTCCTCCTCCTCCTGCTCATCGTCGTCCTGCGGTCCACTATTCGTTCTGACGTTTCTCGGTCGCCAAAGGTGCCTGAGGTCGCATGGCCGACATTTGACTCGTCTCTCCTCTCGAGGGGAGAACTCACAAGGTGAGAATCATTGGAAGCACATCCTGGTCACCGGCACCTTGAGATCAACTTCCGGAAGGCTGGGACTCGCTTTAAAGAAACTTCCGAAAGTGGAGAGCGGAGATTGAGAAATTGAAAAGGAGAGGAAACTGAGGGGATCCAGCGGTGTAGAGAGGGGTCCACGGAGAAGATTCCAGGAGTTTGGGAGGTAATCGAGCTCATTCCGAGGAGAATGAAGTGGAGAGGCGACAAGAGCTTTCTCTCTCTCTCTCGGAAGCCGAGGTTTCTTCTCCGACGCACTTCGCTGACTTTCTTCCGCCTGTCGAGCCTGAGTGAAGCTCTCACTGTGCCTTCAGAGTGTGAGTGTGTGAATCTGTGTGTTGACTTCTGGAGGAATTCGATGAAGGATCGTCGAGAACGAAGACGAGGATGTCGGTGTCGGCGGAAGCTACTCGAGCGTACACGAGACACAATTTGAGCCTCTAAAAATATGCAAAACGAGATAAATTTCATTAGACGGTCGCTGTCGACACCCACACACACACATATATGAGCACCCATACGAGCTCATTCGCTCACTCACACATGGCAGAGTTTCTGCATGGAAAAGTTGGGTAAAACAATTTCCCTAATTTTCGGAAATTTCTCTCGAATTTCCTCCCAAGAAATGGCAAAGAAACCCAAGGACTAAAAATTCGCTCTCTCCTTCTCGCCATCGTAAAGCCAATTTTCTCCCGCTCCCGGCGACCGACAGGCCTTCAAGACGAAAATTTCCTAATGAAAAATTTAATCGTAAACTTTCTCGAGGAACTTTTAATCTCGTGCATAATAAATTTGCATACGAGAAGGAGGCTCGAACGAAATGCATGCGAGGCGATGTGAGAGAGAACGACGGGGTTTCGAAATCAAACTTCGGATGGACTTCAAGAGATTGTCTTGAAGAACACAATCGATAACATCGACGCCACACGGATGAGACTGAACGGAGAAGTCCTTGAACGAGACAGACAGACAGACGGAGAGACGAATGTAGAAGGCTTCGACAGGGTTTTTGATTTCTCGAGAAGTCTCAACGAGTTTGGATGAAAAACCACCGGATTCGTTCTTCAATTAACTCGATCCAACGGGCGTCGCCGCAGGACACGCCCCCCGCTACCGCCCACCTGTGGCCGAGTCTCTGTTTGCCGGACGCTTCAAAGCAAATTGAATTTTATTGCGGCATCAACATCATTAATATTTGCACACACACAGCCACCCACCTGTCTATTATGTGTCTTTCTGTCCGTCCGTCCATTCGTTTGTGTGTTTTTCTGTGTGTTTATCTGTGTGTCTTTCTATCTGTCTGTGTGTTTCCCTGCAATACGTAAATACTCCGCACCCCCCGGCCACCACCGAGGTCTGTGTAAATTCATTATGACAAAAGTCTGCAATTAAAACTGAAATTGCAGGTCTTTCCTGGTCCCCAGCCTTTGTCTTTGCTTATGTGAGTGTGTGGATGTGTGCTTGTGTGAGTGTGCTGTGTCATTATGTGCAAAAATCACAAATATGCCTGGAAGATAACGGAGAACTATTTCCTGCCGACCGAACCCTTTCTTCAAGCGATGTCGGTAGAAGCCACAAACATTGCATTCAAATAACAATCGAGATCTCGGGTTCAGATCACGTGGACTACAGTCGATCTGATCAGCATATATGGAACGACCCAAGGACCAATGCTCGATGGCAATTTATGGATGATTCCGAGGTTTATCAAGTACCGCGTTGGAGATTGACGAAGATGAATTTAACTGGAATCTGAACACTTGATTTATGTGACAAACGATTTTTTTGTAGTCATGTACAACGGAAGCCGAATTTGTGTTTCAGATTAAAGGAAAATCATGTTAAAAATTATACAAATAATATACATGGCCAGTATAATTTATACCCAATGAGTCTCAGAACTTTTCTTGGTTTTATGGAATACTAAATGCAGTCGAATTCGAGGAAGAACAGATTTGGGTATGCAACATGAAGACTAGGACAGAGTCTCACACCGTTGCGCCTTCCACTTAATAGGATTAGAGAGTGGTACTCCGAGAGGACAAGGATTAGGCCATAAGCTCCGATCGCCATAGGGACCCACGTCGGTCGGTAAAGCCACCACGATGACGATAACAACGACGATGAAGACGACAACGGCAAGGATGAAGACGATGACAACAACGACGTTGAGTTCAGGAAGCATAAACTCAAAAGTGAGATGCAAAGAAAACTTCACCAGGACGCAATTGTTTTTCTCCATATTCTGGAAGTAAGTCCTCGACAGGATATTTACATATTTAATGCCTGGCCGACCGAGGGCTGGACAAATATTGATCCTGGCTGTCATTTGGAATATTCCATCAATATTTGCCAAATATTCGGTCATTGTTAATTTTCATCTTTTATTTAAATTCACATCAAAGAGAAACCCTCTCTCTCTCACGCTCTCTCCCTCTGCCACTTTATCTCTATTGATTTGCTCGCTCCCACACTCATCCGCTTAGCCACCTGCAGAGAGAGAAAGAGAGTGAGATAGAGTGGAAATATATGGATTCCTAATCCTATCAAAGGGAGATCATGAGAGAGAGAAAGAGAGAATGTATGGTGAAGTGTTGCCATGTTTTTTCACAAATTTCCGAGGACTTTGGTACGAAAAGTATTGCAAGCGAAGCTCCTTCAATTATGCGGGTCACGTGCAAATTGAACGATGGAAGGAGGAGGAAAGAAAAAGAATGAAGGAGAGACACAGAGAGAGAAAGATAGTGAAGGAGAGAGTCTGAGAGAGAGGGAAAGAGAATGAGACAAAGTGTAAGAGGAATAGCGCGAAGAGACTCCTTTCGCAATATTTCTTAATTAACTTCTCGAGAAAAGTCAAACAAATTGCTGGAAAATTGCGGTGGATAATTAACTGACAACTGGGCACTTGTCGCCGGCTCACGGCGACAGCGGAACAGACAAAGATAGCACGTGAGAGAGAGAGAGAGAAAGAGAGATAGTGTGTGAAAAAGAAAGATAGTGTGAGCGAGACAGGGCGATAGGGAGGGAGCGAGGGTCGATGGGAGACCGCGGCGGAACTTTCGGAATTGATGCGTCGGAAGTGGGAAATGAGGAAACTTTTAATTGGAAATTTTTAGTGAGAAATAAATAAGTGCAAGTGAGACAGAGACAAGAAGAGGACGACGACGAAAGGAGAAGATATCGAAAAAAGAAGGCGAGAGCAAAGACATAAGAGAAGAAGATGAGGGAGGAAGGCGAGATCGACGAGAGCAGATGATAGCAACGAGAGAATAAGAGGTCGTCGAGAAAAGAAGAGAAAGGAGAAAAAGAATGATATGGAGGAGAAAAAATTAAGGAGCAAAGAAGAGTAAAGAAGGTGAACTTTTATCGAAGAACTATTAGAGCACAGGAGGATGGGAGAGAGAGAAGGAGATAGTGCAAACGGAAGCCACTCGGAAGGACGGTTTCGTCCTCTCAACTGGAAGATCAACTGGGTCAGAGGAGGAGGGAGAGCGAGCGAGGGAGACGCAGTAATTGACGAGTTGCGAACCCTGAGAGTCGACCAAACAAAGGCTCGGTCTCAACCACTCGCAATCCTTCCTCTTCCTTCTTCTCCTCGAGAGCAGCAACAATGTCCTGCTACCACAAAGGCTTCGCATTTCCATATGATGCAATAAACCGTCATCGAGAGCTCTTTCGCCCTCCATCTCTCTCCCTCTCTTTGGCCTCTCATTCACTGCGTTGTCTCTCGAATGCAAGTCAATGATAAAAATGACAAGCTTTGTTTATTATTCCCTTCTCTTTTCCCCTCTCTCTTTGTCGCTTCCTCAGGCTCTGCTTCTGATGAGGATGACGATGTCGTTGTTGTTGTCGATATCGTTCTTGGTGGATTCGTTGTCGTTGTTTTTGCTGTCAAGGGCTCCATCGCCATAGAAACGATTTCAATCGAGGGCTGCCAGTTGATGAGAAAATGATGAGGAACAAGTCTGTCTCTCTCTCACATTATCTCTCTCTTTGTATCTTTCACTCTCTCCTCCTCTCTCTCCTACTCATTCGCCACTCGACCTCAACAACAACAATATCCTCCTCCCTCCCTATCCACCGATCTCGATCCCGATCCTCATCTCGAATGCTGTTCACTTGTGTGGCTTTTAAAGCGATGAGAAGTCACACAAACACACTCGTGCACATGCATACTCACACACGCATCCAGCGAGAGACATACTCACACACACATCCTCGTCTTCGTCCTCGCGTCCCTCGCACATGATCAATGAGTCCCGCACAACGTTAAACGGCAGGAAAACCATCATCTTCAATCACTGTCGTTAATGTCGTCCCTCTTCCTCCCTACCAAAGATAGGAGGGAGGGAGTGAGTGCGAGCTAGTGAATGGATGGATGGATTCGTCTGCGAGTCCTCGACATGAATAATACCTGCCACGCCCTCCCTGCCATCGAGTGGGTGGGCGGACGGTGGTTGTGTCCTTGCTGCTCCGCTGGGTTTAGTGAATCACTTCATCTTCGGTTGATAAATAATGGAGCCGAGCGGAACCGGGGATGGAAGAGCAAGAACTACTAGATAGAAGGGGGCGCTGGGGTCGTGCGGGGCGTGGCAGGGAGGGCGATGGTCGACTATTGTGTTTGCAAATGAGTTCCTTCAAGACTATGCATGCGTTGCTTTCTTTTGTCCTGCGATTGCGGCACAGAGGGAGGAATAGAGAGAGAGAGCCAACCCGAGAGCGAACTGCATGCGGCTTTCGACGTCTTGCGGTTGTTTTGAGGTCGTGCCGTGTGCCACGCCCTCCCAACTCCCAACCTCCGATGCGGTGGGCAAATGATGACTGCAACGACGTCGCATGCAAATGCAATTGTTGATTGCATCATCGTCGTGTTCATGTGACACTCAGCATGCGGCAGAGGTGGGCCACGCCCCCTTCTCCCGCTCCTTCGCCTCATTATGGAGATTGAAATGAGGCCTCGCTCTAATGGACTGAAATGGACGCTGAGGAATCCTTCGTGGTTTCGATGGCTTCTTGTGGTCCTGTCTTTGCGACGATGATTCCCTGTCTCCGGTTCAAGATCCGTCATTGTCTTCGAGTTCGTCCTATCTGTCTTTGTTGCACTGTCCATATCTGTCTTTGTCTCCACATCCGTCTGTCATTATCGCAGATTCCATGTGCATCTGCCTTTGTCATGTGGTGCATAATCGTCTGGCGGTGTCTGGTGTTGCATCCTCATCAGGTCGAGTTCCATCTGCCAATCCACATCTCCGTGGTCGACTCCTCTTCATTCGACTGCTGTCCTGAGGTTTCATCATCACCGGTCATTAGTAGAACTCAATCGCTCGCTTCTGAGATTTCCGTCAAATCTCTCTTCCTCTCTCTCTCTCGTTCTCTATCTCTCTGTGTGTTATTTATGTGGAATATTCCTCTTGAATATTCTAATCGCCCCATCGTCTTATCTTTCAATCTCCTTAATCTTCTTCCACTCTCTCTCCTTTCGTATAATTCTCTCCCCCTTCTCGTCGAATTCTTCCTCTCCTTTGGTATAATTCTCCATCTCATAGAATTCTCCCTCTCCTTTCGTAGAATCCTCCCTCTCTAATGCTGATCCTGATCCCTTTTCCATTACAAGTTGCTTCAGTTATCGCCCTCATCGTCGTCCTACTTTTCGATATTGTTTCTCGAGTCCTCAATCCCCAATATTTCACTGCACGTCCTGCGATATCCTCCCATATATCCTTTGATACCCTCGATATCCTTTGGCATCCAGTTAGTTCTGTGCTTCGATGTTTCTCCGGGGTTTCCACCTCATTGTCGTCTCTGGATCCACCTGCTCCTGCACTCCATCCTCCTCATCCTCACCACAGTCAATCCGTCTTGTCTCTGTGTGAATTTAAATATCGTTAACTCCTCCCCCGAACCAAAGAACGACCTCCCACTCGCAATCATCGGCGATCCCTCGCTGCTCCACGACAAAATCAATTCTCGTCGCATCCCATTCAATAGCAAATAAATTGTGTTTGTATTGGTTCCAGAGTGTGGGACGAGTGAAGGAGTCGAGTGGGGCGAGGAAAGGAGTCGAGTTGGATGTTTGTGTGAGTGAGTTGAGGGTGGATATGAGCGTGGGTGTGTGTGGGTTTGTGTGAGTATGTGTGTCGGCAGGTATTAAAGTTTTTGTTTGCCAAAGTGGAAAAAAAGGCGACGAAGGACGAGGAGGAAGAAGCCAAAAATCTCATTTTGTTTATAAATTACCAATTTCCCTGCATGCACTTCCCTGTTTACCCTGAACCGCCCACCTCTCCACGCCCCCGTGGACTGAATCCCCCCCCTTTCGGCGCCACTGCAACCACAGTCGGTCGTAAGCCGTCGGTGCGACTCCGCAATTGATGGCCGGATCCACCGGATGTGTTTAAATCGGGAAGCCACACACGCAGACGCAGTCACAGCCACCATCACAAACACCAACACGAGACCGGAGACACACACACGGTGTCAAAGGCAGCTACTGCTCTCGCCCGCTCCCACCTTCTCTCTCTTGGAGAGGTGGAGTGGGGGAGGGAGTGGGAAGAAATTGCCACGAAACGCAAAATAAACACATTAAAGTTGCAAATTGAATTCCGCATAATCTCTGGCAACGCTAGCTCTCTCTCTCTCTCTTCCTCTATCTTGTTCCCACTCTCATACTCTTCCTCTCTCTCTCTCTTATGCTCTTTCTCTCACTCTGGATCGAAAGCGGGATTTCCGAGAGGAAGAAGGTGGAGATGGGGCTTCTTATGACGTGCCTCTCGATGGATTTGCGTCTTATTTATTTTTCTGTCTTTCTCCATCTCTCTCTCTCCTTCTCGCTCATCTCATTTATTTAAGAATTTCACTCGGCACTCGACGAGACGATTGAGCCGAGTGGTGGGATGATGGATGGAAGGAAGGATGAGGGAGGGGGCGTGGCACAAAATGGGATGGAGATTTCCGCTTGACGTGTGTAAATCGAAAATTATGGGATTAAATGAGAAATTGCAAAGTAGTTGGCAAGGATGCGAAAGGACATCCCCACCCTCGGTTTATTTACCGTGCTCTCTGGAGGATGGAAGAGTCCTTCAAGATGTGGTTAAAGGAGGGGTGGAAGCCTCAAAGAGGGCGGCTGCCTCAATGCTCAACCTCCCTCATTCTCATCTTGGGCCTGTTGCTCGGTTTTCCTTTTCCTTTCTTTTCTCTTGTTTTCTCTTCTCGTCCCTGCTCTTCCATTGCTCGGCAAAGTGGGAATTTATTACTTTTGTCTACACGTTGTGGGCCCAAGTAAAGGGCGAACTTTTCCCGCTCGACCAACCGAGGGCAGCGGGGGCGGAGGGACGTCGTCCCCACTACACATGCTTGTAATTAGTTAAATTTTGCGCACAACTGTACGAGCTCCCTTTCGTTCTCTCTCTCTCTCTCTCTCTCTCTCTGCTTCAGTCGACCAGAAACGGGGACCCGAAGAGAGCGAAACTTTTGTCCTTGGGTCGTCGGTGGGAGGCTTTTGTCGGGTCGAGGGGAGGTGACAGGGTTAAAGGGGTAGGGGGCGGTCGGGTGGTTGGTTGGTTGGTTGGTTGCAGGGGAAATCATGCGAAAATAATTTAAAACTTGTTTCACTCAACGAGCAATTAAGACCGAAAATTGCACTCGTTGGCAGGTCGTGACTTGTAATTAAAGAAACAACAACTACAATTACAACAAAAACAAAAAGACCACCATCTACAACAACAACAACAACGATAACCCTCTGTCTCCTACAACCCTAACCAACAAAAACAACAACAACAAACAACGAAGCGAACAAAGCGAACAACTTTCGATCCAAATATTGTTCCTCGTCTGTTGATCTTCCTCCTCCTCATCCGAAGAAGAATAAGAGGTTCGTGTCGGTTCGGTATCCGCCCCAGGTCGACTTCGACTTCGCTGGGCAGGATTCGCCAGGATTCGAGTTGCTGCCAATTGTGCGGTTTCCAAGCTCTGCTGGCTGCGCACGCATCGACCCTTCGAATACCTCATATTCAATTGAAATCGCCAACTGCGAGAGGGTGGGGCTTCCGGAGGAGGAGCCCCTGTTGGCAGGACGTCGGTGGCGATGGTGGCGTCGCTTGATATCAGGGGGTCCTTCGGCACTTGTTATGACGCTGCGGTTTCTGCTTGAAATGCAAAATGAAGTCACAAATCGTGTGTCAGCGTCGATGGCAGCAACAGGAATAGTAATAACAAATGTTCAAAACAACAACAAGAACAAAAACAATAACAAATACAACAAGAACAAGAACAAACCGTACTACAACAACCTCAAAAACAACAACAACATCAATACTAACAGCCACAATTACAAGGGTCCCACCAGCGGTTGCCACTTCCGCAGCTGTTGCCAAAACAATCCCGATTCTGACCTCGACGGCGACCGCTCGTCATTCCTCCCACTCCCCCCCGCTCTGCCCTTCCCTCCCTCTCCCGTGACCTTTGCCACTTGAACGGTGAGCGTGTCCACCGCAGAAGCGGCGGCGGCGGCAGCCACCGGAAGTCCTTCATATCCGCCGTGTAAACATGTGGAAATGTGTCGAAAAATGGAAATTTAATCAAATTACGTTTCCAAAGCCATTTGCCAGTCGGACTGACTCTCGTTCGTTCCCATCTCTCTCTCTCTTGTTCTTTCTCCCATCTGTCACCCTCAATTACTTGTTGTTCGAAATAGTGAGTGAGTGGAGGTGGAGAAAGAGAAACAGAGCGAGGGAGAGAGAGAGGCAAAATGTGTTCGCCAACATGTCGCAATGATTTGATTTCCTTCCACAACGGGGTCGTCTGTAGGGCGAAGGACCTTGCAATCGCTCGACCTCTCGAATCACTTCGCAAACTGCTTGGAATTTCTTCAAATGCGGTCACAGCGGAATTCTCTACATGCGGCGTAAACAATTCGACTGCTCGCCAGTAGCCGCGTAGACATTGATTATAATTTCGAAACTCCCCAAGTGGCGTCTGTGCAGGACACAACCCCACACCGGGCTGACTGGGGCGGTAAAGAGTTGCCAACTCGAGGGCCTCGAACGACGTGGAGATGACGTAAACAAGTGGTCACAAGTGCTGCAAAGGTTCTCTCAATTTTTGTTGGCTTTTCCATTGTTCTTCTTGCATTTTCTCGTCCTTGCATTCTCAGAACCCCATGAGAAATTGCTCCACAATGTAGCCATTTCCTCGAGTCCGCCGATCTGGCCACGACGTCTTCGAGCTGCTGCCGGAAATGATGAAAAACGCTAATTCGGAGGGCAAATAAATGCGCGAAGGATCCCCGCCTCGCCCCTCGTAACACTTGAGCTTCATACATTTTTATGAAGTCGTGAAGCGAGCGCCGAGTGCTGTCGCCTCATATTTTACACATGAGCTCTCAATGGAGTGTTGGTGTTGGATGGCCGAAAGGGGGCGGGCGGTGGAGTACTTTGGGGTTTGTCTGCGAACTCTGGAATTAAAGCCAACTCATTGCACTCACACATACATACATCCGCACTCACTCACACTCACAAGCACAAACGCATACATTGTCGTCGTTGTGGAAGAAGTTTGCGTCGCTTGCTGTCCGAAGTCGCCCGTGGGGCCGGGTCCGGGATCCGGCGGGAGGGGGCGTGAAGGGGCCTCTTGCAGTTCATTCGCTTAAGCGGACAGTGACAAATTTTATGAAGTGTCACGGCGAGTGTGTGGAACGACACACATGCTCGTGTGTGTGTGTGTGTGTGTTTGAGTCAAATCTCAAGTGGTCGATAAAGAAAGTGTCATTTGGTCGGAATTGCTTTTCGGAGTCATCGGTGCGAGGGAGCGAAGGATGGGGGAAGCGGGGACGAGGGTGAGGGGCGAAGGATGAGGTCATTCCTCGCTGCCCAAGATGGCAGCCAATATGGCCGCCGTGGGTGCGGGACGCGGGAAGCGAGCTTTAAAAGGAATGTGATTGGCGACTGCGAGTCAAAGGGTCAAACGCTGTAAATTTCCGACAGGCAACCAAAGGACGAGAGAAGCAGGACAAAAAAATAGTCCAAGGATGTCGAAAAGCGACAACGAAAGACAAAGCGGCGAACGAGGGGGAACCAGGGGGCTGAAGGTGGAGAGATCGCTGGCCAAAGTCGAGCGAATGGTTTTTTCGAGAAAGCCCGAGAGACGTTTCACTGGCGATGAAGACAATGAAGGAAGCGAGGAAGAGAAGAGAGAGGTAAAGGAGAGAGCGAGGGAAAGAGAGAAAAATAAAAAGACTATGAGGATGAGTAGGGTGTGAGTGGGAGAGAGAGGAAGAGAGCGATTTTCTCGCCATCTGGCGGCGCAATAAAACAACGCATGCGGGTTCATTTTTTCGACACTCGACGCAACATTGGGTTTTATACCGGCAGAAGGAGCTTTAAATTAGACGCCCCAACACACCCCAACCTCCCCGCCCCACCCCTCGATGGCCGTCCACCGGGGACGCATAACGAGGGGAAACAACACGTCCCGGTCTGAAGGGGGGCGGGGGCAGGTTTCGTGGCGGCAAATGAAGCATTTGAACGGCACCCTGGCGGGCTAATAAGCAACTAAATGTGTGTGTGTGCGAGGAATGCGTCCGAGTGTGCGTCGGTGTGTGTATGAGTCTGTGTATGTGTTTGTGCGAGGGTATTACAAAGTAAGCGTTTGTTTTTTCCCACTTTTCCTATTTTCCTCCTCCTCGGTTTCTCTCCCCCCCTCTCTCGCCACCAAACGATAAAACCTTTGTTTGTCGCTCTGTTTGCTTTGCGTTTTTATTGCGTTCCAAGTGTGAGTGCGATTGTGTGTGTCTGTGTGCTGGAGATGCCGGTGTGTGCGTGCGTGCGCTCTGATGTAATTCGAAGCTTTATGAGGAGTTTAGATGAAATTGAATGGGATGCCACGGACAAACAAGGGGTCGAGGGGGCGCGGTCGAGATGAGGAGTGTGTGTGTGTCGCTCACATATGCACTTGTCTGTGTGTGTGTTGGTGGTTGTTGTGGTGCCGGGGTCACGCCGAACAAACGACGTCTCTGTCGATTTCTCTTGCCCTCTCCTTCTCTCTCTTTGGAGCCCATGCAAAACACAGAGCGACATAAAACGGCATGGAAATAAAATAAAAATGAGACTAAAATAATATGACAATAAAAAATAATATCAAATGGAAAAATAAAATAAAAATAAAACACAAATAAAAATAAAACAAAAATGCAAATAAAACACAAACGCAAAAACAAAATACAAACAAAGATAAAAATAAAAAATAACACAGCGACAATAACCACAACAACAACGACAACAAACATGAAAATATCAAAATAGACGGAATAAAAGCCAAGTGAAAAAATAGCCGAATAACGCGAATTTGTTGCGAAGGAGAGAGTGAGTGAGAAAGATAGACAGAGAGAGACACTCTCGCAATTATCGTCTAGTCTGATCGTAAAAGAAAATTGACTGCGAAAATTATATTTTTTCATATTTCCCTCGGCTGCCGAATCCATTTTCCCTCTCCACCCTCGCATGCATACATGCGATTTGTGTTTATGGACTGGTGCCTCGACGAGTGTGTTGAGGCCGTGAGTGTGTGGAGATGAGGGAAGGAAGGGAGGGAAAAAGCTAAATAGTTGCAGCTTCTCGTTTCGCTCATCCTCGATCGGCGGAACGTAAACCGAATTCGCAATCGTCATATTGAGAAATCTCTCTGAGGATCTCTAGAGATATCTCTGATGTTTCCAGAGGTCTTAGGCGACTTCTGTCATCAATTTAGAGGGACTTCTACCGGATCCTTCACAGACATTCGAATAAAAAGAAACCTCATGCGATCCCAATGGACTTTGAGACTCTTCCTGAGACCAGGAAATGCCTTCAGAGTCACCTTCAGGATCGTCTCAGTCTGCTGCGGTTCATGGAAGAACTCGGTTCTTCGTCCTTCCTCCGTCTACTCCTTCTTGGACATGACGTCCGACGAGCAACGCGCATTTCCGGAAATTAAAAACTCTTCTTTGTCCTCATTTGCACCATCCGCTCCTGAGGCCCCCGAGCGACGAATGCCTTCAGCGCATGTTTCGAGAGATTCTTGAGATTCTGAAGTCACGCTTCGTCCCCCCCTTCTCCTCTCCTCTCCCTCGTGCTGTCCTTCAAGGGATTGAACAAAAAAATGGCGACTCGAAAAGGCATTCGAAAAACACTCGAGGACAACAAAAAAAAAAACAAGACGACGGCGTTCAGGAAGAGGAAGCAGAACAAAGCGCGAGGCGCGATTTCAGTCACCGACCACGCCCCCTCCGCCCTGCCTCGTTTCCCTCGACCGCCGCCTGTCGCGAGACGAGGCCGCAATTTATGAGTTTCGTCCTCTTTCGCGATTTCCTTCTCTGGGCTACAGGATTTCACAAACAGATGCCGGACGCTGCCCTCGCGGAGAACGTGGGGGGCGGGATGGAAGAGGGCGGGGCTGAAGGGGTCTAGAACAGGAAGAGACTAGTGGTGGGCGTGGCTGAAGAGGGGCGGGACGAGGCTTGGTGCGAACAAAGGCGGCGGGAAGAGGCCAAAGTTTATGCAAATGGCGGCGTGGCTGAAACTATGCAGCGACAACTGCAACAACAACAAAAACAACAACTAAAATATCAAAAACAACAATAACACGAATAACAACAAAACGAATAACAACAAAATGGACAACAATAAAAACGAACAACAATAAAGACGACAACGAACACTTTGAGGCTGAAGAACGACGACGGCTTCTGCAGCGACATCTGCCGCGGACGTCTGCGACCGACGGTGGGGTCGGAACATGTGGAATGTGCAGAACTTGGGCGAGGGGGCGTGGCTGAAGAAGAGTGTCGAGGTGGGCTACGGGAAGCAAGGTACGAGGGGGAAGCGAGGTATGAAGGAATCGTGAAGGGAATCATGGAAATGGAATCTTCTTCATGAATCTTCTTCATGATTCCTTTTCCATGATTGTGATGAAGGAATCATAGAAAAAGAATTAAGGAGAAAGATCATGAAGAAGGAATTGTGGATAAGAAATTGTGGAGAAGGAATTGTGGAGAAGGAATTGTGAAGAAAGAATTGAGAAGAAGTCCCAATACAACATGATGACAGGAGGATGCGTTAAAAGCCCCCCAACCCTCAACACCATCTTTTGATTCACGCTACTGACAACGTGGACGCCTTCCGCACTTCCCGTTACCATTTTCCTAGCTCGTCCTCATCGCCGCCTCGTCGGACTTACATTTGGTTTTTGTTTCGTTTCAGTTTCTCCCTTTCTCTTTGCTTTGTAAAACGCGTCCATCGACATGGATTCAGAGCTCAGAGGGCTCAAGGGGCGGGAGGCGTGGCATTGCAGGTGAACGTGTGTTAACAAGGCGGAAGTTGACACACGCACACACACACTGACTCTCGCAATCCTGCACCTCAGGGAATGAGTGAGCGAAAGAGAGAGAGAAAGAGAGAAATGTGAAAAAGCGACGACGAGTATCAATTAGAGACATTTTTTGTTGTTCTTATTGTTTCTATTGTTGTTGTTGCTGTTATTATTGTTGTTGATCTTCTTGATATTGTTGTTCTTGTTATTGTTTTTGTTGTTGTTTTTATTGTTATTAATTTATTCACACACACGCACTCCAATGTGTGCACGACTAATGTGTTTGTGGGATGGGCATGTGCGTCTGTATGTGTGTGTGTGTGTGAGACTCCCACAGGTGGCATCCATCGTCGCTGTTGTTGTCGCTGATGTTGGCGTCATTTTCATTGTTGCTATTGTCGTTGTTATTCTTGTTGTAGCTGACGGTTTTAAAAGCAACCATGTTTTTGCGGAACCCATCAGTGCCGGCGACAGACAGCTGAAAGACAGACACGGGCGAACTAAAGGACAGACTGATGGACTGAAGGACGGACAGATTGTCGGGTGGACGAACTGAGGGACGGACTGGCTGATAGACAGACGAACAAATGGACGGACAGCCAAAGAGTAAACAGCAGCAGTAGCAACAACAATGGAGCATAATTTAATTTAATCACCCTGTAAGCGCCTCCGGTGCTTCACAACACAACCCCCCCCCCCCGCCCCTTCTTCGTTTCCCCTTTCGCGGAAGCGACAATAAATTCACACATACACACAGAGGTACACCTGCCAATGTGTGTTTGTGTGTTTGTGATCCCCTTGGTCTCTGCGGTTTCATCATTTTTCCGCTTATCAGCTTGCAATTTGTTTTGTTGTTGTCCATATTGTTGTTGTTGTACCTGTTATTATTCCCCTTGTTCTTCTTCCTCTTACCTTGACTGCAGATTCTCTTGTTGTTTTTTATTTTTCATTTAGCTCTCATTTATTGTTGTTGGTCGACCTGTCGTTGGCCTCGTCGGTTATTGTTGTTGTTGCTTTAAATGCCACCGCCGCTTAGTGTATTTGTTGCGTTTTTATGTTTTTATGGCCGTTGCATCAGCGCGAACGTGACTTTTACCCTTCTCTTTGTCGGTTTCGTCATCGACCCGACCTCTCCCCGACAATCTCCCCGTGACCTCGCGCCATCTGTCGCCGAACGACCTCCGAGGGAGCCATCGTCGCCCTGAGGGAGGCGGAGGCGGGGGCGGAGTCGTTCATTAGTTTCAGCCAAGGATCCCAAGACACGAAGTCGTGGGTTCGGGGGGAATTCGAGGATTCCAGGCTGCAAGAATCGAGGTCGAAGCTTTCAACCGTTGCCCCAAGGGTTGTGAAAGAGATGTTTGATCACTGCTTCAGTCTCTCAGTCCGTCACAGATCTCTTCGATATCCGTCCCATGGGTCTAGAAAGGGATCCTCGCGAGATTCCTTGCATTGTTCGACTCATGTCACTCACACGCCCCGTGGCCTCGCTTCGATTCTGTATCGACAAAATTCACTTCTATCGAAGTCCCTGCAGAGCCTCCCGCAGAGATCGAGGACAATAACGAAGAGGAGGAAGAAGAGGCGCCATCAGAGCGACCCCTGAGTTGACAAAATTTTGGCAGCCTTCGCAAGTGTCGGCCTTTGGGGCTCCACAGAGTGCTGCGGCAGTTGCTGCAATCGAAGCAATAACAGCGACTGAAAAGCCAACAATATTAATAACGATGCATCAAGAATCAACAACAATAACATGTATCAAGAAAAAGAATCAACAATAACAACAAAAACGACAATGAAACAACTCTCGCGCATAAAAATTCAATTTTCCGCAATTTTCTTTTCTTTCATGGCATTTGCCGCAGGGGGGGAGGACAGCCAAAGCGAGAAACGGTGGGGGGAGGGGAGGCGCTCGAGCCACTAATTCAAGAAACGCCATTTTGTTTCCGATGTTATTATTGCTGTGTTATTGTCCTTGTTGTTGGTTTGTTTGCGTTGTTGTCGTCGTTTGCTGGCTTTGCTTGTGTGATGCATGCCAAAGCAATCCTCATCCTCATTCGTTTCAACCCCTCATCCTCCTCGACTCACGCTGAGCACCCACTTCTCTAACACACACACAAACACACATGGATATAAATACGACCGGAGTGAAGAGTAGAGGAAGAGAATTTCTCTCTCTCTATCAAACGCACACACATGCATCGCGACTGATATTAAAATGCTCACAATTTTTATGATTGCAATAAAAATAATTTCACTGTGCCACAACAACGAGAACAACAACAATAACAACTGAAACTATAGTACAACAAATAACACTCTTCATCCTCCCCTGATCTCCCCTCTTAGAGTGTTTGTGTATAGAGTTCATGTATGTGTGTGTGTGTGTTTTTGTGTCTATCGTACATTTCATTGCGGATGGAATTTTGTGATTTTTGGCATATTGTTGTAGTTGTTGTTGTTGCTGATGTTGCTGCTATGTTGGTTATAGTTATTTTCATTTCAATTCTTGCTATTGTTGTTATTATTTCTGTTTTTATTGTGATTATGGTATGGTGTTGTTATTTTGTTCTCTTTTATTTTGTTGTTGTGGTTATTTTATTTTGTTGTTGTTGTTATTATTCTTGCTATTGTTGTTGTATTTATTGTGAGGTTAGAAGTACTTTCAGTAGATGGTTTCGCCGTTGTTGCCGTATTATTTGCAAGCATCTGACATGCTTTTTGTACGACGCACGAAGCGGAACGTATGACCAAGAGAGTGGGAGTGAGAGAGAGGGAGTGACAAGACAAGAGGACGAGACTAAGCCACTCTGAGGCCTCCGCAACGCAGACCGAGAGTGGGCGGCGGTCGGTGCTGAAGCAGCAAATATTATTAACTATTTCACTCGGAACGACAGCCACGCCAACCGAATTATTCCGCACAGATCTCAAGCAATGCGAGTACTTTTTGGCCCATTCGGATGGTCGATTGGGAGGCGTCTGGAGAGAGCCTTGGGGAGGTCTTTCAGAGGTCGCTACGGGGTTATGAAGAGATTGAGATGAGGTGAAGATTCTGTATCTGAAAAAAGTTGCCACAACCTACAAAAACTAAAAAAAAGTATTGATTTACGAATATTTTGTATTAGAAATACTATATATAATTATATTTAATTGTAACTTTTTTTTTGGAAAATTATATTAATCTGCATAAAAATATTTTTCGCTCTGAAATTTTTATGATTACTTATGTTTGAAATTGTAAAAATTTATAATTAAAATATATTTTAAATTTAATACTTTTTTTTTTTGAAAGTTTTTTATATCTTGGGAAATTTAAACTTTTTGAATATTTTATGTATTGTCTGAAAAGTTTTTGGTTGTAAAAAAATATAGTAGATAAAGTAGGAATTTCTACAAAAATATAGTTTTAATACAATTTTTTAAAAGGTAAAAGTTTTGAAAATTTGTTATTTTTTGTTTAATTTGAAATTTTATAATAATGAAGGTATTTCATGAAATTTTCGAATAAAATAATATAAGTTTTTTAATTTTAATTTTTTTTTTTGAAAATATTTATTTTTGCAATTTTTATATATTTTCAGTAATTTTAAATTTTTACCAAAATAACAGAAAATTTTTCTTGGACACAAACGACATTACTTTATATACTTTTTATACTCATTTCTTAATATTCTTGTTTTTTTTTTTGTTTATTTCACTTTGCTAATTTAAATTTTTGTTACTTTTATTTAGACCGTGTGTCATTCGAAGGACTCTCGGGGTTCGGCTCCTGGTCCGAAGTCGCCCACGATCTCCAGCACTCGTCCTGAGCCGAAGCAGAGACGCCGTCATTTTATCAGAGACACGCACACATTCAGCAGCAGCGAAATCTGCGAGGATGAAAAATTTCCCCCTATTGCGGTC
The DNA here is from genome assembly GCA_017309665.1 of Coelopa frigida. NCBI lineage: Eukaryota > Metazoa > Arthropoda > Insecta > Diptera > Coelopidae > Coelopa > Coelopa frigida. The sequence goes on along the minus strand of CM029565.1, from coordinate 1,669,539 downwards.
GTGGTGAGTTCGGAAACCGTTATTTCCACCATGCGTTGTATTCAACGAACATTGTGCATGGGTGAGTTTCATTCTGTATGTGTATGAGTATGATTCTGTATGTGTGTAAGTGCAAGAGGTTATTTCGGTGTGTGTGTGTGTGTGTGCAACGATTGCCCTCGTAAGGCATGAAAATGCGTCCTCGTCCGACTTCTCATCGGAATTCGTTGAATTTCATTTGCTGCTCTGTGCATTTGATTTTCATTTTCATTTCAAAACGAATTAACTTTTGATGCGACACACAGCCATGGACGAAAAGAGAGAAAAGAACGAGTGAGCGAGTGAGAGAGGGCACAAAGGATCGCTTCTAATTGCGTTAAGTTCGCTGCAGAGGCGCCGGGAAAAACATCCACATCCTGGAGCTTCTGATGCTCCTTCTTCGACTGCCCTCAAGCGGCAGATGCGTTCATTTGTGTGTGTGTGTGTGTGTGTGTCTGTCTATGTGTTAGTGCGCTTGTGTGCGCGTCGGACTCGTTCAGTGGCGACATTAATTCAGGACATGTGACGACGTCGACGACAACGACAAGGACGACGACGACGCCGCTGACAAAGATTGTGATTTCATGTTTTATGTGCGAGTGCGTCTCTCTCTCGTTCCCTCTCTTCCTCTCCCTCCCTCCACTGTATGTGTGTTTGGGGCTAGTGTGCATGTGTGTGTGTGAGTTGTAGTTTTATGCTAATCCCGAAGACGACGACCACGATGATGCCCGCCCACCCGCACGACCTCCGCCCCCGACGGACCTCGTGCGGCGCATATCTTGATGCCTTTTTGTTGTCAACACCAACCATTACCATGCAATTAAGCACTTGTTTATGCTTATGAATCCAGCCCCCCGATCTTCCCCGGGGTCGCTGGAGAAAAGTGCAAATAAGCACGGACTCTGGGGGGCCGAATGGAGGGCGAGTCCAGGATGGATGGACACTGTGGAGGATGGACAGGCCAGAGGGTGGACAAACCAATGGATGGACAAACCAATGGATGGATGAACAGGCCAAGGGATGGATGGATGGATGGATGGATAGATGTATGAATGGATGAGTGGACAGCAGGGATGGACGAGAGGTTCTTCTGATCGTTGCAAGGGCACGCAATGCCGCCAATGAAGAGGAGGGCAAATATTTGACACAATAACAAAACTACGACAACAACAACAGTGACAACAACGACAACAAGACCGACTACAACAACTGTTAGAACAACTACAACTATTGATGTAACAATGACAACAACTCATAGAACAATTACAACAACTAATGTAACAACAACTGCTGTTACAACGACAACAATAATAACCACCACCACAACAACAACGGCTACAACAACAATGCCAAAACCCTGACAGCAAAAACAGTTGCCGCAGACGAACATAAAATTTGCATAGACAAGCGAGTCGAGTGGTGTGGTGTGTGTGTGTGTGAATCTGAATATGTGTGGGTGTGTGTTTGAGTGCGAGAATGTGTATGTGAGACAAGCACTAAGAATCACAAAACACAGAATCAGCAAGAGTGTTAGAGAGAGAGAAAGGCAGGGAGTGAGGAAGAGAAGGAGTGAGAGAGAGAGGGGGTGATATGAAGTTAGAGAGGGAAATATTGGGGGAGTGAGAGAGATGGACGCTTTATTAGTTGTGTCGGTCGGAGGTTGTGTGCGACATCAATTTTTTCTCCAACAAAGATTTGGTTGTGTTTGATGGTCGGTGTTATTATTCTTGTTGTTGTTGTTGTTATTTGACTAGATGTAATGGTAGTAGTTATCATCGTTGTTGCTGTCGATGTTGTTGTTAATGTTGTTGCTTATATTATTGTTATTGCTCTTATTTCTGCCATTGTTTTCGGCCTGGGCTCCTGTCGATCTTCATTTCGCCCGATGTTTTCCTCTCCTCTTCTCTCGCCGCTTCATTTCATCGCCCGATGTAAACTCCTTGTGTGTGTGAGTCTTGAGTCTGTGTCGGTGATCCTGTTTCCGAGTCTGTTTCTGTGTGCGAGGCGGCATTTTAATGTCTGTCGCCTTACGAACGAAGCCATAAATGTTTACAGGCAAAAACTCGAAAAAGCCACGCCCTTGCAGTCGAAACGCCCTCCATCTCTCCATTCTTCGTTCTCCAAAAAGTGCAGGCTCTGTTTCTTCTCTCTTCTCCTTATTCCCCTCTTCTTGTCAGGATCGTCATTGTCGCCCACGATCCTTGCAACGACGACGACATCAACGCATTCTTCAACTCCCTCTGACATTCGCCGCTAATTGACGTGTTTTTCCGCTCTTGAGGGACGAGGGGCGGGTGGACACGCCCCTTATGGTAGGACGTCGGACACCATCCCGCATAATTTCCACGAAGGACGAGGCTCATCCGAAGTCGACGCGAGGGATTCACAAGAATTAAGAACGATGGTCTTTTGCATCATCAGACTAAAACAGCCCGTTTTTCTTCCTTCGTAGGTCGTGGGTCCAGGTCCAAATTTTCGGGAGCTCAAGCAAGAGTCTCCAACGGATGGTAATCCAAAGTCGTCCCGTTTTAATGACGCCGTTCCCGTGGCTTTGTTGACACTTCAATTACGGCCAGGACAATTGCCTCCGACACATTCACGTTCAGGATAATGGACAACGGTCTCGTGCAGCAGCAGCTGCTGGCTTCCATCAAACGTGGCTCCATGCCACGTATGCCCCTATGCCACACCCCCTCGCCGCCACCGCCTACTCCACCCTTCAGCCTCGCCTCGTCAACCGCGACGCAAATGAATCCCGGATCAAATTCGGACGACGTGAACCTGGGATCTTCGTCCAGGCGGTTTTTCCTGTCGTCGCGGATCCCGCTCCAGAGGTGGTACAAATGAGGATTTGTGGGCTTTTTCTACACTGTGGAGAGATGTCAGTGTGTGAGTTTGTGTAGGTTTCACACACGCATGCATCGAGGGAAATCTCATTTCCGCACATGCGAGCCATAAATCGTAATTAAGAGCGCGCGGTTACGGCAACGTCTCCCGATGTAATAAAGCTGCCCGTGTGGATCGGCGTCGGATCGTTGGTTGAGGGGGGTCGAGAGGGAGGTTGCAGCAAGGTGCGTAGAGGAAGGCCAGTGGCGTGCTGAACGACTTCGAAGGGGTTTCGAATCAGACATTCATCAGTCACTTCTCCCGAAAGAAGGAATTGAATTTGAGAAGGTTTTTAAATGATTTCTGAAGGTTTGTCATACTATTCACGACTTCACGAGAGTTTCCAGTTGAAGTGAGAACAGATCGTTGACCCCACGGCTTCAACGAACCCCTCATCCCTCCACTCACACTCCATTTTCTCATCGTTTGATCTCCGTTGACCTTCGTGACCTCTTCGTCGTCACTTCACCATGCCTGTGACGCCTCTGGGCCCTGGCCATAAACAACAATAACAATGGCAACATTAGCTGCCCTTTCCATATGGCCATGCCCGCCACGCCCCGCTGCGCCGTCGCCCACTGGGGGGTGGCAACCCTCGCCGGTGGTGGGCTTAAAAGGATTTGCGTTGAATTAAAATAAAAACACGTTTCGTCACTTAGGGTCCTGTCACTGCATTGTTTCGCATTGTGTGTGTAAGTGTGAGCCCTCTACGGCCTCCGTGGGTATGTATGTGTGTGTGCGTAGGTGTAACGGTGTGAGTCTATGTGAGTGTAACTCATCGCTGCACGTAATAAAATTTATTTTGTTTCGCTTTTTCTCTCGTTGTTCGCACTTTGCCTTCATTGTTCTCGCTGTTGTTGCAGTTGTTGTTGGTATTTTGTTGTTTCCATTGTTTTCCATTGACGTTGTTGTTGTTTGTTTTTATTAGCATTGCTTCTGCTGTTGTTTTTGTTGTTATTGCTCTCATATAACTTCTAATTAACTTTTTGCCGAAGGTGATTCGCTCGAGACAAAGAATGAGAGGGAGTTTCAGCGAAAGAGGGGAAGATAGAGTGAGAGATAGAGTGTGAGGGAGTGTGTGAGTCAGTGAATGAGCGAAAGAGAGAGAGAGAGTGAGATAGAGGCGGAGTCTCGAGGCGCGAAATCGTCATCGTGCGAACGACGAACGATTCTAACCTTTATGAGCCTCCTCGAGCCTATAACAACAAGACAACAACAACAATAACAATAGCTGACACCAGCAATATTTGAAACAATAGCAGCAACAAAGGTGCGAACAAATAACATAAGGGAACAAAGGAGAGTGAGTGGGAAGGAGAGAGTGTGGGGAAAAGAGAGGCGATGATGAGAACGAAGTGGGATTTCTCTGTTTTCTGCGCCTCGCTATGAAAATGAGAATTTATTTTTACTCATAAATGCAACAACAAAATACGAAAACAATACCAAAAAGAGCAAAGTTAAAGAAAACAACAACATCACACAAAATAACATCGCGAATAAAAGTAAGAGTAATAACAACAACAACACTATGATTCAAGTTATGGAGCCAAGTTATTAAAGCAACAACATTAGGTCATATTAAAGAACATTAGGCCGGAGTCGCTTTAAACGATCGAAGTCTGGGACACAGGGAGGGAGGGCAAGCTAATGGAGAGAGAGTGAGTGAGAGGGGGAGAGAGAGTACGAGTCTTGTTTACACCGGTAAAAACCACCCCAGTCTCGTTCTTCCACCTCTCGCCCTTCTCCACCTCTCTCTCTCCCCATCGCAGATAATTTTTACTTCGCGAAGAAAAAACGAGAAGAAAATGATGAAGAGTCGACTTTAATTGCGCGCATCACTCGATACCTGAGCAGAACTGATTGGACGGAGTCTGAAAAGGGGCTGACGAAGGCGGCTGAGGAGGGGCTGATGAAGGAATCGAAGACGGAGGGGGCGGGGCCATCGCAGGACTCAGAGCGGCTGGGGTCGTTGGGTCTGGGGCTTTGAAGTTGAGTATTGATAAAATATGCGCACGTGTATCGTCGGCGACGGCGGTTGGGTCGAGGGATGCGGGGCAGGATCTTGAATGACGAGGAAGGACTCGGGGAGCGACTCAGAGACGAACTGAGGACGACGGACGGATGGAAGATGTGATAGAAGATGAAAGAGCATCGTTAATGATGGAAATGCGAGAGGGAATGTCTGCGAGAAACCGCAGATGACAGAGGGAGGAGACGGAGACGAAGGTGGAGTGAGGCTGAAAGTCAAATATCGCAGAGCTATCGCTGGCAACATTTTTTTTTTTCAAATAATTCATTTTATATATTTTCTTTTCAGTTGGACTCGCTCCCCGCCTCCCTTACTCATCATCGCGTCGTCAGGAAAGGTTTCTGGTGGAAACCTGAGAGAAGTTCCTTCCGCGAAGGCTGATGAGTCGCTGATTCCACGGAACTGATAGCGCGAGTTCGTTCCGCGAAGGACGAAGGAGTGTGAAGAGAATCCGAAACGCGTCGCGGTGGAGCGGCGAAAGAAAGCGGCGACTGGGTGATAGAGAGAGAGAGGGCGAATCTGGAGTTGGAAGAATATTAGAAGATGTCCAAAATGTATCTATTGGATGGATTCGTAATAAAACATCACCATAGAAGCCCTTCCGAAGCAAAGATTGTGAAGAAATAAATTCTGGCTACCATGATCTTATAAAAGGTGAGTTTGATTATAATTGAAATCTTAAGATCAATTGTTGGAATTTTCGGGATATTTTTCAAAAGAATAATTTATCGAAGAAGTCCTGGTTCTAAAAGTCTCTAAGAAAAATACGGTTTGTCTGTCCTTGTTTGGGGTAATTGAGAAATATTAAAATTCCGAGAATGCGAGAAGGGCAAGGAGAATATTTTTGCCTCAATATCAAAGAGCTCTGCACACTCTTTACGTAAATATATGGGAAAAAACTCGACCCCTGTTGCGGTTCCTCTTTTGAAATTCCGTAATTGCGGATTGAGAGAAAATAAATAAAAAAATTACATGAATGTCGGTCACAGAAAATGCAACAACAAAAACACACAATATACAACAACAAATAAAACGTTGATCACGAGAGCTGAAGCTTTTCGAAACTTGATGATGTGTTCCATTTAATGTCGAGAGCTTAAGCTTTGTTGTTGGATAAATGTTGACTTTTTTGTAATTTATTGTTAAAGTTGTAGTTGTTGTTGTCGTTCTCTTGTAGTTGTTGTAGTTTTTCTTGTTATTGTTTTTGAAGTTGTTGTTATTATTGTTTTTATTATTGTTATCGTTATTTTTGTTGGTTTTTATCGATTCGGAGTAAAATATGAAAAAGCGATATTTAACAAGTGATTTCCAGGAGTTATGGAAGCGATTAATGAAACAAAAGACTCACACAGCCACACACCACGATCTCCCTCTCCCTCTCTCACACCTCTTCTCGCCCTCTCTATCTCTCTTACAACACGTGGCGATTGTCCATTGAATGTTTAATTGCGGCGACGCGAATTCTCCCTCTCGACGGCTCTCACCTCAAAATATTCAATTTAAAATAAGTAAATAAAAAGGAATTTCAAAGTAAAAATCCATTGGAATTCATTGAGTGTCGTCGAGTGAGTCCATAAAAGGGGCGTGTCATGGGAGGAGGGTAGGTCGTCCTCATTAGGGTTCGAGGTTTGGGCTGAATCGAGGTCATCATTCTTCGCAATAATCGTTTCTTTCGCGCTCATCAATAGGAGGAGAGGGATTAATGTAGTGTGAATAGGTGGAATAGCGAGAGAAAGAGAAGAAAAAAGAGAGGAAGATGGAATTAGTGTTAGCGAGAATTAGAGAGGAAAAGCGACACAAACGCCGTCGACAATTAAAAACATCCGCCGTCGTCGTTTGTTATCGTCGTCGATCACGCCTCGCAAATCAAACCACACCCCCGCACCCGCTCACGTCCTCATTCCTGCCACGATTTCCTCTCACAAATAGCTGTCGTGTCAAATCGCAATTAGATGGCAGCCCTCCATCGATATTGAAATGTGATTCGATGGGGACGAAGGTGCGGATCGCAATCAACAGCGGCGCCGTTGCTGGCAATCGCCAACACAATCATAATCACCAATACAATCGCAATCACCAATACAATCACAACCATTGTCTCCCAAAGAACACACGCACAGAGAGACGTGTTCGATTTGATGGGCGATCGATGGCGCAGGCGACGCGACACGCGATGCGACGACTGGGGCGGGGTCGGATTGATGAAGAATTGAGGACGAGGTTAAGGTTGTCAAAGGGTTAATGATGATTTTGAGGATGAGGTTGAGTAAGAGGTAATGACGAGTTTGAGGTAGAAATAAGGAAGAAGTTGAGAACGAGGTTGAGGACGAGGTTGTGGGAGGGTTAAGGAACGTAGTGGGTTGACATCTTCCACGCACGCCCCTGGAGGCGATGCAGTTATACCGCGGAAACTCAATTAAACCGGATCCGGAAGTCGTTGAAACTCGAATTAAAATCGCGGCGCTGGAGGCGATTGTGGGCGGTGGATGTTGTGGTGAAGGGGGCGTGTGGCGAAATGCCCGACGGTCGTCTGTAGTTTCCTCGCTTTAGGTGCGAAACTTTTCCGCCCAACTTTATGCGATCGGTTGAAGCTCACACACAGGGGCACACACAGGAACTCACACACCAGGAGCTCACACACACACATGGGACGGACAGACGTCGCTCATGCATCCATCCATCCATCCGTCGCATATGAATTATGAGCGGCAGCATCTATTTATTGTTGTTGTTGTTGTTCGAGGCCATCATCCGCCCGATTTCATATCTCGCTGCCACGCCCCCTCAACCGCCCCCCTGGAGCTCATCTCGCGGCCACTTTAAATGATAATTTTCCACTTTTTACTCAAAGTTGTTGGCGGTTGTATTGTTGTTGGAGTTGTTGTTGTTGTATTTATTATTGTTGATGGACTTGCTATTTGTTGTTGTTGTATTTTCGCGTTGTTATTTTTGTTGTTGTTATGTTGTCCTCTTTGTTAGTGCTGCATGTGCATGAAAACACGGGATTTTCCACAAATTTCTACAATTTTCCACTCGGCCAGTGCGCGTCATGAGAGGGAATGAGTGAGGTAGAGATAGAGAGACTAAGAGGGAGAGAGTGAAAGGTAGATAGAAAGGGGGAAGAAACATAGCCAAGGGGCAGGCGGCGAGAAAGAGAACGAGAGGCAGCTTTTATGCAAACAAATTTGCGGGCGCGTTGAAGCCGAAGACCGGAGGCCTCGAATGGAGGATGTGAGAGAGACACAGACAGCGACCGAGAGAGAGGGATAGAGAAGAGAAAGGGAGAGCGATTAAGGGGGGCCCCAAAGAGCCCAAAGGGGTCCTGAAAGAGAAGAGAACGGGGTGAATTTGCAATGAAAACTACCTTCTGGAGTGACGTCACCGCCGAAAAGCGGTACTAAACCAAACAACAACAAAAACAAACAACGGCACAAATCACCCGTTCATTATCTTCGCCCCACCCCCCTCATATCCAAGACAAAGAACCCTCCGCCCACCGGGATTTTTATCGCTCTTTTGTGTTCTTTCGATTCCCTTTTATTTGCTTCGCGTCGCCTGCTGCTGCCTTTCTGATTTCTGCACGCACCCCTTGGCGTGGAGAGTGGGGGCGAAAAGGATGGAAGGAGAAGAACGAGAAAGGAAGAGAGCGATAACGGAGAAGCACAAATAGCAAATAAAAAGGATCAGCAAAGTTTTTCGTTTAGTTTTGCGAAAAGTCCACAAATTTGTGATTTGCAAGAGGGTCTTTATTTTCCCATTCTCGTTGTTTCTGCCGTTGATATCCCCATCTCCCTCTCTCTGTCCCTCTCTTTATCGTGTTGTTCTCCTCCATTTCAGTTGGCTTTGTTTTTCTCTCTGGTGAAATGGTTTTATCCTGTCGGATTGTTGTTGTTGTTTTTTTGTAGTTGTCTTCGGTGACAAAAGGATTTAACGTCAAATTAAGCTATTTCGTCCTTTTCGAGTAGTTGCTATTGCTGTTGATGTTGTTGCTGTTGAAGTCATTCTTGTTGTTACTTTTGTTGTCCTCTCATCGGTTCTCTTTGTTGTTGTTGAAATGGCGAAACGCTTTTTGACTTCGTAATGAGCGAAAGTTTTTCGTTTTTATTTATTTTTAAGTGTTTTTAATGCTCTTCAATCGTCACCCGTCCCTCCACAGGAGTCAGGGGGCGTGGTCGATTTGGCAGGGATTTAGATTTAGGGAGAAATTGACACAATGAGATGGAAATAAAAGGGACGGTGGGAGAGTAAAGGAGGTAGGGAGGAGTTCTATTCTCCAGCCATAATAGAAGGCCGAAGCCCTCAATAATTGGAAGCGTCTCGCAATCTATGGAAATGTGAGGCCAGCGACCTCTTCGTCTCCTTTTTCTCCTACGAGAACATCGTGGGAGGGGATCAGTTGAGAAGCTCTCGGAGAAAGATGAGAATGGATGAAGGATATTGCGATGACTTTCGTTCTTTGTCTCTTATATTTGATCCTGCTTTGAAATTGTTTTGATCTTTCTTTGAATTTATTTTGTTCATCCTTTGAAATTATTCTGCTCATTCTTTAAAATTATTTTATTCATTCTTTGAAATTATTCTGTTTATTCTTTAAAATTACTTTGTTCCTTCTTTGAAATTATTCTCTTCTTTCGTTTAAATTATATTTTCACTATATTAAATTATTTTTTTCATTATAGGAAATTAGTTCTGATAGTTTTATGTTCAAGGAATAAAAAGATAGGTAAAATATTCGAAATAATTATGTTATTTTTATTTTCTATGAGTTATTTTTATTTTCGATCCACTCAACTTCAGTTTTATATTTAACTCAATGGTCCGAAGACGATTTTCAACATGGAAAGCTACAATTCGTCAATTATGGAATGCCACCAAATATCCTGTTCATTGTTTCTGTCTCCCTATAATCTTTCTGTCTCCCTCCTCAAATCTTCAAACCATATTTCCATGAAATCCCTTTCCCCAGTCATCGTCTCGCGATTTCCAATCAATTCTATTGGCTCCTCTTGTTGTTCTCCTTTCATTTGTCTCTTCATCTCTGGTTCTTTGGAATCCTTGTCATTTTCCGATGATCCCATCTCATCATACCACGGATTTGCTACAGTTGCCCCTCCCGAGGCCTGTTTATTTCGTCCTTAATCGAGGAAACGACTCTTCTCCAGATGAATTGCTCCTCGGGACGCTTCATCTGTTGAATCTTCACTTTTGAACTTTCTCTGTCGGGGCGTTGTGATTTACCTCAATCCCCTCTCTTTCTCATTGTTCCTCTCTCACTCTATCCCTCTTTGTCTTTTCCCTCTATCTGTCCTTCTCATTCGCCCTGTCAACCTCTCCATCTGTCCTCCTCGACCTCGGCTGTGCGAAGCGACATCCGGTCGAGCCCGAAACTTTCGGAATTACTTTCGCCGGAAGCGGCGGCAGCGAGATCCGCACTTAATTCGCCGTTCACAATGCGGCGAACGTGCGTGAGCGTGGTGGAGGGAGAGGAGGAGGGACAGGTGCGAGGGAGACAACAGTATTCGTGAGGCAGCACGCTTTGAACTCGAAGCAATCGACTCAAGCGACAGATGAGCGAGACAGAGCGAATCTTTTTCTCACCTTTGATGAAACCCCCGATTGAAGAAGGGTAGAATGGGCGGTGCGAAGGGGGCGTGGTGGGGCGCTTCGTTTGGAGACACCATGGGCTCCAGAAATGGGAAAAGTTTCGCACTCGAATGCATATAAATTGGTGAAATTATTAGAGGCGGGAGTGTGGGACAGAGTGAGTGAAAGAGAGGGTGGTTGGGTGGACGAGGGAAGAGAAGGGACCGCCTAATTCGAGACAGATTCGTGAGGAAGAGAGACGAAGGTTGGAGTTGGATCGGCCTACATGTTGACATGAAACGGAAGCACTAAAAGCCATTTCCGCTTTCGCCACTCGTGCACTTCACGCTACAATTATTCGCCAAGAGAGAGAAATGAGTGAGGGAGAGAGAGTGAGTGTGGGTGATGGAAGAGAGAGAGAGAGTGGGTGATTAAAGGAGCGAGTGTGGAAAGAGCGAGAGGGAGAACTTTTTCGTTGTCGTCTCGTTTCCGTCGTTCGTTCGGCAACTGTTGTGGTTGTTGTAATAGTGGTGGTGGTTGATGTTGTTTTTGTTGGTCCTCGTCGTCGTATGTTTGGCAGAAAATCCAATTTGAAATAAATTGTGACATTTGCAATTAATTCCGCGTTACAACAACAACAATAACAACAACAACAACCCCGATATGAACGAACGAAAAACGGCGGGCGGATGGAAAAACCATCTGACGGACGGACAGAATGAGAAAAGGACGGAAGGAAGGAGAAATAGAGAGGGAGGGAGGGAAGGACAAACGGAAGAATGAGAAACGACAGGAAGTCGAAAGCAGAAGCTTTCAACACATTTCTTTCTCTCGCTTTGTTTCCTTGCTCTTGTTCCTCATCATTGTTTTTGTTGTTGTTGTTGTAGTCATTGTTTTTCTACTACATACTGTTATTGTTGTTGTTGTTGCTTTTCTACTCATTGTTACAATCGACGTTGTTGTTGTTGTTATGGTGGTGGTCGTGGATGAAAAACAGAGAAGATACGTAAATCATTCGACGCCGAGATGTCTATCAGAGGCAATAATTCCACCGAAGAACAAGAGGACGACAGCGAAAGAGAGAGAGAGAGAGGGAGAGAGGTGGAAGGAGAAAGAGATAGAGAGGGATATGAAGAGTTTGGGGAGCCAGCGAAATGAGGAGAAGAAGAACGAGAACAAGAACCAGAACAAGAAGCGAAATGAACCTAATTAATGACAAACACACACACAGACACTTATATGCGAAAACGAAAACACACACAGTCACAGCCACGTCCTCATGGCCCAGCCGTAGAAGGACGAAGGGGGGAAGGGGGCGTGGCAGATTGGGGGAAAAACAATGGGAACACGAGGAGATAAAAACCAAATGTCGATGTAATGGCCAAAAAATTCCGAACAAGAACGAGAGTCAGAGCAAGAAATGGAAGAAGAGAGGGCGAGTGAGAGGAGGAGAGGAGAGAGAAAGAGAGGCAAATGTATTTGTGTAAGCGATGATTGCAAGCGACATGTGTGAGTGCTTCAGTGTCTGCCTGAGTGTGTTTGAGTGTGTGCGTGTGGCTGGTCCTCACAAAGGGTTCCCAACGACGGATGCTGCCCTGCAATTCACAACTAATTGCCACAAATTAACTCCAACGTTGGCAACGCGACGCACGACTCCGGCTCCGGCACCCAGTGAAATTCGACAAAATGAGAAAGAGCGAGAGCGGGCTGGGGGGAAAAACAAATGGCGGCCGCCATGTGGAGGAAGGAAACGTCGGCGCCACTTACTGTGAGTGGAAGGGGTCGAAAGATCACTCAAGACCATGGTCGCCAGGGTCTAGCGAACGAATGATCTCCAGCTGGGGGGAATGGAATGAAATATGGGCGAGAAAGAGAGAAAAGATGATAATTTACTCGAATGGAAGAGACGTCCAGCAAATATTCCGATTCCTCGATTTGTTCGGGAGATAAGTTTTCCATCTGTTAAAATTAAGAAAAATAGATCTATAAATATCGAGAATCGAAATATCGAAATATAAATATAGAAATCTAAATATCGAATTACAGAAATCGAACTAAAAATTATCGAAATAAAATTTGCGAAATTCAAACTATAGAAATGGAAATGTTTAAATCGAAAAAACGAAATCGAAAAATCGACTTATGTATGTATGTATTTGAACAATTTTTTGATATATTAAATTTTACTGGTCGATTTTTTTCTATATTATTTAAATTAAAGACAAAATTGATAACAATAGGTTATGATAACTATTTATGCAAGCGGTCATATGTATCCTCAGATATAGTATAATAACATGCTTCCTAACGAAATTATATTTTAAAAATTTGAAATTGGAAAAAAGGTTACAAAAAATACCTTAAAGTATAAAAGTCGTAAAATAAATATTTTTTTAGATCCTCGATATTTCAAAAATGCATAAAAGTAGAGTCACGAAATCCGAGGTATAGCAGTATTATCAATTCAGTGGAAAAGGCGGATCCTCTTCAGTCCACATCTCCTATCAAGCTGCCCGATGATGCGAAAAGAAAACAAAAACAACAGCAAATTGGTAAGCAAATGGCGACCGGCTGCGTCAACAAATTTTAATCACCGGCCATTCATCAGCAACAGCCACAACAAGAGTCATACCAACAACAAGAGCTACAACAACAGCCACAACAACAACAACAAGAGCATCACCGCGATCAACATCAATGTGGACAAAAACAACATCGTTTTGTTGTGACACGTGTCAAAAACCACTCGGGCTTAAAATGAATGAATTTCAAAATGGCGCCGTCGCCATCGCGCAACAACTTGTTGAAGGACGCCAAAAGAGGGCGGGGGTGGAAGAGGGGAAATTAAAAAATTAACGAAATGAAGTTGAGATCTGCCCAGAATACACACACGCACGCACTCATACAGACAGAGGGACGGACAGCAGGACGGACGACGTCCCTCATCCAGAACTCATCCTGGCTCATTGAATTCCAGCCGTAGTCGAGGAAGAAGGGCAACAAAAACAATGGGGCTGGGTGATCACAACAACATAAACAGCAATGACAATGACAACAAGAACAAGAACAACAGCACCAATAACAAACAGTAGCCGCCAGCAACCTCCATAATTACGGCCACCTGGCATCGGCTGACGTTTGAAATGTCAAACCCTGTAACGAGTTGGTGGGTTAGCGAGTGTGTGTGAGTGTCTATGTGTGTGTCCATGTGTCTGATAGCGATGGCACCAGGTGTACGTGTGTTGGTGTGTGTCGGCTGAAACCTGTTGACAACGAGTCAAAAATCGCGTCGTTATCGTGTTCAGCAACAACTAAATTGATAATAACAACAACAATGACGATCCTCCTCTTTCCATCTTTCTCACTTTTTCTCTCTCTCTCTCTCTCTCTATCTATTTCTTTCTCTCTGTCACTCTCTCCCTCTGGCTCCTCCAACATATGGGGATGTGTGTGTTCGTGCATTGGTGTTTATGTCGCATTGTTTATGAAAGCTGCCTCTGAGTGGAGTCAAACGTTGTTGTTGTTGTTGCACCTATTGAAAATGCAATCGCGCAGGACATTCGCAGCACGCAGGACGACGCCAGCGGCAAAGCGAAGGTTAAAATTAAATTCTCTGCCAGTTAGCGGAGAATCAGTCGATTAAATGGATTCATTAAATTTCCACCGAAGGTTTCAAAAATCAATCGAACTGGATTCAGAACATAGAAAGGACAGAAAAAAGAATTGAAATGATAAATAGAAAAAATAGGAAAAGTCTTCGTAAATCCTTTAGCGACTTCCGCTTGTCTTTCTCGAGTCCAGAAGTCCTTTAGTCCTTTGCCTCAAATCATTTGTCATGTTTTTCTATGGGCTTTTGGCATATCATTTAGCGTTGTTTCCTCTGAATTAATGTGAATAATAATTACTTAAAGAGCAGCAACATTGTTTCAAAGAACAACAATAACAAGAATATCAGTAACAAGTCATAAACAACGCCTGCCGTCCTTCCTGCCTTCCATCCATCCATCCGTCCATCCATCAATCCATTGGAGACACGCGAACATAATCTTAATTGAAATCTGTTGGCGATCGCAAACGAAAATTCCTTCAACGCCAACAATAACAAGAACAACAATAAAACAGTAACGGAAATAACAACAACAACAATTACAACACCACCAGACAGCCATAGCAATAACAACAACAGAAATAGTACACCCTAGAATAGTAGTAAAATTTATTGAAGGCAAAAATGTTGTTAATTTTCTTGTTCGAAACATTGTTGTTTTTGTTGTTAATGTTTTTTGCAATTTTTAAGCATTGTTGTTGTTATTTTTAATGACGTTGTTCTTACTCTTAATGATGATGTTGTTGTTATTTTTAATGACGTTGTTCTTACTCTTAATGATGATGTTGTTGTTATTTTTAATGACGTTGTTCTTACTTTTAATGATGTTGTTGTTATTTTTAATGATGCCATTGTTGTTGTTACTTTTCTATGTTGTTCTTTCACCCTTGAACGAGGTGTTTACGATGAAAATTTCCAGATAATACTAGATTACGTTAAGGGTGGTCGGTTTTATCTTTCCCTAGTTGATGTTTTTGTTGTTTTCAGGAAGGGGTTTTAACTCCTATTAAAACTTGTTACTATTGTTGTTGTTGGTATTGCGTCTGACCCTATTATATTCACACGCATCTGGCAACACTGCGCCATCGCCAACGCGGACGGCTTCGAAGTTCATTCGCAAAGTTAAATTAATTCGTTGCAATTCCTCTGATCCTCAATCTCCCCATGGTGAATGGGGTAAAGGGGGGTTGAATGGGGTTGGGTTGATGTCCAAATAATGACAAAAGTTTGGTGGCCTCCAGCAGTGGCCACAGGAACAACAATAGCAACAACACCACTAACAAAAACAACATCAACAAGTTGTTCGAAACTCGGCTTCGACGCTTGTGTTAAATTAAACAGAGCTGCGCGTGTATTAAACGCAGCTCGCTTTCGACATCACGCGCTCGGCAGAGACACTAATGAGATGTTGTTGGTTCCATTGTTGTTGTTGTTTTTGTTATTCCATCGTGGTTGGCACACCATGTGTAGCCCTTCAGACCAAATGATAGTAACGGAGTGAGAGACAGAGAGAGAGAGGAAGAAATATACTAAACGTGAAAGGGAGAGAGAGAGAGACAAACGAGAGAGTGAAAGAGGGCACTCATCAGCGAAACATGAGAAAAGTTTCCTGGGAATTGTTCTTGTTGTATTTGTTCTCGGTCTCGTTCTTGTTGGCGCATAGTAATTACTTTCGAAAATAGATTTGCAGCAACAGCATCTCCAGAGGCATCTAGAGAAGGAGATGGAGAGATTGGGAGAGAGATTGGGTGAGAAAGAGACAGACAGTGAAGACATTCGAAGGTTCCCCATTCGCCACCGCAACCGGATGTCGACGAATGTTCGGCGAAAAATTGATTGGACTTCGGTCGGAGTCCTTCGAGTTTCCCCCGCGGTCAGTGGCTGAAAATACCACAACAATAACAGCAGCAGCAGAAAACATCATTACTACAACCAGTACAACATCTTTGTTGTCTCTCGTTTTTGCCTCCTGCTCCTCCTGCTTCGCTTGACCCCCAAGGGATGGGCATGGACGGGGTAATTAGTCGCTCATCAGAAGTTGAATTGAAAGTTAATGATGGAAGTTCGTCGGTGATGAAAGTTAAGAGAGCGCGGCTGCGTGAGCTTCCTGCAAATGAGAAATGAGCGAAGGGACAAGGGGGATGGTCAAAAAGAGTGTGGGGAAGAGGAGGCAGGGTGGAAGATGTAGTAGTTGGTATTGTTGGAGTCCCTCATGGGGCCCTCGCTTAGATTGAGTCCTTCAAATGGAAGGATTTCCACAAATCCCCTATCGCTCGAGCGTCCGTCTGACTTCGGGTTCTTCCGAGTGACCTCCACCCGATTTCTACACCTTCTTTTTTCATCTCGATGTCTCCGTCTTCACCTCTTCGACTCGTCTCGTGACCCTCTGGACTCGTCTCGGAGAACCTTTCAATCATTAACGTCCATTAGGATAGTCTTTTCGGGTCTCGATTCCGATCCCTCGCCCCACCCACTGAAGCTGGGTTCAATCGTACGATGGTGGGACGAAGAAGGGTGCTGGACAAGGAGGAAACTAATTTATTCAAAATGCCCGCTGGCAATGGGCCAGTTAAGCCTCGAAAGAAACCACTTTAAATGTTGACATTTTCCTCCATTTTCTGTTTATTCTGTCATTTAATCAACTGCTGCCCTCGAACCCAGACTCCCGCCCGCTTTTGATCCCTTTGTCTGGCCACCGAGATGCGGCGGCTGATGTCGTCCACGCCCCTTTCTTCGGCCTCCGTCCTCTTCTCCACAAACCATCCATCGCCTCCATCTCCGTCGCAGCCCATTTCACACGCCGAATCGCTCACATTTGAATTCATCGCCCACATTTGGTGTTTTTACCCTCAACCTCCCGGGACAGCACTTCACTAATTTTTTCAGCCGCCCTTGGGACCACGGAGAGAGGGCGGGCGGGCGTTCTCCCTGACGGGTTCATCATTTTCGCCATCCTCAACAGCTCCATGAATATTTTACGGCGTTGCCACCGGGAGCGGGTCGCAAATTCGTCAAATGCTCCGGAAACAAAGCGCAAAACGGATGACGAAGGGCCGGAGAATGAGAGGGAGAGGAAGAAAAAGAATGAGATTCGATGAAGAAGAAGACTCGAAACTCGAAACCCCGCAAGAAAATTGTCTTAAGTCGTTATGTAAATAAAAAGCTTCTTTGTGCTCTCTCCAAAGCAGGCAAAGACGAGAGGACGAAGGAGACGAAGAGCATGAAACAAGGGACGAACACGAGGATGAAGAGGACTAAAATGAGGATGAAGTGGACGAAGGAGCGAGACGAAAGCGGAAGATAATGGTGGAAAAATAGAAAATTGTTTTGGAATCGAATGACATCAATTTAGAGGCTTATGTTTAAAATATGCGGAGAACCTTTTCCAACTGTAAAAGGACGACGACGATGGAGGGACCTCGATGTCGATTCCGTATCCGACAAAGACGTCGTCGAAGCCGCCTCCGACCCCAGCATCTGAATCGAAATCGAATGGAAATGAAGAAAATTGAAACTTTTGTTTGTGCATAAATAAAAGGGATTTTGAAAGAATGAACGACGTCCCGGCACCGATGGAGGCCTTCTTCGGAGAGCGGTGGATGACGATTACATTGACGATGACCTGGCGCACGAGTTTACGATTTGACGCTCAATGAATTGAATGAGGGACAGATGGACAGTTGAAGACACTCGCATCCTTCGTGAGAGATCCTTCAGAACTCGTCAGTCATCACGAGAGTTCGTTTGCACTTGTTGACTTCGGCTAATTGTTCTGTTGGTTTTTCTCGACATCCCCACCTGAGACTCGACTCCGCCCTCTGACCACGCCCACTGCGCCTGAAGACGCTGATTGGCCCATCAACACGTCTTCTTCGTTCGCCCACTGCCGAAACTTTTTTGTTCCGAGAGCGTGTTGAGTAGGGAGAGGGTGGTGGGTTGGGGCGAACAAAACGCCGGAGGTCACGTGAGCAGCCGATGAGTCACGCAACACACGCAGGGAGGGTGGCCGAGCTGAGTGGGCAGCCCTGGTTCGGACGTCAAGGGCTCTTAATTAAAGTCAGTTGGAGGAGGCGTTGATGGGTTGAAGTTGAGGTTGAGTTTGAGGAGTGTCCCACGCTTCTAGGAACCTCGCATTCATCCCTCATCACCTCTCTTTCCACCCCTCATCACCTCTCTCTACCCCCTCATCATCTCTCTTCACCTTCTCCATCCCCGCTCATCAAACCAAGCAAAAAAAACACTGGCTTCCTGAAAAAGCATCGCATGCTCGAAATTATTT
The DNA here is from genome assembly GCA_017309665.1 of Coelopa frigida. NCBI lineage: Eukaryota > Metazoa > Arthropoda > Insecta > Diptera > Coelopidae > Coelopa > Coelopa frigida. Next base: position 1,651,137 of record CM029565.1, on the reverse strand, counting down.
CAATTAAACGCGTTCCGCAGTCCCGGCAACGAATCGCGTTTGCAACTCGCGGGCGGGAAATTGGATCGTGTGGCAACGCTGGCCGCATTCTCCGGCTGCCTCCTCAATCAATCGCCGCCATGCCGAGCATTCAAATGAAACAAATCGCTTTGGCATCGGAGACTGAACGGCGAAAAAATTCCTCCGCTTACGTCGAATTCCAGGAGATGCAGCTGCAAAGGATTCGCTGCCCTTTTCAATTGGTTTTATTTTTGATTTGGTTTTTTTTCAATTATTTTTGTTGCTGTTGCATTTTTCCGCTGAAGCCCTCAACGGTCGGACGCCAACCGGATGCTCGTCCATTCCCAAATGGTTTGCTGGAACTTGTTCCGGCTGCTGCTGACGCAAGCTGCTTGAGTGAGAATCTGATTGATGTCACTCAAATGAATCGAATAAGGGGAAACGAAATATCCATCCTTCTGCGTGCTTCTCTTTAATATTTTCCATTCAAGTTCCGGCTCTTTACACTGAAACTCTCTGAAGTCCATCTTCGTCCGAACTAGAAAGAATAGTTTAATTTCGGTATAACTCTTGGAACATAGTCGATTTTATTTATAGTTTTTTTATTGAATATATTCTTTTATAATTGCATTTTTTCAACTAACATTTCATATCGAAATTCTTGACTAATACTTTAAATACTTTCAATTTTATTTTTATATTTTATTTGCATATAAATTTTGCTAATGAAATTAATACTTTATAAAGAGGCATTAGTTCATTCAGCATTTTGTCCAAACGTATTTTTAAGGTCGAAACAGAGTGTGGTTGATCACTCAAATCGCTCGTCAATGAATGAGACTAATAATCATTAAGAAGACAATTCGATTCTCCATTGTCTCATTTGCTCCTCTGTCTTTCACTCAAGTTCACATTAGCTTTAACTGATCATAAGTGGATTAAAATGAAGTGTAATTAAAATGACACAGTTTTGAAAATTTGAATTTATTAAAATTATGTTGATCCCTTGTGAATTCTCTTGATTGTCTCATGAAGAAATCTCATTTCATCCACTCAAGTCAAAGCCATCAGAATGTTAATGAATGAGTGTGATTTGAACGAATCTCGTCCTCTGCTCTCATGTCCCAATCTCGTCTCAATCTCTCCATCATAAAAAGTCAACACTTTGCTCCCCTCTGATCCTCCTTTTCACCCAAATCCTGAAATCTGATTGATTTCACTCAAGTGTCAGCGAGTGCAAAAAGGGATAGAATGAGCAAAATGGATAAAATGAGCAAATGAGTGATTGATTGCAGTTGGCGTAAGATTTAATTTGAATATTTCTCGCGTTCTTCGCACCTCTCCCTTCGATCGCAAAACGAAGCCAAGTCCTTCACCAAGGACGAAGAAGTCTCTCGCGTTGATTCCTGGGCTCCCTGTCATCCTGTCGGAGGGGACGACAGTCGTCGGATTGAGAGCGTCGTTTCCGACTTCCTGCACTTTCTCGCGCATTCCGTCCCTATCGCTCGCTCCGTCCCTCGTCCTTCCGCATCCGCTTCCGGACCAACAGGAGATTCGTCATAATTGAAGCGATCGAAAGTGCACTCGGAGCCGGTGATGAAATTTTCAAAATCATCAGCCTCGCCTCGGTTGTGGGCGGTGGGGCGTGCAGAGGGGCGTGGCAGTGCTCGACGGATGACGCGGAAGGAGCCATTTGCGCTCCACTTTAATTTCCATCTTGAAAAGTTTGCGCTGAAAAGCTTTTAAAACTGTTATTTGACACTTTTTTCTCCCGCTCGCACCCGCACTCGCACTGGGACTTGGCGCTATATCTCTCTTTCTCAGTCTGTCTGTCTCTCTCTCCAGATCTCTGTTCCGCCCACTCAGCCACACCCCTGGGTGCCTCGTGGTGCTCGCGATGATTGTGAGGAAAGTTTTAAATGCGCAAATAAAGGAAGTTTTTAACGTTTCCAACGGCGTAAAACATTTAAACTATTTCTGAAGCATCCCCAGCCACGCCTCCTCGCTCGCCTCACACCTACTTCGCCACGCCTCCCCTCCACCTCCACCGCTCCACCACAATCGTCCTGACGTCGACGTCTCCTGCCTCCCATCATCTTCATGAATGCTTCTAACGCTTTTAGACGATCCTTGAGTTTGAGTTGTTGATTTGTAGCTGTCGTTGTTGTTCTCGTCATTGTCATTGTATTTGTTGTCATGGTTGTTGTCATCATTGTCATTGCATTTTTGTCATAGTCCTTGTTGTTGTTGTTGTCGTTATTATCATTGTTGAATTTATTCTTGTTGTTATTCTTGTCACTATTGTGCATAATTCAAATGAATGCAATGTCCTTCAGCCTCTCACGTCGTCCACTGCATGAATTGCATATGTTGTTGTTGTTTAGGGGTAGTGATTGTTAATTGTAAAATGTGTTGAGTTCTTGTTGTTGTTGTTTATGTTGTAATTTGGACGCAATTCGTTTAATTTGCTAAACATTTAGCATTTAATTAGTTTAATGCATTTTATTCACAACGCAATTATTACTCGCGTCCGTCCATCTATCCAACCACCCATACTTTCTCTCTGTCCCTCTCTCGACCAATGGCGCCCCGTAAAATGGCGACAACAAAAAATGGCGGCTTTAATTGATAAACAAAATAATTGAATTGTGAAAAAGAACAGCGACCGCAACAACAAATGCGGTAGACGCTGGCAGCGACGTCGACGTCGGTGGTTGCGGTGACGCATCCGAAATGCAAATGATTTATTTAATTAGGAGCATATGATTTGCAATAACAACAACAGCATCACTGGTGAACAATGACAACAACAACGAGGACAACAACAATCATCAACCACCAACGATAACAATTAAAATGTTGGGCAGAAAAAGCGATTTAATCGCTACAACATGAAGCTCATTAAAACCAATTGTCGCCTCATGGACGAAGGGCTTTAATTTGGGGAGCCAAAACTTCCCGCCCCCTTCATCCAAGGCGGTGGCGTTGAAAAAATTTAGTTGGGAATTTAATAGGATTCGTACCCAGGCATTTGGGCATAAGCTGAAGGATCCTTCGAAGAGTGCAAAACGAGGTTTCATTCATTTCAGTTCTGTTTTTCCTCCTTTCCATTCCTTCTCTTATTTATCCCTCCTTCATTCCTTCGTCCCTACTTCTCCATCGCTCCATCTCCCTCTTAAAATCACTGAATGACGACCGGAAGTCGATGGCGGCGTTTCCTGTGCGCGAAACTCGTTGACTGCGAAGGCCTGGGAACCTCATAGCCAACAGCAGAGCCTAAATCATCCTGCACGCACACATTCCACATTCTCCCTCGATCGCACACACACACCCGAACTACCGGACACACGCACACAAAGGCGGCTGCGGCCAGTGTTGCCTGCATTTGCATCCGATGCTCGACGAAATCAAAACCATTATTACTGCGAAATGAGGTTTCGGCCATTTCGCAAACGCACACATAAACGCATACACACATACGAAGGCGAATGGCGAACGAATTGAGTCTCCGCGGGATGAGGAGGGGGTGGTTGGGGCGAAGGGTTGGCGGGGGTTCGTGCGAATTAATTGAATGCATTCATTCCTCCGCAAACATTTGCACACAAACATGCTCCCGCTCACTCACATGCAAATGCACACACCGCACAGACACGAAAGCATACACAGACAGACGAATAGAGGGACGGACGGACAGACAGACAGACTGTCCGCCATTGTTTGCTTTGTTTCGACCTCGCGTCGATCCATCGATTGTTGCCTGAATCGCTCGCTTGGAGCCATCGCCGCACGCACTCTGCGGTTGCCGTCAAGTTGATGCGAGTAATTTTAAATCACCCCCCTCAGGAGAGACCTGAGAACCCCCCTCCTGACCCCCTTCGTACGCCACTGCACCAGGAACGTGCGAAATGCTTAATAATTTGCGCAAACGATCGCGAGCCTTCGTCGGCTCGTCATACTGCAGGCGAGTCGGAGGTTGGGGTACAGGATTGGGATGTTGGAAGACTCGTCAGCTCCCCTTCGATTCGTCCCCTTCTGTGCCTTCCTGGTCCCTCCACCTTCCTCCAGCTTCCTCCACGCACCTTCGCAGCTGGGCATTGAGAGTCCCCTCGGCTCGTTCGCCCCACGGTCGCTTCCGGGTCTTCCGTCGTTCGTTCGTTCGCCGTGGCCCTCGCCGATTTATGGCCCTCGTTTTTCAGCCACTTCGTCGTTTGGAGCCGCCGTCCGTCCATCCAGGAAGCATCCAGGAACCGGGTGTCGAGGACGAGAGGCGGCTGCAACAAATGAGCCGGCTGTTAAATCGTCCACAGAAGCATAATTTTTCAATTCGTCTGTCGCCTGTCGCTCGTCCTTTGGTTCGCTCGCCCCCGCCCTGGGTCCTTGGCCCGTGGTGACTCGCGTCGATGGCGCTTGTCGAAGGACCTCCGGAGCGGGGCGGGGTCGGGGCGCGCTGTGACAAATGTCTGTCTTGCGCAAGAAGAAAGGCGAAGGATGCTCGCTTCGTTTTAATTGAAATTACGTCGTTAGGCGGAATTTGTTGGCTCCGGTCTTAATTGCGCCCCCGACTCCTCACCACCGCCTCAGCATGTGTGCGTGTGTGTGGCAGTCACTAAAAATTAATAAACTGCAAAAAATTACGTTTTTAATGGTCGCCGATGCCGCAGTCTGCTGGGCGTTACATCGACCGGAAGTGGAACCGGCAGCGGAAGCGATGTCCTGGCGCTGACGCTGGCGACGAAGACGACAGTGACGACAGCGACGATGACGGCGGCCGCAGGATGCTTCATTTAACATTTGGCAGCCGACCAAATGCTCGACTCCAACTCCGAGTCGTCCGCGTCGAAATGATATTTTATATAAATTTATTTGCACTTTCGGACAGGAAGGAATTTGTCTTCATTACAACGGGTGGCGGGCGGTCGAGGGGAGACCGAGACTGGAATGTCCTGTCTGTCCTTTGGCTGGTCTCGAGGACGGGATGTCTGAAGTGAATTCGCAATCTAATTTTGAAGATTTCATTTGGCGATAAAATCTGCCATAAATTGTTTTTACAACTATTTTCCACGTCGTGTTTCCATTTCGAGTGCAATAAATTTCTCGATTTGTCCTCTATTATTTTTGGTCTATCTGGTCACTGCCACCAGTTTATTGGTATATTTTTGACTCTTATTTTTACCTCATATAGAAATCACCTTCTTTATTGATCCTCCTTTCCATCGTAATTTTTCAATTAAAAATTCACGAATTTTGATGCCGTTTGTCATTATTTTTGAAGAATTATTGGCTTGGTTGCTCTTATCATCTGCTATTTTTATTATTTTTTCCATTAATTTATTACTAATAATATATTAAAATCTATTTATAACCTGTTTCTCTGTTTCACTTTTGAAGTCAATTATTTTGAGCATATTTTTTAAGTATCTCCTGAATACATTACAAATTCAAATTTATTTTTCTCTTCTCTGAATCTCTTTTTGAATCGACAATAAAGTAAAGTAAAGTTTTTCTTCTATAGCCCTTGCTCATTGGAGATCAGCTCACCTCAGCCTCACTCTTTCGCTCTCGCTCTCCCTCTCTCAATTTCGAATACATTCTCTCCATCGCTTCGCGCTCTCTCTACTCTTTTTAGGGGACTTTAAAATTTCAATTAACTTTGCATAAGCAACACCAACGTCACCAAGAGTAGTAACAACAACAACAACAACAATGGAAACAATGATGACAACAATAAATCGAGTTCCCCTCCGACTAACGTCTGTCGGCCGCCCCCCTCCGCCCGCAGCCGACGACGACCCGCACGGCGCAGTAAAAACGACAACTATGCAGAAGCTGAAGTAGAAGCAGACGCAGAAGCTCCGAAGCTGGTTTATTTAAGCGGCCGTCGGATGGTGGTCGGAGGCGAAGGTGGGGGGCGTGGGAAAAAAGCAGCGACTCGCGGAACTTTATCAATTTCGCGGAACAAACAAAAGCGCAGTGATGGAAAAAAGTAGCAGAAAAGCGCAGCCACCGCTGCCGCTTGCCGCCGCCGACTCAGACTCCATTTGCTCATGATTTATTTCGGACAAATGCGATGCGCAAACAAAAGTCACAATTTATCCGGAATTGATTAAAAAGTTAGGAGCGAAAACAGCAAGAACAACAAAGGCACCTGAAGGCAGTGACGATGGCGGCGGGATTATGGAGGTGGAGCAAAGTCCCGGAAATCAATTGGAATGTGGGAGTGAAAGGCTGTTGGGAAACTTCACTAAACGCTTGTGTGGGAGTAGAAATCCGATTTTTTAAATAAATAGATGGAAAACTGTTCGGTTCTCATTTGGAAATTCCTAAAATGGAGATGGAAAAAAGGAAATTTTACAACATCTAAATGAACAAAAATCATCTATAAAAATGTGATTATTGAATTTGAAATTGAGCATTTTAAATATTTTGTTATTTGTATCGAAATTGAAATATATTAATAATAATAATAAATTATTTATGAATTATCGATGTCGATCAATTTTTAAACTATATGTTTTCGCTCGCTTATATCGATTTCTTTTGATCGATTATAACGATATCGTTTTGACTGACTATATCTATCAATATTTTTCTATTATTTATCTCGATATGTTTTTGGATTTTATCGATATTTTTTGCCTCGATTATGTCGATGTTTTTTTCATCGATTGTCGATATTTTTTATCGATAATATCGATAGTAGATTTCATATAAAAGGTAACATCAATGGCATGAGACTGTATTGATATGAAGAAGTACCGAAATGACATAGAAGTCCCGTAATGGGACCAACGAAGTAAAACACGCCATAAAGCGAGGAGATGATGGATATAAAAATACGACAAAGACATTCAGGACTATCGATGCGCAAATCGAAGCAAGGGTTTGAAGTGGAAAGGGGAACTCACTGAACATCTGCGAACAAGTCGAAATGGAAGAGGGAGAGGACCAGAACTTGAAGTACTTCATCTCGCTATGAACTGGATCCCACTCGTCGAGTTCTCGTGGCGCCCCTGCATTTGCCACCTCCCCCTCCTCCCTTTGTCCGCTGATCGAAATCCAGAAATGATGCTTCGATTTTCGCATAAATTTGCAAGCCATAAAAATGCGAAATTCTCTTCATCAACCGTGGACGAACGAGGTCGGGTCGGGGTGGGAGGCGCCGCTGGCAACCGGTGCCGGTGCCAACCACGCGTCAGGCATTAAAGGGTTAACGCCGAGCGAGGGAGGGGGAGGGGGAGGGGCTGCAATGACACGGTCTCCCCGCGGCTTTGGCGAATTTGTAGCAATAACAGCAAGAACAACAACAGCACCGAAGGCGGATGCGGAAGCGCCGACCACAACGAATCCGAATTGGCTTCGTTTCGCATGCGACGCAGCCTCGGAATTTTTATTGGTCCGAAAGGACATTAAAAGGATGGCGCACCCGCTCCCACCGCCCACCGCGACCCGGAGTGGCTCATCTTTTATGGGCGCGCTGCAATAACCAGGCGTGAATGCGAGGGGAGGAGGAAATCGCCGGCGTGTGATAAAAATATGAAGTCAATCGCAGATGTACCACAAGGAGGAGGACGGAGAGGAGGAGGACCAAACCGAATCGGATCAGATCGCGGAGTAGGAATCTGCCAGAAGTTTGAATTTAAATAAATGATGCAGCTCTCCATCACGTGCCAAGGCCCGAGGCTAGCGGCGGCGCCGGGCTCGACTCGAAACGGCTGCTCGGCCGGGATCAAAGCGACGGAAGCGAATCGACCCGCTCGGTGAAGGGGGACGGGTAGACAAGCGCGAGTCCTTCGCAGTCGATCCGGGTCGATTCTTAACTGCAACATTTTCATTTCCAATCAGAAATAATTTATATCCGCATAATTCACAACTCGTTGCATGGAACGTGCCTGCGAGTCCGTCTCCATCTCCTTTTCCTCATCATGCTCTTCTCTGTCCTCCTTCTCCTCCTTCTCCCTTGCTCCCTCTGTCCTCCTCGTTGTTATTCTTTGTGTTCTTGTTGTTGATGCGGCCTGGTCCGGAGCTGGATCTTTGTATATCTGGGTCTGGTGGGTGTCGGGGCGGGGCGGGGATCGTCGGAAGACCGCAAAATAATGAACGGAAAATTACCCGACAGGAAATTTGGCTTTCGTCCAATCGATTCCGAGCTAATTTCAAGGAGAGTGGGACGGACACAGCCAAGAGCGGGAGAGAGAGAGCGAGTTCATATTCGAAAATATGGGGCTGCCGCATGAATTCGCCCCAGAGCAAAGCGACCGCAACGGAAATCGGGCCGAGGATGGAAGGACAGACAAGCGGATAGAAGGACAGACGGATGGATGGACGGACGAATGCTCGGTCTCGGACTTTGTGCTGCCAAATTGGTGGCATGATTAGAGTTCGGTCGAGAAATAAGGACTTTGGGCCGTCCGTCGATGGCGATGGCGGCGGTCAACGATGAGATAAGGCGGCTGCAGTGGCTCTGGCCACAATGGACAGGAAGCGGAAACGATAGCTCATTTCGAGTTTCGTTCCATCTCGGCAGAGCTTCCTCCGAGCCTGAGAACAACCACTCGAAATCGTGGTCAGAACAGGACCGAGGCAGTAGCACGTGTTTGAGATGAGTGGAAGTTGGAGTGGGGAGATGGGAGTGATAGTAAGATTGAGGAGAAGGAGAATGAGAGAAAGATGAAGGCCAATGCATAGATTATGATCTAGAGATCAGGACTGTCAGGCATCGTATCATAGACCTCCCCATAGAAGGATTTCCTCTTGGGCGGTGGAAACAAAGCCAATGGATCCCGGTTCATTCGAACGATGGGGCCGCTTTGAACTGAAATCCAATCGGGCTCAATTCTCGAAGTAGATTGTCAGTGATCCCCGAGAATGGGGAAGGCCCAAAGTCGAATGAAGAATGGTCGGAGGAGGCGGCAGGCGATTAACAGCGATCATGACGTCATCAGCTCTCGGGGAATCGAGCGTCGTGAGAGTAATTGACGTCGGGACAAAATAAGACTTCAGACTCAAGACTTGAACTCGAAACTCGTGAATGCAGCATGAAACGAGGGAGAGAGAAAAAAAAAGAGGCAGAGGGAGCCAAAAATCGAGAGAAAAAGAAAACAGAAGGAACAAAGCGACGAAGAGGCAAGCAAAACAAAAGCACAAATCACTATCTGTGAATTAACAAGCAATGTCTTGGAGAGAATATCGGAGAATTATCAACCAATGTTTGCGAGAAAATTTCATAGTGAATCGCAGAGAGATGTGCACAAAGAGAAAGAGAGAAAAAAAGGGGGAACAGATTGGAGAGAGACACGATGTGTGAATTTCCAGTTCCAGTGATTAATCCAGGGCTGCTAAATTGTACTTCTTCAAACGTGAAAATATTTTTGGCATATTTAGATAAAACTTCAATAACTTCATACGGAAAATCATAAAATCTACTATTTACAAATTGAAAATTAGTAATTCTAATTCTAATAAATTCCACTCCACTTTTTCGTGAGTGAAACTTATCACGGAATTTGCAAACGACAGCCCTGGCAAGAATCGCTGTAGCATCCAAACCGTGATTGTGGAGAGGGGAAAACAAGCACCAGGTTCTTCCCCGACCTCCGAAGCTCCACGAGAGAGAGAGAGAGAGTTCGGGTGACAAGAGGTGCTGCTGATAAAGATGACACTCGTACCAGAAGCGAAAACAGATGTCGTCGTCGCTGCCAGACTGAGTCGCCAATTAGTTCGATCCGGAGCCACTTCGAAGGCACACGCGAGGTCCGCCAGCACGATCGCAGCAATACGTGCAAAAAACGATCACAAAAAACGACTACAAATAAATGACAACAAAAAAAAACAACTACTAATAAACGACTAAACATGAACGAGATGAAGCTAAAGGAACTTTTCGTTGTCTTGGCCGCCTGTCTTCTGGCCACGGTGCGAGGCCGCCTGGTGAACGAGAAGCGGGCGGTGGGCGTCGAGGTGGACCTGCCCTGGTTCGTCCAGTTCGCGGTGCCCGTCGGCGTCAACTTCGTGCCGCTTTCGCTGACCGCGCACCTCCGAGCGACCACCGACGGCGGCGTCCCCGTCGACGCCACCAACACCGACTTCTCGCTGCACTGCGAGCGCGGCCGTGTCATCTTCCGCAACACGACACCGTTGCGCCTACGCCCCAACGTCCCGCTGCTCGCGCGACTCCGGTACGGCACCGGGGGCCCGGGCGAGCGCGAGGTGAGGCAAATGAACTTCACCTACTCCGTCCAGGGTGAGTTGAACTCTTTGATCTGCCCATTGATCCACTTATCCCACTGTTTCTCTCTCTCCCTCTCCATCTAGACGACAAGCAGTTCGACACCCTGCAGCTGGTCGCGGCGGTGGAGCAGGACTCGATTCCGCCGGTCGCCGTGGCCCACGACGACTCCAACGACTTTGACTCCGACGACACGCCCAGCCCCAGCCCCATCCCCATCCCGGACCCCTGTCTCTTCTACAGCAATGAGACGATGGCGCAGGACGAACACGAGCCGTCGTCCTCGATGCCCGATCGCCCGTCGACAACCAACCGCACCCCGCCCCCTTCGAGGCCCAGCACCACCACGACCAGGGCCCCAACACGGCAGCACCCGGGTCCCGCCCCCGCAGCCGGACCCTCTTCACCCACCGACGACGGCCTCTGCGGCGAGCCCGCGCCCTGCCCAGCCTCCAACGTCGCCTACCAGCAGGCCCTGCTCCACACAGCCGTGCAGGTGGGCAACATCGGCTTGCGCCTCCTCCTCCGTGGCCAACAGCCGCCCGGCTCCAACGCCGTTAACGCCATCCGCCGCATCATCACCAGAAAGCTGCAGTTGCCCCACCTCTCGCAAGCCATCCGGCAGGCTCAACAACTCGAATACGGCCTGCTCTTCGAGATGCAGACGACCCATCAGAAGCTCGAGGTCCTTACCAAGGCCCAGAGGCTGCTGGACCGCAGTCCGTACACGATCGAGAGCACGGACCTCGAGTTCTTCGATGTCTCGCAGTACCAGCGGGGCGACTTCGACTCTTCATAGGGGTGGAGAGAGAGTGATATAAATTCTAATAAAGTTCAAATGCCAATAGAATAAGCTTTTACTTACTTTCTTTGGCAGTCAGTCAGTGGGCAGGAGTTTCCAAGGGGGCAACAGTTTAAGGAGTTTAACAGTTTAAGAAGTATTCAGGTGGCGGGGTTCACAATGGAAATAATCAACTGTTTACCTCGTACAATTGAAGAACTTTCACTAGCCACATAAGCACAAGTCAACAGTTGGTTGGTGGAGAAACCAATCTACCCAACTTCTACCTTATTCTTCCCCCTTCTACCCAACTTCTACCTTATTCTTCCTCCATCTACACAACATCTATCTTCTCACTTCGGCTATAATCTGCGTTGACCCCAGCGTGATTGGAAATCCCGTCGTCATTTCTGTCGATGGTAGGTGCAGTGTGAAGTGGAACCGACTGAGCGTAGCTGAGTGAGGGAAGAGCGAGCGACAATAGAAGAGAGCGTCTGAGTGAATGTCAGAGAAAACCACTGAGAGAACAGTGGCGTGTTGAAGCGATTGACTGATAAGCGTTGTCTGTCTTTTTGTCTGTCTGTTTAACATTCTGCCTCTGGGTTTTGCGTCGAAGGCACTGGTTTTCATTGATAAGCGCCGATGACTGTAATTGAGTTATTCCCAGAAGCGGGAAGAGAAAAACTGGAATTGCCCAGAGAATATTTGGAGCAATCCGTGAATGAAATACCCACGGAACCCCATACATCCGTTTAGGTGGAAATTCTCAGAGACCTAAAATTTTCTCTTTCACTGATTTACATAGGGTTTCTGAAAGTTAATTTGGATTTTTACGGGGGTTTTACAAAATTATAAGGTTACTTAAAAGCATGTTTCAAAAAAATTTTAAAATTGCTTCGGAATATCAAAAAATGAATTTTGAAATCGACAATTTTCGTTTCGAATTTCGAAAATCGAAAAATAATTTCAGAAATCGAAAATTATTTCAATCGAAAAACGTTTCCATAAAATCGAAAAATGACATTAGAAAATCGAAAAGAAATTTCAGAAAATTAAAAAATAATTTCACAAACTCGCCCGAAATCCGAATATGGATAAGGATAAAATATTTAAATTTCCGTTTTTTTATTATTTGTTGTTGTGTGAAGCCAAGTCCAAGAGCGGCTGACGAACCAAAGAAGAGTCCGCCCCTGGACTTAATCCATTGTCGCGACTTCCGGCAGCCACCGGAAGCTGTCGGGTGGGCCCTTGGCGGCAGATGCCACCATGTTAGAGAGAAGGACGAGCAGGCGCATGAATAAAAATGCAAATCCGCTGAATTCTTGAAAATTGAAAAACGTACTTAAGGGATTTAAGGACGGGAGAAACGGACAGAGGGACGGATGGATGGACGGATGCCATTTCGAGATTAAAATGCAGCCCGCATCGGGGGAATTCGCGATTCACCTGTCAGGACACTCGGGGGAAAACAATGCGAGTGAAGGATTGCGGGGGAGGTGGGGTGAAACGAGCGCCTAAAAGATGCATTAAAATCGCGCACAATCGCAATCGGAAGAGCTGCGAAACTTTCGGAGACAAGTGCGAAAACTTAATCCGAGAGCGGTCATAATCGCGTTATCAGCACACTAACACTCGAACACACACACACACAGACAACCTAAATCGCAACCACACACACACACACCAACTCACTCACACACACACTCATGTCATAATGACATTACGGAGGAGTTTGTGTCGCAGCCATTTAATTAAAAACTTAAAAACGAGTTCGCGTCAAGAACTTTCTTCGCCTCTTCTCTACCTCGATCTCACACTCTTTTATCTCTCACTCACTCTCTTCGTTTCGCTTGGCTTTGTTCGAAGAATTCTCTGCCCCGCCCCAAATTCTGGCCTTCTCGTCCTTTGTTCAAGCCTTGTCTTCTGTTCGCTTCTTCATCTTTAGTTGTTACTGTTGTTGTATTTGTTATTATCATTCTTGTTGCTGTTTTATTATTGTTTTTACTTTCTTTATTGTTGTTGTTTTTCTTATTGTTGTTATGAATGTTCATATAAAATGCATTTCATCAACTCATGCGAGAAAACTCGAGTGAGAGCAAATTTAATTAGGAAATTGTCAAAGTTTTTTTCGAAACTTATTCCGTCTGTGAAGATACGTTTCGCAGAACTTTCCTTTGTCACAGCGAAACTTTTCACAACCCACGTACACACACATATATGCTTCGTAGACACATACATATGTCCGTTGAAGCATATGTTTGTAGGTGTTTGTCTCATGTGCGTGGGATGTTTTCGACGAGTGGAGACACGAGGCGACGACGACATGTCACAATTAATCCTAAGACATCGGATACGCATCCACTCCACTCAGGGGTGGCGGAGATCGGAAAGGGTTGAGTTGAGTTGGTCGAGGTCTCGAGGGGCGTGGACGTGAGCCGTGAACAATCGTGAAGGGCGCGACGGACAAAGACACTAACTGAATTTCCCCTAATAATGGAATCAGCAGAAGGACAATCGTCCTGTTCGAAGAAAGGACGCCGTCCACCGAACAAAGAGTGACAACGTGCGGTGGAAGAGGAAAAACGGAAGAGGAGAAAGCATGAGGTCCAATTTCCAAAAGTTTTCGCCGGAACATATGTAACGATAAGCCGCTTGGCAGGCGAGAGGAAGCGACGAATTTCTGTGAAAACAAGACAGGACAATTAGAGCAGTATGGGGAGGTGATGAAGGAGAGCGGCGAGTGGGTTGGACAATCATGAGCTGGAGCAATAAAAATGTCAATATTCATATGAAATTTTATAGAAATCATTTGGAAAATATGAACATGTAGCAAAGATTTCATGTCGACTGAATTATATATCATAGATACAAAAATCCAATATCAAGATGAAAGATCGGAAAACTTAAGAATAAATATAGTAAAAAAAAAGATATATATCAATGTTCTCATAACGATTGAAGTTATATCATTATATCATAGGAAATCGGCCTTGGGATGAGATATCGAGAAATTTGGAAGGATGTCGATTGAGAATATATAAAGAGAATATCTCAAATTTAATTGATTGAATTGCTGAGTGCGCCTGATGGAATCATTAAAATCGCATAAATAATCATTTGATGCGCGCCCTGTGTTAATTCCTGAAATTTATGACCACCAACGGAAAAACCACTCACGATCTATCGATTGTGCGATTTTTCTGCGATAGCTCCGCTCCCTCTCGCTCACTATCCCACAGCTCTCTCTCTCTCTCTCTTTCTCTTTGCCGCGTGCATGCGCCATAAATCGCTTCGCCGCGATTCGTGATCCAGAGATGTCAACACTTGTTTTTAATTTATGCCGTCGCAGACAGCAGACGAGAGCTCGACCCAGGGTCGGAAGGGGGGCGGCAGGCGCGTTTCTTTGCTGCCATTCGAATACATATTGCAAAATTAGTCGCAAAAACATTTTGATTTGGATTCGGATTTGCAGTTCCAGTTTTGGTTTTCCAGTTCGATTTTGTTTTTGATTTCGATTTCGTTTTGGAGTTGGATTTTGTTTTTGATTCGGATTTGAATTGGAGTTCGATTTGGTTTTGGATTTCGATTTGGATCTCGATCCGTGGGCATCGGCGAATTTATGCGGCGCTTGCGAGAAAGGATTCGGCGGAAGTGACGATGCATACAAATGGCGGCGCGTCCATCGCGATGGCGACGGCGACGCCGGTGACGCTGACCATGGCCGCTGTCCATCGCATTAGCATAAATTCAGCTTTCGGATTTGAATTATTCATGAACACAGCGTGGCCACTTGTGGCGTCCTCGGGGCCGCGTGGCGAACGCTGGGCGGGGGGCGTGGTGAGAACAGACCGAAATGGAACGAGTGTGAAACAGATCGAATAGAAACGGAACAGCGGAAACGCGATGCGAAGGCATGCGCTTCACTAATGGCCGAGGAAACGCCGAGTTCCATCGAATTCGCCGAACCAAAGTCCCCCAGGGGGGACGGCCAGAGGGAGTTTGGCAAAGCTTCCGTCAGACTCGCATGTGTTGGCCACGAGGAGGCCGCCCCCCCTCGCCGGCCACGCCCCCTGGGGCCATCATTTTCCGCTGCAATTGCCGCGGTTGCCGCGGGGCTCAGGCCGAGGGGGCGGCAAAATGAGGCTGCCAACATTTCCAATTAATCAGCGAAGTGTTCGGCGACGTCGTCGTCATCGGATTTTCCTCGACTCTTTTGTGTTTCCCCCAGGTCAGGGGGCGAGTTTGGGTTCGACAGGCGGT
Organism: Coelopa frigida; assembly: GCA_017309665.1. Classification (NCBI taxonomy): domain Eukaryota; kingdom Metazoa; phylum Arthropoda; class Insecta; order Diptera; family Coelopidae; genus Coelopa; species Coelopa frigida. The sequence goes on along the minus strand of CM029565.1, from coordinate 1,635,871 downwards.
TGGTTGGGGGTCGAAATGAACTCGCATTAAAATTGCACGAGAATAAAAGAAGCGAGCGGCTTTTGTCGCCGATGTAATTAAAAGTTGCGACAATTATTTATATTGTCCGCACATTGAGCGATTTTAATTAAATCCTCGAGAGCTCCCGCCTCCTGATCAATATTATGTTGGTGCTCTGGGAATGACGGTGGAGCGAAGAACAGTGGGACTCATAGTGGGATGAACAGTTGGTCGCATAGTGGAACGAGTGCATGATCGGCAGGACGATGTGAAAGAAACGAGAATTCAATCGATCGTTCGGTTGACCTGGGGCCAACAATCGCAGCCTTGATGGCCTGTCGCTCACCGGCTGATGGCGTCGTACATTTGTGTTGGTGTTCGTGTACACGTATGTGTGTGTGTGTTTATGTGTAGGTGGGTGCGTGTCCAACCGTTACCAAATGCTTGCCTAATGTCCTCGGTGTCCCCTTCGGAATCCCAGCCGCAATCAAATTTAGTGCGATTCCTACAAAACCACTTTTCTAATTGAAGTGGGGTCGGCCCCACCTCCCCAGAGTGAGAAAGGGATGGGGTTGCTTTGTGACTTGGTTGTTGTTGTTGTTGTAACGTCACTGTATTTATTGTCGTTGTTGTAATGTTGTTGTTGTTGTTGCTATTGTTTTTGTTGTTGTTATTGTTGTGTAACAATTTAAATAACATTTGTACTTGGAACACTTTGTGGCAGCAACAAAGAGAGATTGGAATGGCAACAAAAGCGATAACAAAAACAACAATAAAAATAACAACAACAACAACAAAAACAGAAAAACAACAATGACAACAAGAAAAATAATAGAACAACAACAATAATAAAGCACGACAATAACAATAACAAGAATGAACCAAAGCGACAGCGACAACAAATACGATTCCCGCGAGAAATCGACGATCGCGAGGAGAACTTTCGTTCCACTGTGTTGTTGTGGTGGGAGGAAAGGGCGAAGTTGGCTCCAATTGTCGCCGGCACGCAATTCCTTCATTTTGTCCTCAACGATGGCGTCGACGTCGACGGCGGAACCGGAAGTGCACTGTGACTTAATGCTCCCCAGTGACACCTTTTCGTGTTTTGTTCCTCGGCCATTGTAGTCGTTGATATCGTCGTTGTACGATTGTTGTATGTCCGTTGTTGTTGTTATTCGTTTGTTGTTGTTCTTTTCTTGTTGTTGTCTGTGTTATTGTTGGTGTCCCATTGTTGTTCTTGTTATTCTCATCGTTGTTGCTCGATTGCTCCACACTCGCCGGTGACAAATGCCCTCGTCGCCTCCTTGGACCGCGTTTCTTGTGTCGCCCGTCATGGCTGGCGTAATGAACTCCAGTCTGAGCGGGGTTGCCTCCGACTAATTTACCTGCCCCTTTTTGCCCCTCCCCTCATCTGCTCCTCCTCTTCATTCCCTCCTCGCCACTCGAGCAATTACAGCAACAATGAAAGAACGGTTATTTATGGCATTGTGAGTCTGATCGTCGTCCTCTTTGTTGTGAAGAGAGTGAAGGGGATGAAGGAGGTGGTTGGAACGAACGGGGGGCGCTGCACAACGTAGTGGGCGTGGCTGCTCGCGACTCCGACCGCCCCCGGGTCCGATTGCGATTGTGACTCTGAATCCGACTGCGACTGCGATTGTAATCAGCAAATTGATTACCGCACAAAGCAATTAGACCCGAACACTCAGCGGCCCCCCGGCGTCTCACCCCCCACCCACTTCCCTTCAGGGGTGGCGGGGGGAGACCGTGGTGTCGCGGTCCTAATGCGACGCATTAAATGTTTTAATGTTGCTGCTCCCGCTGATGTTGTTTCTGTTGTTTTTGCTGATGTCGACTCCGATTTCGATGTTGCTTTGTTCTGAAATAGTTGATGTAGCTGTTGCTATTATCGTACTATATGTGTATGTATTTTTATATGTGTGTATTACAACATGTGTATTACTGATTGTGTGTTGTTGTAGTTGGATTTTACTACTGTAGTTATTTTCGTTAGAGTCGGCATCAACTGGAATTTCCCCCATCGTAATCGAAGGCCAAATCGTCGAATTGCGTTCGCCGCGGTTATTCGCTTGCCGCACAAGTAATTAAGGTAATGAATGTGGTCACAGTGCCGCCGAAGGGGGGAGTTCTGAACTGATGACTGGATTGCATCCAGTCCAGGGGTCGATGATGAAACTTTCTGCTGGAACCTCGTTTCAACCATTCGACCTTTCAGATTCATCCAACTATTTCCTTCTCCTTCGTTTAAGCCTTGCGTGACCTGGGCGTTGTTGTTGTCCTTGTTGCTGTCGTAGTTGTTGTTAGTTCTGTTGTTTTAAAATTTCACTTAAACACTCTTCAATGATAACAATATCAACAGCAACGGTAATAATAACAACAAGAACAATAATAGCAAGAACGAAATCACTTTGAAGAACTTTATTGTTTGCGTGAGCGTGTGTTGAAGAGTTTTTTGGGGTGTGTAAGTGTGAGAGTGTTGGGGTGTAACTGGTATAAGTGTACGTGTGTGTGTGTGTGTGTGAGTGTGTGTTTGGAACGAATGTTCGTGTTCGAAAACACTTAAAACACTTTTCACCCAATAAACCAAACAACAATAATAACAACAACTGGCATACTAACTGCACCATCAAGAGAAACAATAACAATAACAAAAACAATGACAAGGATAACAATAACAACAACAACATTAAAAAAAAACAATTACAAAACAATAACATCAACAACAACACAACCAGAAACAAAACATTCACCATACTTTGTAACAACGAAAATAACAGTTATCTCCGTCGAACGTTGCGAGCGGTGGGCGTGGCTTGCGGCACGTTTCCGTTCAGTGGGCGGCGAAGGAGGGGATCGTGGAGCGCGGAAGAAGAATAAGGTCGGGGTGGGGGCGGTAGGCGTGGCTCGAAGGAGACCCTCGAAAGTGCTCCAAAGTGGAAATCAATGCTTCGAGGCAATGGCAATAAAAATGAAATGAAGAGTTGGAGGAGGTCGGCGCCAACTGCTGCAAGCGATCGATGGCGTCATCCGGGGGAAGAGAGAGAGAAAGAGGTGGCGTGCGAAAGAGTGAGGTAGAGAAAGTGAGAGGGCTTCTGAGTGTCAACTGCCTTCTGGCGTCGGCCTCGGTGTCGTCCACTTCCGGATCCGCTTCCGCCGTGGCGACACAGCCATATTGATTACCTCTGGCTAATAATTGATGTCGTCTTCCACTCTTCCCTTCCTTTCCCTCTTTCTCTCTCACTCTCATACTCGTTGATGTCATTCATGTTGTTGTCCTTCTTGTCGATGCCTTCGCCTTCGCCCTGCAATAATAATAATTTCGCATCCATCTATTTTCCCATTCATTCGATCGTCCTGATGTCGTCATCATCATCGTCCTCTTCCTCCCCATCATCATCTTCATCATCGTCGCCATCGTCCCTCTGTCCATTTTCAGCTCCCAGAACTGTCTTCGCTGCAGTCCATCTTCGCATTCGTCGTCGTCGTTCTCGTCCATTCATCTGTCCGGCCATGCATCCATTCATGCATCTGTCTGTCCCTTGCTCCGTTCATATCTCTTTCTCCCACCTCTCTCTCCCTCTCCCGTCTCTCTCTTCCATCCACATGTCCACCCTCCGTTGCCGTTGACCGATTCATTGTGTTTCTGTCATTGTCCTGCCCCAGTAGCATCTCTAATGGTCGCCCACGCCACGCCTCCAACTCCTCGCCCATCTCGTCGTCCTTTGGGGTCTTTTGAATATGGATTACGTAATATCAATTATTCGTCGCTCGGCGCGCCGTCGCCCTGTCGTCCTGAGCTGCGCTGAGCTTGAGCGTCACGTGAGCAGGCAACGAATCGCACTAGCTGTCGTGCCTAAGGGCAACTCGGCCCCGCCCCCGTTGCCTCCCTCCAGCTCCTCTTCATCGCTGGTCATCAATAGCAGCAGGAGCAGCAGCAGCAGCATAATTGACAACAACAATAACAATGATAACAACTGCTAGAATGGCTGCAGCAACAATCGAGTTGGGGCAACGACGATGAGGACGATGCTGGAGCAGCAGCAACAACAACGACGATTGATGTCGGCCGCCATTGTGCAGTCGTTGATATCACAATTTAATGGTGGAGCTGCTGCTGCTGGTGCAACCGGCAACAAAACCGATGGCGGACGCTCGGACGAAGGACGACGGCATCGACAACAATGGCAACAGCAGCAAATCGTGGAAATGTATTTCATAGCAGGGCGATTGTGCGTCCTTGTATGCGTGTCCATGTGCTCGTGTGTGTGTCAGTGTGTGTCTGTTGATTAATACATTCGCATGCGAGGCGCAATTTTGGTCGGACAAAATAACTACAGCAACTACTACAACAACAACAGCAACAATAACAGCAGGCAGTCAACACAATCGCAACTGCAATCGGAATCTCGGTAGCAATTTGCAATGTTGCGAATGCAACGTGACTCCCGTTAATCGACGTAACGTGCAGAGTTCAGCCTCGGCTCCGGTTTCGGTCGGGCTTTAAGCGATTGATAAACAACTGGGACCTCGACGAAAGCTTTCGAAGGTTGAGAGCGAGGATATACCGGGAAGGAGAGAGCGAGCGATTGATCGAAAAGTGAACGATTCATGGAATAGTAGGGTTTCAAGCGATTCATCAAAAAGTAAGGATCGAGCAATTCATTGACAAGTATGGAGTGAGGATTCCAAAGTTTGGTTTTTGTGGCCTGCTGGATCCACCGGGATCCGCCTTCCGCAGGTTTTCGTTGGCTAGTCTCGTGGTTTTTCCTGAAGCCTTCGCTCATTAACTCGTTGCTAACGATCTCTTAATGATTCCCAACATGTCAGACCACGCCCCTTCGACCACTTTCAGCTCTGCAGAGGACCCTAATGAGCCTTGGAGTCAATCGAAGAGTGGAAGTAACAACGAGAGAGATTGTTGAAATGAGAGATAGGAAAAAGGATATGCAGCTCGAGACGCGAAACAAATGTTCAATTCAACAATGTTCATTCGTGATCGAAGAAGGGGATGCAGTGAGGGAGGGAGATAGGTAGTGAGATAGAAAGAGATGTAGGCAGTGAGGGAAAATATGGAAGGTCCTTCGTACACTCGGACGTGCCCCATTCTTCTGGCACACTCTTGCCATCTCGCTCGAGGGGCTGCTGGGGGGTGAAGAGCTGTGGGAGGGAGATGGCACTCGTGAGGATTAACACTACATTATTCACAATTCAATTTAAGTAACAACAAGTGAAACAAAAGTAACGACAACTGAAAAAAGAGCAACAACAATGGCAACAAGAACAAAGCCAACTTCAACAAGAACAAAAACAACATCGACAACAACATCATAAAAAGCGAACGGGAAACTGAGGAGGAAAAAATATGTTGCATCTTCCGCCATTTTATTGTTTCTGGCCATTGCAATGGCGCGAAGGAAACACGGCCCAGACACAAACAACGAGCACCGTGGGCCGGGTCCCAAGGACACCCTGAGTGAGTCTGTGTGTGTGTGTGTCTGTGTGTGTGTGAATTCGAGTGCAACTTTCCGAAAACAAGGCGAACGGAAGGATGCAAAAATACCATCAACAACAACAACAACAACATGAGTAACAAACATAACAACCCAACGACGCTGGGGCCATCAAAGGTAATGCGAAACGTAATGGAAAAACGTGATGGGGCTCGAGGTCGTCGAGGGATCGAGAGAGGGAGGCGGGGGGCGTGGCATAGCGGAGCTCAGTCGAGTGCGAGCGCGTGTTTTGTTTTACACTTCACTGCATTGCAATAAAAATGAATTATAGCAGTTTTTTGCAACAACTATGAAAATAGCAACAGTAGTACTAACAACACAAAAACAACAACAAACTGATAACAAAAACAACAATAATAATAACAACATTTTTAACAACAACTAAACCAGTAGTATAAACAACAACAATAATAACACCAGTAACGGTAACAGCGAAAAGTACCCAATTTTTTTTATATAAATAAACACTAACAATTTTCACAGATTACAATTTTCATACTCGCCCTGGGCCTGCGAACCAACACCAGGAACGAGTGATGGGGGACCCGGGGACAGGGGAAAAAATTCCCACCGAAAAAAGCCACTGCGGTGGCGAAAAAAACGAGCCAAAACGCCGGTGGCCATTTTCATTCCATAAATGGATTTTATGCAATTAACTGCGCAAATTTAATTTCTCGGAAATATTGCGTTTTTCGACGCAAAAACCGCCCAATTCGAGGCCGTTGAATTCAACCAACGCTTTAAATCGCATTCTACTATCTTCTCCTTCACATCAAGCTCTTTGGAAGCCTGAACCTACTGAAACGAAATCCTATATTCATGTACTAAGGAAATTTATGTACTTTCCAAACTCTCATAATCCTCCGGTAGCTAAAAGATAAACCCATTCTTTTTTTAAATTCCTTATTTTGGTTCATACATTCATCATCCATGATCATATTACGGAAAAAAAAAAATGTAAATAATTCTTTACTTTGAAAATATTTTTATAGATAAGATTCTTAATAATAATTTTCTCTTACAGATAAATATCTCCGTTTCAGAAAGTCTTCGTTTTCGATTTCCATTATTTTTATATAAATGCTCTTAATCGAAAATAGATTAGGATAAAAGCCTTTTTTGTTTGAACATTTTTAAATCGGTCAAAATCGCAAATTCTTCGTTCAACATTTTTATTGTTTGATTTAATTCTATAAAAAACAAGAACAAAAATCTTTAATTGTTTAAATAAGCCCATTCTTGTTATCTGCGATTATGATATAAAAAATAATAAAAATTCCTAAATTAATTATGTATGTACGTAATAATATTTTTTCATATGATTGATCACATACTCTCGCCCAAAACATATACTTTCGACTAAAAAATTAAAGTGCATAAAATAATCCGAAAATATACTAATACTATAAAAAATAATAAAAATATAAAGAGCTTAAAATATTTTCTCTCAAAACATTCCTAAATAACATGCATTTTTCTCATATATATGAACGATCTTAATGTCATTATAAAAAAGTGAATTTTTAGTGTTACAATTACGAACGCTTCGAATTTTGTTTGCTTGGACATTTTTTCTCAGTGTAACTGATAATCCATTCGCCCTAAACATTTGAGAGTACATTTTCAATCGTAGAGAAAATACTAAAAATAGTAGTAAGACAGCCACCCCCCAAAACGGAGCGAAGGCAACCCTGAGCAACTGTCATTCGTAAATAGTTTGCAAATTTTTCAACCCGCGATCGGTTCGAAAGATCGAAAAGATATTCGTTTTCGGTGCGGGAGTGTTTTTTCTTCGTGAATTGTTCTTCGTCGTCGGTTCGGGAGTGTTCGGGAATAAACTCGTGTGTTCTGCGATCAGTGGTTTTTAAATTTTACGACGTGCTTTAAAGTTTAAATGAAAATCCGCGTCGCTCGAACTTTCGCGAATTGCGATAGACGTCCATAAATAACTCCAGTGAAAACAACAAAAACAACAACAATAAAGAGTGGTTTCCTTTCCTTGGCCCGCTGAACGCAGTGTAAAATCAGTGCTGCTTTTTATTGAAAGCCTCGGCAATAAATCGCATCAATGTCAAAATTTATGTTCATTCGAGCAGGGCGAACGAAAAAATGAAAAAAAAAAAAACAAAAATCACCAACACTTTTCCACGTTCAACGGATGTGTATATTTCGTGTTGTTGTTGTTGCCGGTGTTGTTTTTGTGAATATTGTTGTTGTTGTTGTTGTTGTTGTGGAATAGAGTCGTCCCGGCAAGGACACTGACGCGCTGCGACAGCCACGAGGCGAGGGTTGATTGAAGCGTTCGTGTGGACTGGAAATGAACAGAGTGAAAAATGAAAAAAAGTGAATTCGAAGAATGAAAAGAGCGGAAATTTGAAGAGATTTAAAATTTTAGTGACTTTTCGCTCCTCTCCATCACCCCGCCCCCCGCTTTGCCAAAGCTCCCCCGTCATAAATAGCGGAATCGCAGTGCAGTCAATCGTCACGAGTCGATATTTGGGATCCATGTCGGAGCATGTCATGTTGAGCCGGGGGAGGAGGGGGACGGGAGCCCAGTCCGGAAATCGAGTAGGCATCGAGTGGTTCCCGGAACACAAATTTCCGATCGACATGGTCCGTCCTGAAAATAATCGGGTGAGTGCATACTTTTCATTCAGTTATATTTTGATACCCTTATGTTATTTCTGTTTCTCCTAAATTTTGCCTGACCATGGGAAAAATCCTGGGGGATTCTCTCGTAGTACAATCTGTGAAAATTTTGACTTCTTTTTTATTACAAATTTTAACGTTGCCTTCTCTTCTTGACTGAATTCATACGCCTTCGAAACTAGACCTTTCCGAAGTTTTTGTAGAACCATACTAAAAATTCGAAAATTATCACAATCTGGGAATATTCTCATGAATTTACCTATTTCTTCACCACGGCTCATGCCCCATTTTGTAAAATTTATTCTATTCGACATTGAGAGATTAAGAGAAAGCGGGGACGAGAAAAATAATGATAGAATGAAATCTTGATGTGGTCGGTGGTCGTTGCGGCTGCACCCAAGTAGAAAAATATGAAAATAATATTCTTATCAATTTTCTACACTCGTGCCTCGGACGAGCGGCAAAAGGATTACGGACTCTATGTTTGGGGGGAGGTGAAGCGAAGCTTTAGATGTTCGCTGAAATATTACGTGCGAATCGAATTTAATAAATTGTTAAGTCGGGCGTTAAATACGCCGCAAAGGACGACGTCGTCGCAAGGATGAGGAAGGACGACCACAACGGTTGTCTGCCATGCGAGGATTATGGACCACTTTGCGGGATGTGTCGAGAAATATCGCAGACGTAAGCCTCGGGAAGTCGACATGTGGGAGGATGAGAGGACACGTATAAAAGTGAATCCGAAATGAGGGCTTAGGGACGTCGTGGTCACATCCGACTCGGCGACGGTCGATCACCACTCATCCGTGGAGAGATGTCCGCCCAAATCCCCGCCTTCGTGGGCGTCCGACTCGAACTAGCAGCGAGCGCATATTGATGAAATTATAAACCCGTTAACGGCCAGAAGCCAGACGACGCCGTCTCCTGCTGCGACCAAGACGAGGGCGCCGCGACCGATCCACCTTCCGTCGAATCGAGTGGAGGGCGGTCCACCAGGTCGTCTCGCAAGCAATCAACCATGAAATCCAACCTATTTGTCTCATCATCAAAACCGCATAAATCCAATTTTTATCGCCCCGTCGTCCTCGGCAGCTGAATCAGCGTCGTCCCGTCTCGCGTCGCGTCGCATCGTGTCGGACACTTGCGGTCGCAGTCAAGCGCGGAGCACGTACGTCATGTGATGCGTCGTGTCCGCCACCGCGGGGGGTGTCGGGTTGGGGGGCGTGGCAGGAGCTGGTTGGGAAGTATGATTTGTTAAGCAGGATATTGCGATTATGTTTTAATATTGTCATTTGGGATTTATGAGCGACAGAGACAGCAGTCGAGAGCGAGACAGAGAGACAGCGAGCGAGGACGAGCGCGCCATAGATGGATGGACAGATAGCGAGCGACAGAGACAACATTCAAACCGAGCAAGAGCGAGAGGGAGCACGTCGTAAAACGCTGATGCTGCGGCTCCTGGATTTCTTCGCAATTCGAATCCCATTGCGAAGCAATCGGTTTGGATCGGATCGCGAAATTGGATGACGGGTTCGCGTAGATTGCGAGATAGTGGAGCAATTTGCGGAATCGCCAGCCGCGCATAAATAAGCGGATGACATGCGAACACACAGATAATCATCCCACCCACCACTGAAAAAGAATCAACCTCGAGGAGTCTCGAGAGTCTGAAGGATGAGAAGCTAACGAATGAATCCCTCGACCGGGTTCTTAAAGGCAACTAATGGTAATGCTTAAAGCCTCGTCTAGTTGTGGCCCGCGCGCCCACAGCCTCGTTGCCCACCCCGGGACGCGCGTAATGCTCCATAAATAATTCGCTTTGTGGTCGAAAATGAACTGAACACGGTTTTTGTGACGACTTCCAACGTTTTCTGGCTGGCCAAAATTGTTGCCCACCTCTGGCCATGCCCCCCTCACGTTGTCCCTTTGGGGCTGTGGCGACGGCCTCTGCCCGCGACTGCAGACCCGCATCTCGGGTCCCCGAGGCGACCATCAGCAACATTTCACTTATTAAAAAATTAATTAGACCCGGGTTTGCGCTGTCGCGGCTCCTGTACCTGTCTGTGTGTGTGTTAGTGATTTGGGGGTGGGTTTCGGAGGGGCGGTCGAAGTCCCTCGACGGACAGCTGTGCGGGAGCGGCCGGGTTTCTGTGGTCACGGTCACTTTGGGAATTACTTTTGTATTTTTCGAGGCTTTGTTTCGGCAGAACAAATAAATTCGCTTTGCTGTGGCTTATTTTCTCTCTCGTTGTTGTTATCGTTGTTGTTGTACCATCACTGCTCCCACCTCTCCGGCGACCCTCGTCTAGTTCTACAGAAATTGTGTTCTTTCTTGAGCCGTGGGGCCGAGGGATCGCGGGTCGCCACTCAAAAATTCTCATTTAATTTTTTTCCGCCTCCGACCAATGGTTGCTTGGAGAGTTCCATCTCCCTATCCTTCGGCCCGTCCAACATTCGTCCTGTGCTCCTTCTGTGCTTCGTCTTTTTGTGGCTGTTATTGTAGTGGTTATTGTTGCTGGTTCTGTTGTTTTTGTCGTCGTCATCGTCGTTATCGTTGTTTTGGTGGTAGGCCTTGTAGTTGACTTAATTAGGGGAGCATTTTCAATTTGAAGTTATTTTCCGCTGCGACGGACGGACCATTTGAAGTCGTCCCTCGGGCCAAAGAACATCCTGCAGAAATCCTCTTCTGGAGAAGAAGCGACAACTATTCGACATCACGTCCACTCTGGAGGCGAGCGAGAGGAAAAGAAATCAATGGACTCGGACCCAGGACGATGACGTCGAGGTCCTTTCGACACGATTATTTCTTGAGATATCGAATAACCATAGCTCCATCTCTCACCTTCATCCGCCTCACCCACCTTCCCAATCGAGTCCTTTCAATTTCCCGGTCGTTGCATGTAAATCGGTTGTTTAACTCGAATTCCGTCCGTTCGAACTCGAGCTCGTAATAATTCTAATCCTCGCATAACTGTAACTGCCACGCCCTCTGCCCCACTCCCAATCGGCAGCTCATAATTTCACCATTCAAAGAGTTAAGCGAACACACTCTCATGACGTTCGACGTGTGTTGCCCGAAGGATTCGACCCTCGTCCTGGCGAACACACGATGAACCTTCCTTCAATCGAGAAACATGATGCTCGTGGAAAAGAGAAGGGGATGGAGTGAGAATTACAAAATGGGGCAATGAGAGAGAGAGAGATGGAGCTCACTCTCGCACCTGTCATTTGTAATTCACATCGAATGTTTATTTATGCGTTTCGAACCCTCACTTGCCGACGGACGAGAATTCGAATTCAAATTCAAATTTACTGCTGCGGGTCCATGCGGCGCACACGGCTCATAAAAGTCAAACGTTATTAAGCCCTGGGTCTTGGGCGTTTTATGTGGAAAAAATAAATTGAATTTTTACGGGCAGCAGAGGAGGAGGCGGAGGTGAGAATCGGTTGAAAGTTGAGGAAATTGGAAACATATGAGGGACCTGATGGCTGCTGGCGCTCACAAGGTCTCAAAGGGAAATGGATGAAGATCTTTGGAACTTCATTGTGAATTGGATGAAGGAGGCGAAGTCGATTTAAATGCTGGAACTCGCCTCAGAGAGAATCGACTTCGAGAATCCTTCCGCTTAAAGGACCTCCCGGCGCGTCCGCAGCGCGTGGTGGAAATTTATCGTCGCTCGGAGCAGCTTGGTTCGTTCGCTAATTGATGAATGCGAGCTGATGTGTCTCTAGTACGCCAGCCCCCGGGGCTCTCCTCAGGGGATCGAAACCCACTCTCCCTCTCTCTCTCTCTCTCTCTCTCTCTCTCTCTCTCTCTCTCTCATCGCCAGCGACCCTCTTTTGTCGCCGACCCGTGACACATTGCGTCGTTCCGCCGCATCGACTGGATTTAATTTAGCAAATTTATGGCCACCCAGCGCCATAAACTCTTCTCCCTCGAGCCTCACGGGAGGTCCTTCGAAAGGCGCATGTATCCTTTTCTCGGGGTTGGCGAGGCGCGAGGGGCCGACGACTCCAAAGAATTGCTAACAAATCGATGACATTTAAGCCGCTTATTGCCGCGGCAACCGTAATTGGCATTACAAAAAGGGGCCGGGGGCCAACGATGACGACGACGACGCCTTCATTAGCTCGGATTTCACCAACTGTCGAACAACAATAAGAACAGCAAAAACAATCAACAAGGCCATTAGTTGCCACATGCAATCGACGGCGACCTTCGCCTCCGATTGGTTTCGTCTCGTGTCGAGGCGTGATTCCGAAGTGAATTGTCCAAGCACGCGACTTGCGATCGCTCCATCGCGTTTCCGGGTCCGCGTGACGTGGGCGCCTTGACGTCAGGCGCGATTCAATTGGGAATCGCTATTGGAATTGCATATAAATTGCATTTCACGCCCACGATCCAGGACGACGACGACTTCCTCCAGGTCCTTCCACGAGTTTCGATTGCTTGTGGCGAATGCGCACGGGTCCCGAGATGAAACGTGAGCCGTGTGTCTGTGCATGTGTGTGTGGGCGGCCGAATTAAAAGTTCCGATTGGCGGCAATTGTCGAAAACTGTTTTGACAACCGCCCAGGAGGCGGGGCTGTTCTTCAGCAGGGCCTTCGTGAGCCAACAACAATCGATGATTGTTTCTGCCCGGATGGGGTCAGAGACCTAAACGATTGACGATGGCGAGGGACGAAGATGAAGGGTGATCGACGAGAGGCGAAGGACTCGTCCGAAGCAAATGTGTGGCCTCCTGCCCCGGGCCAAACAGATCCAAAACGGTCCGGTCGACTTCACAGTCGATTCGACTAAATGCAAATTTTAGCGTAAAACTCACATTTTGCGAAGTTTCCTCTGAGCACGTGGAGGAGGAGCCCAAGGAGGAGAGGATTCTGAGGACGAGAGCCACTCACAGCGATGGAATTCGAGTTGGACGCGTGATGGACGGGCCCAGGACCCAGGAAGACAGCAGAAGGAAGACTGCCAAGGACATCGGACGTAGTGAGTGAGTGAGGCGGACGAAGGAAGGACTAAACACTCGTCATATGTTGAGGATTTCACATTCGAATTCATGTTCCTTCGTCCCTCATCCGCATCCTCTTCTGGGTATTTATTCATCGTGTTTCGAAGGGACCGACGAAGGGCCGACATAAGTCAGTCACTCACTCACACACATACGAACACACACCGATACAGTGAAGGACAACAGCAAGTTTACAAACACAACAACCAGGATCGGGGAATGCCCTGGGGGCTCGGGTTGATTCTTGCACGAAACTCAAGTGCACGAGTGTAGTTTTTGGAATTGTTTCTGGCCAATTATGCTCCTGCATTCCATTCCATTCCACTCCGATTCGCTTCATCCTGTTTCGGCTCCTGTCTGCATCCTGTCCCATTCTAGTTCGGATCTCGACTCGAAATTTAAAATTCACTCTATATTCTCGGACACGTGGCGTGAGGAGCCCCATTGGAAAGAAATATTAACTTTGAGCCCACGAATCTCAACTCGTGGCTTTAATTTCGAGACCAAAAAACTGCTTTTCTATTTGTTTCACCGAAGAACCCGAAGCACCCTAAAAATCCAAAAGGTTCCATTCGCCGGATCCTTTCGCGTGCCCGCAGCCGCCCGATCGGGACAACGAGCGTCGCGCTGGCCAATTTGGGAATACGAAAGAGAGAGAACGAGAACGATCCTTGTTGCTGCACACGCCAATTAATTCTCAATGCTCATTAAATTTTTCCTTGCCTTCGACTGCTTCGGGCTCCTTCGTATTTGCCTTCGCAGCGCTTATGAGTGCAGCGAGGCGCAGTAATTGACGACCCCACTGATTCCGATCCCAGCATTCGTCTCTGCGCTCCATGGTCTGCAGTCGGCAAATGTTTGCGCTCCCCGTAGCTGCAGCAGCACTAATTGGCTTGATTTGCCCAACTCCACCGGGGCTCCCCGCCTCAGTCGCCGACGTCGTTGTCGCTGCCTCTGCCTCGGCGATTCAATAAACATTCGCAGCCGTCCTCAGACGACGTGTCCTCGTGTCCCCAAAGAGCGTGTGACGTGTAGGGAGAGAGAGTCCTTTGAGAGAGCTGGGTGTGGGTGAATGTTTGGTATGTGTGAGTGTGGATATGTGTCTGTGCGTGTGCTGTGTATGCAACAGTTGCTCCCGTAGCCATTGACAGCCGAGAAGCTTCGGCTCTCTCTCTCTCTCGTTTCCTGCATCGGAACGCATTGAGATCCCGAGCGATCGGATGTGTCTGACAGAGCGAGGGGTGGAGGCGGAGATTGGCAGAGTCGAGAGTTGAGGAGAAGCTGGCGTGGTTTTAAAGCGCTTCGCAACTTTTTCCTTCATTCCACTTGGCTCAAAGAAACTGCAACGAACGGTTGAAGGAGGAGAAGGCAGACATAAGAATTGCATTGAAAAGGAAACTCAATTATTTTAATAGGAAACGAAATCAATGCACTAGGGAAGGAGTCGAAGAAGAAGAAGACGACGAGAGAGTATTGAAAGCACTTGACAACGACGAACGCAGTAACAACAGCGACAACAACAATCAGGTAGACAACCGAGTTGGAGAGGGACGGGGAGAGAGTGGATGAAAAATCGTAATGCAATATTCTGGCAGCGCCTACGCGAATCCTTGGCAAGGTCCTTGAAGCACGCTTAAGTAATTGAAGACGGAAAATTGCAATTCGAAGGCCGGAATGAGCCGAGTACAGGACGACAGAATCAGGACGACAAGTGGGGGTTTGTGATTGTTATTGTGTTTGTGGAAAAGTGAATTCGAAACGCAAACAAAGGCCTTGTGCAATCGAAGATGCAGCAACTCGAGAGCCTTGACATGATTTTCGCTTCAAATGAAATGATGACAACGCGAACGATGTCGTGCTGGAATGACGACGACAGACCGAAGTTAGGACGAGAAGGGGACGAGAGGAGGTTGAAAGGAAGACGAAATCAGGACGTTCGATGATGTTGAAGAATGAGGACGAGGACTCGTTCTCTCACCTGTCACCAACACTTTGAATGCCAACCGATCGGACCGGACCGGACGCTGCGACGATTCCACGCACGAGACAGAGCGACATCCAGTCTCGCCCCCTTCCGGCCACGCCCCTCGCATCATTATGGCACAAACTTCTGGTCACTGCGGACGCTGACACGCGGCAACAATGGACGTCCACGACGCGTTGCAATTTAATGAACCCCGGTCCCAAAGAGACAGAGGGAGAGAGAAAGAGTGAGAGCGGAACAAAAGGAGAGAGGAACAGGAAGAGGATGAATGTGTGGGGCTCCCTGCTGTGCATAGAAATAGGATATCTTGCGACCGAGCTGGGCCCGACTCGAATGGAATGGAATAGAATGGAAATGGAGCCGTTAATGGTGGATGTCGGTTGCCACTTCCGACGGCTGCAGCAGCGACGATGGCGACGGAGGCAGCCATTGTTGTCGGGGCCGCCATTGTTGCCGCTGAAAGTTTCGTCACATGACATGCTCACGAGAGCGTCGATGTGACAATTAAAAGTTGCCATCAGCAGGCTGCAGGTGCCCAAGCGGCGGACGGCGGAGGAACGGCGTTGTGAAATCCTTTCAAAGGACGTCCGGACCACGATGGGAAGGGGGAGTGGGTGTACAGGAAGAGTCCGCCTGAGGGGGTCTTTTCAACGCAATTTGCAAGATGCTTACGACCGGTCCTTTCGACTTTCCCCATTTCGTCCTCGATGAATCATGCGACCCTTCGGCCAGGCCGACGCCCTGTTGCCGTCTAATAACGTGTCGAATATGAGTCAAGGGTTGGCTTTGGGTTGGGTTTGTCCTGGGCTGGTTTGTTCAGGGATATGGGATGGATTATTGCATCAGGCCCATCGTCTGGGTTGTGCCGGCAGCGGCGGTCTTAAATTTGTTCAATTCACAAAATAGTTTAGATGCTTTATCGCTGAAGGATGTGTTTTCTGTGAAGGAGGGTCGTGTGTTGAGCGAATGCTTTTTATCGCCGGCCATTTGTCCCGGGGGGAGGAGGGCGGTAAATTGAAATACGTCGAGTCCTTTGGAGTCGTTTCCTTATCGTGTTCGTCCCTGACGCCACCAATTCCTCGACGTTGTTCTTCTGGAGACGCTTTGCATCTGCCCCGGGGTTGGAGAATCTTCGACCCTCGACCACCTGCAGCCGCCTTCGAGTATCGGTTTAATTGAGAGGCCGCCCCCCGTAATGAACCGATCTCGGCCCCTGCCGGCGAGGCAGCAATAATCAGGATGTCAGCCACATGCGGCCCCCGTCGCGCCGCCCCATAGTCAAACTCAATTTCGGGCTCCGTCAGTGGAAGGGCGACAAGTTTAATCGTCAGAAACAAGCGGCCCACAAGTTATTTAAAATTCGAATTAGGGGCGACAGAAGAAGGGAGTCAAGAACTCATTTCCGTCCCGACTAAAGATGGGTGGGGTCTGGGGGTAGAAAAGCTCCATCTTCACTCGCGTCGACCTGTCATCATTTTTGGGGCAAAAATGAAAAATGGAAAAATTACATTTCCGCTCCCTGTCCTCGGCCTCGGCCCGCTCTCGTATTCGTGAGTTAACGAGCTGCCGACTCGCAGGACCTTGACTCGAGGCTCATCGAGACTCGTCGACTGCCGGCGTGGTCAGCATCCGAGGGAGGTGGGGCGATGTGAACGCGAGGAAACGTCCAATTAGAGGGCATTAAGTCGAGCTTCAAAAGGAAAGAGGGAGGTTGGATTCCTCGTGCAGGACTTGAAAAAATAGAACGACTCCGAACGGCCTGGAAAAATTACTGAAGGACTTGAAAACATGCCGAACGACTTGTAACGACTCGAGAAATTTTGCCGAAAAAATTGCCTGATGCTCCTACAAATCGCCTTAATTTTTGGCCTCCCCCT
Organism: Coelopa frigida; assembly: GCA_017309665.1. NCBI lineage: Eukaryota > Metazoa > Arthropoda > Insecta > Diptera > Coelopidae > Coelopa > Coelopa frigida. The sequence continues at coordinate 1,618,821 of CM029565.1, read as the reverse complement.
AGACTCAAGATTCGATTGCGCAAATTCCGAAATTTTCCACATTTTCCAATTTCAGCGGCGCTGTTTCGTTCCTCAGTGCAATTGTGCGAATTATCTACAATTACAACAAAAACAATAACAACAACATCATTATCATCATCGCAGTCAACTACAATACAATCTCCGCTATTCATTATGAAATGTGAAGGACATTCGAGCTGTCGTCGAGCACGTTGAGGAAATCGTTTAACAATTGATTTCAATTTAATGCTTCGTTTCGCTGTGTATTGTTGCAGAAGCTCCAGGAGCTCCACAACTATAACACGACCAACAACAGCAGTATAATCATCGTTTACTGCAACAACAACAATTGTGAAAACAACAAACAACACCGGCAACTGGCACAACAAAGACCACGTCATGCAGCACTTCATTGTTGCCACGACCAGCAGCAGCAGCAGCCTCAGCCACAGCGGCAGCAACAACGACGAGCAGCAAACGTCGTCGCAGTCCATGCGGTTACCGGTCAAATGCAGCCGCGCCCCCTTTTCTTCGTCTCCGCTGAGGCCGGTGGGGAAATGCCCAAAGTACCACTTAATCAAAATCCGCAGCTCCCGACCCCGCTCCTCACCTCCCTCGATTGGGGTCGTTTTGTTCGCCGCTTGTCGAAGGCAGGTGGCCACGCCCTCTCCATCCTCACACCACGTCGGTTTCCTTTGCTTGATCAACTTCCGCTTCCGCCATTTGTACGAAATGAGCGAAGCAACCGGCGACCAACAAATGTTCGTTCGAGCGAATGAGCCAAGGAGCCAAGGACGAAAGAACACCAACAACAAGAATATGAACAATAACAACAATATAAGAACAGTAACAACAAGAATAAGAGCAATAACAACACTAAGTATAATAAGAACAAACAGTAGAAGAAGAACCGCCAACGGATGCGATAAAGAATTGGAAACTAACGAAAACTTGGAGCCACCTGAGAGGAAGATCGAGGAGTGGAGCGGATGAGGTCGTGATGACCAAGCGAATGAAGGATAGTAAGGGGAAGAGGAGAGAAGTAAGAAGCAATCACAAGAAACTCTATTTCTCTTATGGCGTATCTGTGAAGGACGGGCCGAGGATGAGGAGAAGTTGGAAGAAATTGCTTCCGGTCTCATTGTTTCCTGTGGTTATGACTTGTTGTTATTGTTTTGGTTGTTGTAAATAGTGCTATCCACATGGTTTTAGTTGTTGTTGTTGTTGATAATAATGTTGTTGTTGATGATGATATTGTTGTGGATGATTGTTTTTGTTGTTTTCTTATTGATGTCACAGTTATACACCAGTTATTTCCTCCATTGTGTATTGTGTATTATTGTACCCTCCACATGTGTGTATGTATGTGTGTTTGTCTGTGTAAGTGAGGACACCTGGTGGCGATTGACGTCGATTGCCACCAGCAGCGACGAAGGACCCAAGGACCTCTCTGCCTCCCAGCAATAGAGTGCTTCATCTCGGATTTCATCAAACTGCTCATTACGACGTCGCCTTTTCTCTCTCTCCCTCTTTCTACCAAACCCTCTAGCTCCTTCAATCCTTCTCCTTTCTCCAAACATGCTCCTTCGCCACCCCTCTCATATCGGTGGCTCTCCGTTGCTGCTTCTGAACCTCATTCTCTTTGCTAACCATCCTTTGATTCCTTCTGCTCCTCTTCTCTCCACCGCATGATCGTGCGCCCCTGGTCTTCGTTTCGGCCACCATCTCGTTGGCCTCGATTGCCTCGCCGACCTCTGGGCGAAGCGGGAGGGAGGCAAGAATAAAGGGTAAACCTTGCGGTCCTGTTATCCTCGATATCCTCGGGCAGTGCGAATTCATAATTCATGAGCGGAAAATTCTTCGCCGCTCAGAGATCAAACCCATTCGTATGCGGTGCCCGCATGGTTTATCGAGTCCTCCACGGGGCCTGACCGGGACAACAAAGGGTCCGACCGGAGCCCGAGGCCAGGAGTCGGTTCTGCTCCTTCGCCCCTCCTCCTCGTTGTGGTTGTGGCAGACTCGCATTTGAATTTAGATGAGCTCCGGTTTGATTACATTATCGAACACATCTGCACCCCGCCATCTCTTCCTCTTTCATCCCCATGTCCTTTGTCCTCGGTCCGGTCGCATATCAGGCGCTGCTCATTTCTTCCTCCTGAATTATGAATTTTTTATCTCGCTCGCATTCGCAACCATCCAGAGTGTGCACCGTGACCAAACCCGGTCCCTTCCTGGTCCCCAAAGAGACGGAGATGGAAATCTATTTACTGCCGTCTCTTATTTATCGATGTGACAATATTTCCCGGCGAGATATCGTCACACACGACGGACGGACGCCTGTGAGGTTGGGTGTATTTTTATTTAATACACTTACGAGGACCCTCCACCGAGAACGTCGAGTGGGCGGAAGTTGAAACGACGTCGGGGACGAAGGCGTGCGTGCCTCGGCACTCTGCAGACATTCAGAGAATTCGATTTGGCGACAAATCGAGCGCGAGGAATTGAATTTTCCATGCAAATCGAGTGTGCGACAATCGTAGGGTGGGCAGGGGGAGAGGAGGGGGAGATAAAAATGTTGCTCTGCAGGAATGACAAATACGTTGTGTTGCTTGAGCGCTTTATTTCTGACAAAATTTACACGATTTACAAAGCGACCAATGGATGGGATGCCAGAGATGACACCTCAGAGCACTCCGCACTTCTCAGCTTCAGAGCACCGTGCAGTCCTCCACATGCCAGCGGCACTCGTCGGCGTAGGCGGCCAGGCTGCCGTTGGCCCGCGTGTAGGCGAACCACTGATTCCCGTTGATCGCCAACTCGTTGCCCCCGCACAGGGTCTGCGTCCCGTTGAGGCTCTGCAGCATGATGCGATCGTCCACCTCCTGGACGAGCCAATCGATGCTCGTGCTGTAGCTCGAGGAGCTGTACACATTCAGACGGAAGCCGCCCGGCTGCTCCGGCTGGCCGTCGATGATGCGCAGTGGCCTGAGCGAGTAGTACTTGCTTTTGAAGTTATAGTCGGCAGGTCCCAGCCGCGTCACGTTCAAGGCCGCCACCTGACTGGGTCTATTGGGGTAGTTGTAGACACAGGCGCTGTACGAGGGCCCGCACTCGTGGACGTACAGCTTCGTCCCGTTCGGCTTCTGCACATACAGGCAGACGAGCCCATTGAGCAGCAGCATCTGGGAACCAGCCATGATCTCGTCCACTCGCTCCTGCTTCGCCTCCGTCACGGTCCACGCGTACTCGGGGTCCTGGCGCAGTTGGTTCAACCGACCGACGAACTGCACTCGCACATCGTCCACGATTCGCTCCGGCTCCGGTTCGTAGAGCGCCAGCAGGGCGTCGACGTTCTGGGCCACGTGCCGCGAGAGGTTGGCTAGGGCTGGCACCAACTCCACCAGCGGCACCACCCAACGCACCCGCTCCACCGTTCTGTTCACCGTGACCTCCGAGAGGGTCTGGTTCGTGGCCTGCAACAGGTCGAGCAGTCGCTGTACCGTGCTGTTGGCCCGATCGCAGTCGTGCAAGAAGACGGCGGCCTCCAGCACCTCGGATCCCTTCTCGATAACCACCACGGCCAGTTGGTCAATGTGTTGCCTGAGGGCCAAGATAGGTCGCCAACCCAGTACTACCATGTTTTCTTCGAGCACCGCGTTCATCTCGTTGTGCAGCAGCAGCGCCCGCTCCGGGTCCTCGAGGTGTCGCTCGCTGTCCATGACGTCGTAAAGGGCGACCAAGACCTCGACCTTGAAGTTGGGGTTCGAGCTGAGGTTGCTCAAGTGGATCACGGCTTCGAAGTTGTCGTCGTAGATGCTGGCCACGATGTCCCTGATGTAGGAGCTGCAGTCGGTGGCGTTCTGGGCTTCGACTTCGGTGGAGCCCAACAGGGCCAGCGTCATGGCCAGCAGAGCCAGGGCTGCCCTCGACCTGAGGCTGTTGTTCGTGATGATCATCTTCGTGTCGCGGTTTGACTTTTGGTGCCAAGAGCGATTGGCTTGGGGTGCGAAGAGCGTTTGACTTGGGGTTCGAAGAGCGATCGACTTGGGGATCGTGCGGCTGCCACTCGCTTTTATACGAGCAGGAGACTTGTTCTTATCTTATCGTGGCCAGACTTGTCGACAGCCGACAGAGGGCCCGTAAGACAAACATTGGGATTGCTGCTCGCTATCTCCGGAGACGAGGAGAACGCAAATCAAGACGAATGGACGAATGGGTCGGGTGGGTGATCGCGATGATTTCGCCGAATCTTTGATTCACCGTCAGTGTAACGAATCAATAAACAGAATTGTCGCGAAACCCCTCGAAAGGCGGAAATGGAAATAAAGTAATTAGACACTTGATTGCTCAGTTTTGTTTTCAGTTTTCATTGCTCAGCGAGACAAAGTGTGGAAAGCGTGGAGCCCATAAAGCACAGAGGGTGCCACACCAATTTGTTTTATGGCCATCGAATCCTACCGAGAGCTCTGATTTTTCTCGGAAATCGTCTCCGGTTTATTATTTTATTTAAAAAAGTACATAAATCCAAATTTAGCTCTGGAATCAGTTGGTGCTAGGCATCGGGGTTTAGAAATAATTATATAATAATATTTACACGATGTTCTATTCAATTCGAGTTAGAAATCATTCGTCTTCCGCCAACATCGATCTATTGACAGTTTTTTCACAACCGCTCATTGCATTTTCCGCTGCAGTCGCTTAGCCCACTGTGCGCCATGAAAATAATTTGATAGGGCGGAGTAGAGAGCGTAGGCGGGGAAATTTATGGAATGTGATGAATGTGAGTGCAAAAAGAAAGCCCCGTCTTCTGGGAAAACCCTCGCGTTGAGACGACGGCGGCCTCGTTTGAACAGCGTTTTGGCCGGAAAATATTGTTGTTCATTTCGAGGAGACCGACGCCTCGTGATAGAATCGGAACGAGTGGAATCGAATCGAACCAGGCCGAGACTGTTAGAGTTCTTTCTCGATTCAATTTTCTCCTCACACGTACACGACGCCGGCAGCTGTTGCGCCGCAGGACACGTCGCAAGGACATCGGGTGGGTGAAGGGGAGGAGTTCGCTCGGGGGATGAGACAAGAGAGTAATCATACTGAAATGACATCTGTCATGTTGACGTGCAAAACATCGCTCCGGGTGGCAGGCGGCGAGGCTCCATCAAAATGCAAATTGAATTCGCCGGATCGACGGCTATCGATGGGGCGGGCGGGTTGTTTCTCTATGTCTCGTTTTTCTCCTGGAGTCGGTTATCAATTGTTGGTCGCCACGCCCCTCGCTCTTCCGTCGTCTCGTCGTCGGTCTTCGTCCTCGGAACCTCGTCTCCGCAGCTTGGCTCGTTTTTCATCGCTCAACTTTTGGCAATTAATTAAAAAGTTGTGCCTCGTGCACGTAGCTAACTTTTGCTACCCCTCTCTCTGCCACCCTCTCACTCTTTCCCTCTTCCCAAACGATCGATCTGGCCACAAGGACGAAGACGAAGAGATCGGGGTTGGCTCTTATCAAATTGACAAACATCGTTCTCTCACACACACACTCACGCACTCCACCACAAGCACACATTGGTGGTGGAGGGGCGGCTGCGAGACATCCATAAAATAAATTGGCAACAATTTCAAAGTTCTCAACTTTGAGCGTCAATTATTGCTCGTGCGACAACTACAAGCAAACGATTACACTTTTCTCCCACACACTCGATGCGATTCTGCCTGTGTTGGAGTGTGCGTTGGTGCGTTCATTGATGCTGCGGAAAATGAGCAGTTGAGCGGAGTTTCCGGTTCCGCTTTTTCCATATCCTCGCTCTGCGCATCCTTTGAATATTCATAAAAAGGAACTTTTCCTAATTAGTGTGTACGACTTGGCTGCTATTTCTGTCTATCTCTCTGTCTCCCTCTTAGCTAATTAGTGAAATATCTGCGGCTGCAGCGATGCGTCGAGCAGCAGGTGTAACATACACTCACGCAGCCAACGCCAGTTATTCACACACACAAACAGTCGCAATCGTAATCGCAGTCCTTCGAACGTGATTCTCGCGCAATCGCAAGGATTTTCGCGGACGCTCGTGCGGCTCTGACCAGGCTTGGGCAATGGGCGATTGTATCGAATCGAATTGTATTTGCACAAATAATTGAATACATTTTTCCATCTGTTTAACTCGGGTCCATCCTCTCCTACTCCGTAATTTTATCGCTCGCAGCAAATGGTATGACCACCGAATCGATCGAGGGCAGACGTCGTGTCCGAACCCGAGCTGTGCCTGGTTCGCCGTTGTTTGCTTGGACCTGAATCCTGCGACAAACAGTGGACTCAGTCTTATTCCCTTTGTCCGAAGGAGTCTCGCCATCGGACTCGGACAGACCGAGCAACAACGTCAAGAATGGATGGTGATGGCTGAGTGGTTGTTCGACTTTGATACTTTGCCAAAAAATTGCGGCGCACCGGATACGAAGCACTTTGCCGACCGGAAGCTAATAAAAGAAACGTCATGGCTCGACAACAGTATCAAGTGGACATATTTGTGTGGCGACCATGGGGGAGGTGAGGGCGGATCACTTTGTGGTCCAAACTCTGGGGGACTTTAATAAATCTCCGGTTGCCGCGGCGAAGAAACGAGAGCTGGGTGCAAGAGCAAACTACGGCTACGACGCTTGTTTTAATCCGTACCTCCCTCTTCGGCTATGTTTCTTTGCGATCCTCTCTCTTATTTTCTTTCTCTCACTCACTCATCTTCTCTCTTTCTCTTTCATCTTCGCTTTAAATCCGGCCGATGGTTCTCTCTTCGGAGAGCTCTCAATGTTGGACTCGTTATTAAAAAAGTTTCATCAGCTCACCACGAAAGCCGGCCACGAGTCGAGACGATGCGAGCGGAAGTTCACTCGGCACGCGCGTTACTTCCGTTTCCGCCGGCCCACCGACCAACGCCTCCGCCCCCACCCCGCCCACTTGGCCGCCTCCACTCGACTGGGAAATAATTTGTATTTATTTGTGTTTTCATTGCGTCGACTTTCGGCTCAAAATAAAAGAAGACTCTGCCAGCGGTTTCCGCCTCGTCCGCCTTTTCATCCTTTGTTCTTAAACTGCCCCTGCCCTTGGTTCGCCCTTGGTTCTCGTCGCTTCGGCTGTTTAATCGTTCGACGGATGCGAAATTAATTTAAAAACTTTTCCGGCCGCTTCCAATTTGTTCTCTAGACTTCTCCACCGATGTCGAGGTCTACGTCGACTTCGAGGCTTCCACCGACTTCGAGGTCTTCATCTCACTTCGTGGTTTTCATCTCACTTCGAGGCCTCCATCGACGTCGTCTCGACCGAGATCTGCGTCGTTGACGTCGTCGTCTTGTCCGCTTGACTGGTTCCACCGTCAACTCCCCCGCCCCACTCCATCTCGTTCATTGTTCGACATGGCCGAATGTATTTTATTGGCCTGTTGTTGGCTGCCTCCGCCCTCTCTCCGCTCGAGCAAGGATTTAATAATGTCGGCTGTATTGACACAGGGCGAGACTATCGGGCTACGGGTCCGGGTTCCACCGGAGCAGGTGGACGGGTTCGAGCGACGCTTTATTGAAGTTTCCGAGGGTGCAGAGTAAACATTTTGATTTTTCACATTCATTTCTCCACCGCCTTCTAACCGGCAGAATCGACGTCGACTCGAGAGCAATAAAAGCTCCACCTCGAGTCGACTTGAGTGGCCGACATTGTCCTCGACAGAGAGCCGCCTGTTGCCAACCGAGGCTCGGGAGAGGGCTTCGAGGGGATCTCCAGCAGTTGCCAAGACTCCCACCTCCCTCGTTCTCTTCATCGATTCACGGTGCCTCAATCGTTTTGAAGTCAGGCGGCTCCTTCTATTGGATCTGAGTTTGGAACCTCTTCTCGTCCTTTCCTTGGATCCCTCGCTTGACGTCTCTTCTGCGGGTCAAGCGCCGGGCTCAGCTGCAGCGCGACATTAACAGTTAATTAATAACTGCAGCGAAACCTTCCCCCAACCCCTCAGCCCCATCGCTCTCTCTCTCTCTCGCCCTCACGTCCCATCCACCAGTCGACATCATTAAAATCGAGTGCCTCCTGTAGCATTTTTGTCCTCGACTACTGCCGGCGACGCCTGGAGACGAAGCCGGAGACGACGCGCCTTGGCTTTGATCGATTTTGCATAAATTTTAATTAAAACAATGTGCGAAGGAAGCGCCTGGCTTCCTGGGCGTCGTCGTCAAGTTGTTGCTGCTCCAGGGGGGAGGTCGCGGGGACCTCACGGTGGCACGTCATAATTGATGGGGCACCTCATTAAAAAGCAATTTTTTCAGTTGCCGCTCGGGCAACGTCGACTCGGGGAGGGCCAAAGACGAGTGTCCTTCAGCTCCGTCCTCGTCATCATCGTCGTCGTCGCTGCTAATGATGGGTAATTGCTTTGACGCGCAGTTTTAAAGGCAAGCGCAATTAGCGGTCCCCTCGCCCTCTCCCACCAACCGCCCCAAACCCCTCCCATCTCCACGACGAGTCCCATTGTGTCCTGCACTCGAGTTCGAGTGGTCGCGTTGCCGGCCGCCATAGATCACCGAGGGCGCCGCAGGCCAATGAAAAATTCAGGCGATTACAATAATTTATTTGCTGATTGAATTGCATTCGCCTCGATATCCGGCCGATATCCTTGCGATATCCGTCCGCATTATTTATTCATTTGCTGCTCCGGCGATTGACCTGGCCGGACACCGGCCTCCGGTCGACTCGACCCTCGTCCTCGCGTCGTCGTTGTCCTTTGGGCGACACCCGAATCAACCGCAACTTGACACAAAGTGCCGTCGGAATTTATTGTTGGTGATTTTTCCGGACATTAAAGAGAGGCCCTTGAAACCCAACCCCATCCGGGTCAGTTCGGTTGTGGCGGCCGACGGGATGTCGAGTGGCTCCCTGGGGATGACACAACAAACCCCCCTCCACCCCCTCCAATGCGGTCGATGGGGGCAATGAACGAGGCTTCGGATCCAAAATAAACACAGACTTTTCGGGAATTTAATGCACGTCGAGTTGCGGCCAAATGAACACATGGACTCATCCTCGCTGGTAAATCGAGTGCGTGGCAGCCCCAGTCGCGGCATCCGCCTCTCGTGCAATGGCCGATCGAGCAGCAACAACTTCAAAACGACAGCAACAATGGCGGCCATAGAATTAATGACGGCGACAAAATGGACGTTTAAACGCGATTAGCAAATTACAATAGCAACATCCGTCCGCGGGACAATTGCTACAATGAAAGCCATAGTTGGCAACACTCAAACACACACACACACTCAGATGCGCTCACTCGCATTTCCGGCATTCTATGAAAATGGAAATTTTTGCCGCCCGAAATGGAATTTTTCGCCCGACCGCGAAACGAAAATAATTTTGTTTAATTTCGGCGCGAATGATGCTTGATCGTGGCCACCCGCGCGGAGGGGGCAGAGCGAGACGACGATAGACGGCTGTCAACACGATGTGGCAACGCTGATTTGAGGTCATTTGAGAGGATTCGCTGTACGATTTAAATTCTCTCGATGGCCGGGTCATCCTCTGGAATTGGGGAACTCCATGTAGTTTTTAAGTCTAAGTCTAGCCATAATGTTGCCAGAAGATTAGTCGCCGGAATGGCTTTTAATGGAGACAAACGTCGGCAGGACTCGGGCGCATCCTCCGGCACCTGCCGGCGAATATGTGCCTCGCTCCCCACCGCTGGCCGCCCACCTTTGTCGCACACACAACGAACACACCCAACAAACGTATGAAACGAATGAATGAACGAACGAGCGAACAACAGGAAGAACAACAAACTCATAAATGTTAGGAGAAGGAAACAGCAGCAGCAGCAGCAAGAGCTTAGCTCGCCACACATTGGGGCCCAGAGGGGGGCGGGGGTCGTTCGGTCTGGGGTCTTCGCAGTTATTCCAGCCATTAAGCAGACTTTTAGCCGGGATTAAACTTTGTCCATGTTAATGTGAGCCACAGTGTAATTCGTGCTTTTTACGAGCATGTTTTTATTTTCCCATTCTTCTATCTTAGTCTCTCGCTCTCTCTCTCCCCTCTTCGTTTCTCTTTCGCGTCTGTCGTCGCTCGCCTCTGGGGGGACAACGACGACGACGACCAGACGGACCGGAAGCCGGCGTTGCCAAGCAGTTAGCTGCATGATCCGGCGCGGTAAGCGTTTCCGGTTCCGTTGAATTTATTTCGGAAAAGGTGCTCCACACCCCGGACTCAACTCCACTCCACCTCCCGTGCATCTGGAAAGTTTCCTAGCTTCTGAGATGTTTTTCTAAACTTGCTGGCGCTGCCAGAAGGACAACAAATACATAGATCTCCAGGCGCCGTGGAAGCCAGAAACCCGTGTGCGATGTAATTTTCCACCTGAAGTCAGTGGAAACAAACATATGTATAGAAATTCTTGTGCCGATGATATGCAGATGACGATGAGGTTTGATGATGATGTTGAAACGAAGACGATTATGATGCTTTTCAGATGACGATGTTGATACGAAGATGTTCAGAGGGAATCGAGAGGATTGTGGTCCCAGTTCTCATTTTCTCTCTGCCATTCTATCGTATTTTAATGTCCCTTCACTTTCATACGGTGACTTGTGTTCTTCGTCGTCTTTCCTCATTTCTCATCCCAGTTTCTGCTATCCCTGGTTTTTCGATCCCGGCCCTTCCATCCCTGACCCTTCCATTCCTTCCTTCCATCGATCCCTCTGGCAAATTGGAGCACCTGCACACGTATTCGATTTCATTATCCCCAATCAAACGGGGGAGGACTGACAGCTGCCTGCTGTTGCTGCTGCTTCTACTTCTGCTGCCGTCGCAGTTTGCGAAATTGACAGCTCCGGCAGCTGACGTTCATAATTGTCATTACTGTCAGAGCGTCGCCGGCGTCTGTCGACGTCACAATTTTCCATTGTCTAATCCTGGTGTATTAAAATTTCAAATGTGTCTGAGTGTGGCAACGCCAACAATAACAACAACAATGATGATGGCTGCCATGACACATTCAGCAAAATTGCGGCGACATTTGACAGGCATTAGCATAGGGTGGCAACGCCAGTCGAAGCGAAATTAATACACAGCGTGATGATGATGAGTGTTCGATCAGAGGTCGATGCTCGTCCCTCGGGGGGAGGTGGGGCGACGAAGAAGAAGAGGACTGGGGATTCGATCTGGCAACGCCCTGTTGCGTCGCACGTGATGTGCTGCCCAAATTGCGCCGGTGTTGCCAACTGCCGGCATCGTTTGAAGGACTCCTGAAGGGCTGCGCCCATCCCCCCAACTCCCTCGCCTTGCGCCGAAAACGTTTGTCATTTGATTTAAACGCAGCGAAATCAACACATCATCAGTTTTCAATAACAACCGCCGCGCCCGCCCATTGTTCGTCGTCGAAAGGGGGCGTGGCATGGGAGGCATTTCGTATGCAAAGCCCACCGACCCCTGGGGAGACAATCAGTGACTTTTCATTTCTCCGTCTCTTATCGCTCTTGTATTTCATTCATCTACCAACCGCCCTTCCATTCTCTCCTTCTTTTCGTTGCCTTATTTCGTCCATCGCTTTTTTATCTCCCTTTGTGTGGCGTTAATGCGGGAGAATGAAGGAAGAAGAAGAGGTGGGGGAGGGTTCGATCGACTCCGAAAGGACGTCGTCGATAAAGCGACAGACGTTTCCGTTCTCTCTCACTCCCTCTCACTTTGTTGAGGACAACAAAAGGACTAGCTAATGGTCTTCATATTGTTGTTGTTGTTGTTGTGATTGGTATTGCTATCACTATAGTGGTATTATTGGTGGTAGTAGTAGTGATTGTTGGTGTTGTTGCTGGCGTGTCCCTCGAATGTATCGATAACAACGCCATCAACACTTAATTCATGTTTACTTATGCACGATTTAAGGCCTTCGCACGAGGACCAAACGGGGGCGGAGACGGAGACGGAGACGAAGTCGAGGGCGACCTCGAGTGTTTGCCCACCGGGGTGCGGGAGGAGGCGATGAATCCGGACAAAGCCAAGAGGAAAAGAATGGGATCAGCTCAGGTCTGCTCGATTAGGTCGCTCCCCTCAGTCTGGGGAAACCTTCGCTCGGACTTTTGTTGTTCGTGGGTGGGGTCCAAGTTGTTGTTAAACGATTTGTTGTTGTTGTTATCGCCTGGCTGCACCACCAGTTGGCGATTCGACTCTCCTCCTCTCTCTCACCCAGGAATTCCGTAATGAAATTCTTTGTCAAATTATATTTGCATAATTCCAGGCGCTCTCTCTCTTTTCGCTCTCGTTCTCCCCTCACTCGAAGTAATTAAGTTTTCTGCTGAGTGGACGACTCTCCTCGGGTTCCACTTGGCAGACGCCGCACGTCGCATCCACCCCGGCGAGACACTTGCGCGAAGCGATTCACGGAGACGACGACACTTCAAACGCCTCCCCCGTCACCGCCCACGGAATTGTCTGTTTATGTGTTCGACTCTCGTTAAATGTTCTTTAATTGCCGGCGAGAGCGGCGCGTGCGAAACTGGGCCAAACCACCGGACCGATGGACAGACAGATCGAGCAACAGTGAGCAAACCGATCGAGCGAGCGAGTGGACAGACAGACAGATAGATAAATAAATAGAGAGATAGATAGACATGGAGACCAGCGACTATTGTCGTCGTCGTGGGCGATCAGTCGAGACGCCGAGTCGACGCCGTCTGGAGGTGGTGCGAATTCGTTTCTGAGATTCCCACCGATCCTATTTATTATTGTTTGTATTCTTGTTTTTGTGTAGAGTTTTGTTGGTGTATTATTCTTATAAATCGTGGTATTTTGTTATTATTTCCTTATGAAAATGGCTATTTTGTTGTTATTTTCGTAAAAAATGTGTGATTTCGTTGTTATCTTCATATAAATCGTGGTATTTTGTTAATATTTTTATGTAAATAGTTTTTATTGTGTTGCGTTCCGGTTTTGAAGAAATTTTCATTATTGCAACAATCGTCGTTTGTTGAAGAAATTATATTGTTGAAGAAATTCTCATTATTGCAACATTCGTCGTCAGTGTTTCCGAAAATGTCAAAATTTTTGGAATCCGTCCTTCTTTTGGCGACCCTATTTTGCCTCGGCGCCCCCAACCCGCAGCTCCAGCAGGTCAACATAGGTGAGACAGAGAAAGAGAGTGATTGGAATAGTACTCACACTTTCACTCCCCCCACAATAGGCGCCATCTTCTTCGAGGACGAGTTCGCGATCGAACGATCCTTCTTGGCCGCCGTGGAGCGTGTCAACAGTGAGCCTGACGTCAGTTTCCACCTCCAGCCCTTGGTACGGCGCCTGGGTGAAAGGGATGGCAGCGTCGCCCTGCAGAGGAAGGGTATGTTAGATGCTTTTGTTGTTATTGTTGTGCCATTGGAATTCCCGAAAGACAAAATAATTTTCACGCTTCTTCTTCTTCTTCTGCTCGTCTCCTCCTCCACTGACACAGCATGCGATCTGGTCGATAATGGTGTCGCAGCTATTTTTGGACCAAGTTCAAAGGCGGAGAGCGGTGAGTTGTGGAGCGCCCAGAGAGCGGCGAGAGCGAGGAAGAGATTGTTGTTGGATGAAATGGTGGCCAGATGGGAGCAATAGATCACTGTACTCTTTGTTAAAATCTTCTTGGTGAATAATTTTCTTTAATTCAAACATGATGAGAGAAAAATTAAAGCAAAAAATTTTCAATCAAAATTTTCTTAAAATTTATAAAATGACCAAATCAACTAGTTTAAAAAAATTATATCATAAACAACTTTTCGAAAATTGATGCAAATTTAATCTTGTCGACAAAGTCTCGAAACGATTTCACAGTGATTAATTCGTCCAAATGTGGTTTTCTCACCCCATCTGGTCACTTCATTTGGACACCCCACGATCCACCTCAAGTCGCTCTCCGGCGATAATCAATCATCGATTACTCTCTCTCTCTCTCTCATTTTCTCTCGCCGCGTCCCCCCAGACATCGTGTCCCTGATCTGCAACAGCACCGGGATTCCCCACATTCAGTTCGACGCGGCCAACGAGTGGACGGACGACGAGCGGCGCAACCACCAGATGACGCTGAGCGTGTTCCCCGCACCGCCGGCCCTGTCCAAGGCCTACGCGGACATCGTGCAGAGCTACGGCTGGAAGAAGTTCACCGTGGTCTACGACGAGGACGATGGTGGGCGCCAGTTGGATCCTTTTTGCTAAGCGGTCCGTTTTACCTTCTCTCCCATATCCTTGCAGAGCTGGCGCCGGGTCGGTTGCAGGACCTGCTGCAGCTGCGCGATCTCCACGGGGAGGTGGTGCGCGTGCGCAGGTTCCGACGCGGCGAAGACCACCGCATCATGTGGAAGAGCATCAAGGGCGAGCGACGTGTGGTGCTCGACGCCCCGCCAGACCTGGTCGTGGAGCTGCTGAACGCCTCGATCCCGTTCGACCTGACCGGACCGTTCAATGTAAGGCGAGCTCTTATTCCCGTCCTTGTCTTATTCGAATCGTTCCTTCATTCCTCGACAGCACCTTTTCCTCACCAACCTGGAGACGCACAGCGCCGGCCTGGAGCAGTTGCGCGACAACACGACCTTCGCCGTGAACGTGACCGCCGCACGGCTGCAGCTCAACGGGGATCTCTATGTGGGTTCACTCATCAATCCTTGAATCCCCTTCACTCACTCACCTTTCACTTCACTCCCCCTGACTCGCAGAACCTCGACGAGTGGCAGCGGGCCGCCCTCTACGGCATCAACCCGATGTCGACGTCGGGCGCGACGCCGAGGCCGCGAACCCTGCTGCCCGATCTGGTGACCGACGCCGTCCTGATCTTCGCGAGGGCCCTGGCCAACGTGAGCACCCTGTATCAGCTGCGGGCGCCGCGTGTCCAGTGTGATTTCGGAGAGTTCGGGGGCGGCCAGACGTGGGCCTTGGGCCGTTATCTGCAGAATGTGATGAGGGCGGTGGGTATGAACTTTTTCTCTTTCGATCCCTCTCTTTACGATCGAATATGTGATCGCTTCAGACCTCCGACGTCGACAAGGCGGTCTTCCGTTCGAGCAACCTTCAGTTCGACGAGTTCGGCGAACGCTCCAGCTTCAATGTGGAGATCTACGAGCCGGTGGAGGGCTACGCCATGGCCTACTGGGATCCCAAGGGGCAGATCACGCCGCTGAAGGTGGAGGCGAGCGTGGCCAAGAGGATCGTGTACAGGGTGGCCACGCGCATCGGGGAGCCGTACTTTATGGAGAAGCAAGTCCACAATTCTTACCCTCCCTGAAAATCTGATTGATTGATCTCTCGATCTTCGATCTTTAGCCCCGAGGCCGTGGCCCAGAACGTGACGGGGAACGCGCGCTACGAGGGCTACGCCGTGGATCTGATCGAGGCGCTGTCGAAGGAGCTGGGCTTCGAGTACCTCTTCCTGCCGGTGCCGGACAACGCCTACGGCAAGTACAACAAGGACACGAAGCAGTGGGACGGCATCATCGGCGAGCTGATCAACAACGTAGGCGAGATGATTCCCTCCATCCCGATGATGATGACGATGTCTCTTTTCAGGACGCCCACATGGGCATCTGCGACCTGACGATCACGCACGCGCGCAAGGCCGTCGTCGACTTCACGGTGCCCTTCATGCAGCTGGGCATCAGCATCCTGGCCTACACGAGCCCCAACGAGCCGAAGCACGTGTTCGCCTTCCTCGACCCGTTCGGCGTCGAGGTCTGGGTCTACGTGATGGTGGCGATCTTCCTCGTCTCCTTCCTGCTCGTCTTCATGGCGCGCATCTCGCGGGACGAGTGGGAGAACCCGCACCCGTGCAACCGCGATCCCGAGGCCCTGGAGAACAAGTGGCATCTGGCGAACGCCTTCTGGCTGACGGCCGGCTCCATCATGACCGCCGGCTGCGACATTCTGCCGCGTTCGCCGCCCATGCGCACCTTCAACGCGATGTGGTGGATCTTCGCCATCATCATCGCCAACTCCTACACGGCCAATCTGGCCGCCTTCCTCACCAACTCCAAGATGGACGGCAGCATCACGGACATCAAGAAGCTGGCCGAGCAAACGCGCGTCAAGTTCGGCACGATCGAGGGCGGCAGCACGTACACGTTCTTCTCGGAGTCGAACGAGACGACCTATCGGCTGGCCTTCAACATCATGAACAACGACGACCCCTCGGCCTACACCAAGGACAACAAGGCCGGGGTGGAGCGCGTGCTGCGCAGTCGCGGCAACTATATGTTCCTCATGGAGACGACTAGCCTCGAGTACAACACCGAGCGCAACTGCAGCCTGCGGATGGTGGGCGAGAAGTTCGGCGAGAAGCACTACGCGATCGCCGTGCCCTTCGGTGAGGTCCACATCCCGAAATTCTTCACTTCTCTTTCGCTTTAACTCTTTCCCCTCTAAGACTTTTCCATCTGAACTCTTTGACCCTGACTCCTTCTTTGACTCGTTCCTCCATCCCCTTTGTAGGTGCCGAGTACCGTTCGAACCTGAGCGTGGCCATCCTGCGGCTGAGCGAGCGCGGCGAACTCTTCCAGCTGAAGAACAAGTGGTGGAAGAACCACAACAACACCTGCCAAGCCCAGATCAGCGCCGACGGAACGCCGGACATGAACTTCGAGGAGGTGCGCGGCATTTTCTACACTCTGGGCAGCGGCGTGGCGATCGCCTTCCTCGTGGGCGTGGCCGAGTTTCTCTCGCACACCCAGAAGGTGGCCGTCGAGGAGAAGATGTCCTTCAAGGAGGCCTTCGTGAAAGAGGTGAAGTTCGTGCTGTGCATCTGGAACCACAAGAAACCCGTCAGCTGCACCCCGACGGCCTCGCTGCGGTCGTCGTCGCGCCGCTCGTCCGAGAAGACGCCGAAGAGCGCGAGGAAGGCGCGCAAGGACTCGAAGGAGGAGATGCGCGAGCTGAGGATCATCGCCTCGGAGGAGGTCGAGGTCGAGGAGGGCCGTCGATCGCAATAAACAAATAAATAGGAACACGATATAGCAAAATAACTCGTTCAATCACTCGCTTTGACTGTTTCTCCCTCATTCTCTCTCACTTCCTCCTTCTCTCCCTCTATATCTCTCCTTTCTCTCTCTCTCACTCCCTCTATCTCTTTCTCTCTTGGTGTGAAATTGGCTCTCAGTCAAGGCACGGCGGCGATGCCAACAGCCGAAATGAAATCGTAAATTTGCTCCTTGTCGAAGGACGACCGCTCGCGCCCTGGGGAACCATTCGCCGTCGTTCCCCCTCTCTCTCTCTCACTCGATATCTCTCTCTTGCTCTCACACAGTGGTGTCGCAAATTATGACACACTGCATAAATGTATGAGGTTCCGCAATGGACGTGGAACAAAATTACTTCGTGTCTCTTTCCATTTGATGTTGTTTTGCTATTTGTTGTTTTGGTATTTGTGTTTTTGCCCTTGTTGTCTCTTAATATTGTTTTTTTTTTTATTTGATATTGTAGTTGCTGTATGATGTTGTTGTTCTGGTTGTTATTGATGTTGTTGTTGCCATCTTCAATGTTGTTGTTGTTGATGTTTTGCTGGCATCACAAATCCTTTTCCGCCATTTCTGCTTCTCCTTCTCAGTGGATGTTGTTTGTCGTTATTGCTGTCTGTTGTTTTTGTTGTTGGTGGTGCTGTTATTGTGCATGATTCCGACATTTTTCAAGCTCTCAAGTGACAAAGTCCTCTCTTCCTCCTCCTCTCGGTTGCCCCCCACCCCCTCCAAGGCCTAGCTGTGCTTTGACACTTTGCCAACTCCGTCGGCCTGATATATTTTTGTGGATTACATTATTCCACCCCACTCTGGCCCCCCTCTCTGGATGTCAAATGGCAAATGTTGCTGCAATAAAAATTCGCAAAAGAGTCATAAAATAAGTTTACAGATTTTTGCTCAAACTCGAATTTATTGGCCCGCTCTGTACAATAACTCAGGAGCCCCAATCCCCAAACTCTCGGCTATTGGAGGGCCCTTTACTAGAGGGCGGAGAGCACTTGGACTCTGTGCCCTCTGCCTCCCCTCGTCGGGGGATTCGAAGGACTGTGATTGTGTGTGTGGCCCAACACGCCTGAGGACGTCGTCGTCGTGTATTGCAAGACTCGTAGGTTTCGGTCTTCGTGTAGCTGGTCATCCCTTTCTGAGCCTTGCTTTCGCGCTCATAGCGAAAACGACGAATTCCGGAATTTTATAGATTTCGATCTGGAACTCAATATCTTCCATATTTCTTTCCCTCATCCTTGCTCTTATAGTATCAAAACTTCATCATATGAAAAACAATTAAGTGAAAATTCATCTTGAGAATGGAAGAGAAGGGCGAATGAAGTGAAGTGAAAAAAGGAGATCGAAACGATATGAGCGAGAGTAATTGAGAAATATTGGGAAGTAAGTAATGCGTGAGAGGGAGCCCGGGGGACGTCGACTTGACCCACTTCCGGTCGTCGCTGCCACGACGAAATTGAATTCCCACGGATTCACTTTTGACTCCGGCTCTCGACGCCTGACGCTCGATGAGTTGTCAACATGACAACCGGCGAATGAAAATTAATAAAACCTGACGAAGATGAAGAGGAGGACATAAGGACGACAGAGATAGAGTGAGAGAGAAGAGAAGCTGGAGGAATAATGAAATAACTTGAACGCCATTTTGCCACAACTCGAGCGACATTTTTCTTCGTCCTCTCTGATCAGCTCTGGTCTCCTTTCTCTCTTCTCCTATGTCTCCTCTCTCTCTCTCTCTCTTCGCCTTTCCGCGGTTCGCTCCGTTCAAATATCGAGAGGAGCGACTGCAGCTCCGCTCCTTCTTCGACATGTCAAAGTGAAATGTGAGCTTATTGACATCTCTCCTCTCTCGCTCGCTCGCTGGGTCCCGCCCGCTCCATCTCGCTCTCGCGTGCAGCCCTCGAAATTATTGAGGACGACTCGACTCGGCTCGAATGGTGGGTCGCATGGACAAAGGACGGTGGGGGGAGGCGGCGATTGACTGCGAATCGCAGCGAAATTGAAAATTATTGTTGCGCACTCGAGAGGGTCAGAGAGAGGGAGGTCGACGGGTGGAAGTGCGACAAGTGTGGATATGGTTGCCGCCGGCTGTTTACTGTAGCGTTCGCCGCCCGAGCGAATTCCATTACGTCGCCGAGTCCCGTCGACCCGACCCGACCTCACCTCACTTCGCCTCGTTTCGTTTCGCCTCGCCTCAAATCGAATCGAATCCGCATCCAGTTGACTCGAGTCCTTCCACTCGAGATCATTTTTCACATCGTTTCGAGGGGCGAAAATAAAAGCGAGCGACGAGCGGACGACGCTCGAGTGGTTCGAGCGGTGGCCGGATGACTGGATGGCTGTCTGACTGACTGACTGACGGCGTTGCCAACTGCCAGCTGCCGAGCGAGGCCATCGCATCGCATCGCAATGACACCGACAGCGACAGCGGATAATTCAATGAGATCGACTCGGGCGCACAATGAAATTACGATGCCATCTCGCATGCGTGGAGCGGCGACCCCTCGACCCTTCTGCCTTATGCTCGCTCATCTCCGCCTCGTTCTCTTCGTCCTTCTCCTCATCCTCTTCGTCATCGTCCTTCATTCTCCTCCTCTGCTGGTCCAGCGTCGATGGAGCGAATGACATATGGAAGCGGTAAGTGATCGAGTTCGCAGCGGTCCGACCCCAGTCGAAGTTTCTCTGGTCGGATCCAAGCCGTCTCCATCAATCACCGTCTCCTTTCATCGGTTTCAATTACAAGGAGTCAACCACCTCCTCTCGCCCCTCCCCTGCTTACTATGCTGGGGTTAGTTACTTTTCGCGAGCGGTGGCAGCCCTGCTCCTGATTTGGCCCAAATTGATTTCGCCCATCACACAGCATGATGGATGGCTTTGTCATTGTTGTCGTTATTATTACCGCCATCATTGGTCCGGACACAACTACTGCGTCAGCGGCAGGAACACAGAAGCATCAATAGCAACAAAAGCAACCGAGTTTACGCAACTACAGCAGCAGCAGCAACATCAACAACAACTATCCGAGGGCACTGATAGGCACGATGACGCACAATTATTGACTTTCAAAGCAGCCGGAGGCAGGGCGGGAGGCATCGGGCGACCGTCTCCGGCAGCAGCCACATCCTTTGAGGACCCGCGCCACACCCACCACTCCAGGTCCCCATCATTATCCCCTTCCGCATCCTCTTCGTCATCCTCTTCACCATCTCGGTCGCCGTTCAATCTCCGTCGGCTGTCGTGCGGAGAGGAACCAACATGACATGACTGATGACATTAATGAAATTATATTGTATTAGGGGAATCGCCGAAAGTTGGCAACTCGGGGTGCACGAGGACATGATTATAAATTATGACACAAAGTTATTGCCGCCTGTCAATTCACATGGTGGGGCGAAGCTGAGCTGATGGTGGAGAGAACGGAGAAATTCATGAAAATTCAGGAGAAAGGATTGATTGAGTGGTCTGAGGGTCTCACGGAGGAGTTTCTTGTCGACTTTTGACCTTTTCATCTGAAGAGAGAGATGTTTAAACCGAATTGAAGAGAATGAGAGAAAGGTATTAAAACCAAAGTCAAGAATGAGAGAAAGGTGTTGACCAAATTAAATTGAAAAAAACGTATCGCAGACTTAAATCGATCTGCAGAAACCCTTCAAAACCCACAGAATCTCGTCACAACTTCAGGTTTTCCCTCCCCTCCCAGCCTGGATGCCTTGAGCTCTTTCACATGCCAAAACACGACTTTACGGCTTCTCTCCGTCCCACTTCTCATCTCCCCTTCTCTTTCTCTTCGCTTCACATTTTTCACCTCTTTTTGTTCACTCTTTATCTACCCTTCTCTTTCTCTCTGACTCGACAGCTTTTCCAAGACGTCGTCGCCTCTAATTAGGAACTTCTCAATTTTTGTGCGTTCCATTGTTGCATAGCAAGAGCTCCATATTCCCCTGTTCCTCACTCCCTCTCTCTCTCTCTCTGCGTCTCTCTTTTCTCCTCTTCTCGCTTCTTCTCACTAATGAAGAGCAGCCTCAGAGCTCGGCTCTCACGTTAATTACGTCATTAAATACGAGAACACATTCACGTGCGAGTGAGAGAGAGGGCTGGAGGATTTACTACAGAATGTGAGAGAGAGAAAGCAATGGAGAGAAAGAGAGAGAGAGAGAGAAAAGGCACTCATGTTACGCATTGCATAATTTCAGGCTTTCTTTGCCTCGTCTTGGGTGCCTGACTTTGTTGCTATTGTCCTTGTTGTTGACGTTGAACATTCTGTCGTGTTCTCTTGTTGTAGATATACAAAAGAACAAGTACCAAAAAAATATAAAAATCTTTTTTTATTTTTAACTTTATTTCTCATTATTTTTCATTTCAAACAAAAACATTTTCCTACTACATTTTTTTCTTGAGAAAATAAAAATTCTTTTGAATAAAAATAAAAGCTAGAAAATATAAAATCTAAACTTTTCTCAAGACAAAAATAATTGTCGAACAAACAATAATTGTGTGCGAAACAATTGTATTCAGATTTTATAGGAAAACTAGGTCTCGGTTATCCAAGAGTTGAGATGGGTTATCCAAGAATAGCACATACAACCACAATAGTATCAACAACATGAATAGAATCAACAACAAATAAAGCATCAACATCAAGAATATAATCAACAACAACAATCACATCACCAACAATTATAACATCAAGAACAACAATAACATCGCCAACAACATGGCAAACAACGCAAGATTTTTCAGCTTCGTAGGTTTCGCAGAAACTTTTAACACGATTCTTTTTCCCCGAAGGTACCTCGTGTCCCTCACACGGGGAACCGCTTTTAATTATAACCTAGCACCAGTCAAAGCAACAACGACGAAAGAATTAGTCGTTCATTGTTCATTAAAAGTTCGCAGTGGCGAAGGAGGAGGCGAGCGAATCCGGCCAAAGGATTCAGTGTGGGTTGAGTCCTGTGGCCGTCGGCGAACAAAGGCGGACGCCCGAGGCTCTAATTGGCGCTCAATTATTTCGCATTTCTCCCACGGTCCCCGACCTCTTTCTGAGCAGCTTTCGTCGCCCTCGAGTGGCCTCATTAGTCACCAGGTGGTCGCAACCGGAGTCGTGGGGATGGAGGCGGCGGATGTGGCCGTAGATTCGGGTCAAATCACGCGAACTCGACCACGCGTCTCCATCCTTCCGTCTGCCCAGCCGGCCATCCGTCTGTCCATCCGTTTGTCCAACCACCCGTTCATTCATTCGTCTTCTGCGCTCCACACCTGGCCACCCCAACACGATTCTCTCCCTTCTGCCGACGACGTGGGCCTTCTTCCCCATTTCATCGGATTGATTCGTCACCGGGCTGACGGCTGCCGACGGGTCGAGTTGCGGCCGTTTCCTCCCCTCCTTCTCTTCCGCTCCCGCAATTCGCCCCTTTGTCGTCGACTCGACTTTGGCCAGGTTGAATCGCATCAAATTAATTGTGCGAGTTTCTGTGGCCGACGAAAGTCGACACAAAGAAAAGAGCAAGACAGGCGTTTGCGGGGCTTTGTTAGGCCCCACACAAAGGCGTCGAAATCCTCGACTTACTTGCGAATTGAGGGATCACATGTCGCTGTCACTCGGAAGTGCGGCAGCCCTGGCGTTGATTAGCGTAATGAAGTGTTATTTAATGGCCATTCATTCGACGGCTTCGCCTGAGAATGTTTGCTTGGACGTGAGTCTGAGTAAGTGAGTGCGAGTGTGTGGGAATATTTGGTAACGAATCGAAGGTGGGCCGAGGGGATCGGAGTGGAAAAGAATTGCTTTAATCCGTTCGATTGGCAGCACTTTTGCGCGGAGGCGTTGGAGCATCGAGGCGTCCCTGAATTTCAATCAGCCCTGGCTGCCTGGAATCGAACGCCAAATCGAAGCTCGATTTGCATAAATGCAGCTTAACGCCGA
Source organism: Coelopa frigida (assembly GCA_017309665.1). Taxonomy (NCBI): domain Eukaryota; kingdom Metazoa; phylum Arthropoda; class Insecta; order Diptera; family Coelopidae; genus Coelopa; species Coelopa frigida. The sequence continues at coordinate 1,595,927 of CM029565.1, read as the reverse complement.
TGAATTATGCATGCGCTCGGACGCCTCTCTCTCTCGCTCGCTCGCTCCCCTTTCATCGCAGTTGGCAACACTTTTGTCGATGATTTTATTTTCAATACGACTTTAAACGTGTGCTGCAGAGATGGGTGGGGGCGTGTCTGTAGAAACTCCGCCCATCTCTCGAATCCTTCACCTCGATTCGGTTCGATTCACAAATTTATTGTTTTCTTAACAAATCCTTTTCGGCAACGAAACACCTCTGTCTCTCTCTTACTCTATCTTATTATTTGTCTCTCTCTCTTTCACCCTCTTACTCTGTGCATATATTTGTGTATATGTGAGCACTCTCAATGATGTGTGTCCGTGTGTGTATTTGCGTAATTTTTTCTCTTCATTTGTTTCGGTGTTCGCTTCTGCAGATCGTACTCGAGAGCACAGTGGGATCGAAAAACATTCGTCCATTCGTCGACCTGAACCCAATGGTTGCCCACTTCTGCTCGATATTGTTCACATCTCCCCTCTCCCTCCCCCTCTGTCCAACATCATCCATTTCCGGTGGCGATTTGATTTAATTTCGAAAACATTTCTTCACAATCGACTGCTCGTGTGTGGTCGTGATGATGACCGAGAGATGACGAAGGTGTTGCCAGACCGAGCATTAATTTGGAGAAATCATCGTTTTGGTGCAATGCATTTTCCCATTGGATTTTCCTTTCTCGTCTTTCGCAAGAGCGAATCCCAAGCCGGATGCCGAAGGATCAGACAAACAAATGCGAAGGAATTGAAAATTAAATTTAAATTCAAAGGAGGCCGAGTGTGAAGAGTATGAGGCTGGAGGTGATGAAGGAGGGTGGGGGGCTTGGTGCGACGCCTGTTGCTGCCCGCATCCGTCGCCCGGAAGCTTCGTCATCGTTGTCGCTGCGCCGAAAACCACCAACAACGAGGCGCGGAACCCGTCCGGATGAATGGCGAAACACGTTGCGTTCGGTCGCATGTGGCCAGGCCAGAGGGCGGTGGAGACGGAACGAGGGGGCGGACCGTCAAATGGTCAGCGGAAATGCGCGCGTTTATTCACCGGAAGCTCGTCCTGGCGCCCGTTGCATTCGGAGCCTCTCGCTCTTCCCTTTTCTCCATCTCTTTGGCATTGTTCTGATTGCTGCTTAATCTGTTTTTGTCGTCCATGTTGTTCGTGTTGTTTTTGTCCTTGTTGTTATTATTGTTGTTGGTTTTCTTGTTGTTTTTATAGCTCGTGTTGGCCACGCAATTCGAGGCCCCGAACGCTTTGTGGGGTCCCCATCAAAGGGCCGGCGACGACTTTTCGACTCTCAGCCCGACGGCAACCACCATCATCACCGCGGTGTCGTTGCCGTGACAACTTTGTGCACAGAACCCATTAAAGCGGGTCCCCGTGCAGTGTCCTTCGTCCTTTCTGTTCATGTTCGCCCTGGGTCGATGGCGAACTCCACAAGGATATCGAAAAAATAAAGCCCTCCGCTGAAAATCAATCAAAAAGTTTCGCATTCGATTCGCACCATTCACTCAACTGTGTGTGTGTGAGTGTGTGGGGGCGTATGTGTGTTTGTGTGCGACGGTGTGTTTGTCCTTAATTTCCCAAAAGGACACCACACAAATAAGTCCTGATTGAAATCGAGTAACTCGGCAACTGCCAGTCGCCGCAGTCGGAGGCCGTCCAGCAGGACGAACGACTCCTGCCTGCAACAACAACGTGGCCCGGCCCTCGTCCTGTCGCAGGATAAAGTTTTAAACAAATTCACAGGAGACAAAGACACCGTGGTCGAGGGGTGGTGGGCGGTCGGCCGACGGTGGGCGGGGCGAATGAATCGAACGAAACATGCTTCGAAATAAATTCAATCGAAAATCCGCAATTCAATCGCCAGTCGAACTCCCTTCGAAGGGGGCCGGAGCACGTTGAAAAAACGACGACGACGAGGTGGGCGGGGCACGTTGGGGGGTGGGCGCTGAGGGCCAAGTGGAACTTTATTCATTTCCGGTCGATGACGATGACGATGGCGCTTGGCAACGTTTTCATTAGTCGTTGCACGTGAGCTGCGGCTCCTGCGGGAGCTGAAGTCAGCGCGAGTGACTTTTTCCGCTGATGGAGTTTGCAGAGGGCGCCAGGGGGTTTCTAACGGTGCCGTGTTGCCTTCTCACTCTTTTTCTCTCCAAACAAATTCCGCTCATCAATGCAATTTTTACGACTGCTGCGCTGACATCGTTCCGGGGCTCGGGGACCGTTTGGGGACTTCGGAGACTGACGAATTTCAGTCCAAATCCAAACGAGCAGACGCAGCACTCGTCAGCGTTGCCACCCTGCCGCCTGGATTGAAGCGCTGCCACCTAACGCGATTGAAGCGTCGCCGGGCGGAAGCAAACGTCTGAAGCTCCGGGGTTCATCGGGGCCCGGGGTCGTCGAAGGCAGCGGTGGAATCGGTTGGGCTGATGACAGACGGCGATGAGATCCGCGATCAGTCGGGGTCTCTCTCTTTCTCTCCCCCCCTCTTTCTCTCTATCTCTCTCTTCTTTGCTGAGTCAACGCGATTGCAGCAGCCACGCCCTCTGGAACCAACTTTGTGCATAAATTTTGCGACGAAAATAAAATGAGGAGTTTTTAAAAGCCTTCATTGGATGTTGTTGTTGTTTTCGTTAGTATTTTCGTTATTCTCATTTTTATTGTTATTGTTGCTGTTACTCTGTTACTTCCGTTGTTTGCACTCGAGTTGTGGCACCGACAACAACAATCAAACGGCAGCAGCAGCAACTGCGCTGCACGCGGCCGTTGCAGCGACATCTGGTGCTGCATATAAATCACGGACTTAATCTACTCGCCCGTTTGTCTGTCCCTCCATCCGTCTGTCCACCGGCCCCTCCTTCACCCAACCTCCCTTGACTCTATTCCATTCGAGGCAAAACTCAAACGCAAACTTCGGACGCTTCCAGAAGTTAAGTTTGTGACAAATTCCTGCAGCATCAGCAGCAACAGCAACAGCAACAACAATCGAAACAGTAGCAGCAACAGTAGCAACAGCTGTTTGTGGAGCATTAACTGCGCTTTAGTCAGCTGCTGCCACGCCCCCATCCCACGTCTCAACGACGGTCGCCCTCTCGCGGAGCAGGTCGAGACCTCGACACGGACCGACGACGACGACGGACGAGGACCTCGTCCTGAGCTACTCACAGGAGTTGGCGGCTGGAGGTTTGAGGAAGACAGAGTGGGAAAATGAGCGGGAGAGACAACTAGAGGAAGAGACATTGAGACAGAAATAAACTCCCTGCCACATATTTTCCAATTGGATTCCTCTCGATATATCGCTTTTCTGATGTCCCTTTTTTTCTCTGTCCTTTTTTTCATTGTTGTTCTGTTGTTCTTTTTTTATTGTTCTTTGTTATTCTGTTTTTGTTCTTTTGTTATTCTGTTTTTGTTCTTTTATTGTTGCATATCACATCCAACTCCTCGAGGCGCCTCCTCTTCCACCCCTTCCAGCTAAGGTGGGCTTAATTAGAATCCTTACAATGTTCTGCCTGAACTTCGTCCTGTGAGATCAAGCTTCCCATTGCTCGAGGCTAAATCCTTTTATGGTCAACTTTTTTTTATATATTTTTTTGCTTCCCTTAATCAATGATTCTCCGAAGCCTCCCTTGGAACTTGTCACATCCTCCTCTTCATTTCATTCTCCGATTCTCCATCCTCCTCCGTCTCCTGTTCCAGCACCAGCCTCATTCCTCATTGAGCGTCCTGTGACGGTGGCTGTCAATAAAACGGGTGGAACTCTTGATAGGATCCGATCTCAGCACTTCTACCAGACGATTTTAATTGTTGCCGACTCCGGAGGGTTTTCATGGGCCGAAGACTGAGAACAACTGAAACAAAGGATCCCGAGGGGAAGGGAATCGAACTGGCTGAGAAGGAATTGAACTGAGGAGAACCGACTGAGGAGGCCGAATGACGAGGGATGCCATCGAAGGGTTTCGTTTCCACTCGTCGAAGTGTTTCGTTTCCATTCGTCGAAACATTTCGTCTTTGCTCGTCAAGTGCTCCAACATCTTTGAGGTCTCCTCAAAGGAAGCCTAATCCGGACCCTCGTCGCAGATCCATAACTTCCAACACCTGTCGACGTGGTCATAAAATCGTGGATTGGGGACGACAGAAGAAGATGCGAACGAAGATGCGAACGGATCAAACTCCATCGCAATCATCGCCTCGCGCGACGACGGAATCGAAATCGAACCGCAATCAATCGCGAAGCGAGGTTGGTGGAGGGAGGAAGACCCCAACCCCAGTCGAACTCCGACCGCGCTCTGAATTATTCAGATGCGGATGAGCCTCGAGAAGGGTTGATGTCGGTTGTCGATGGCGGGTTGATTACGAAGGAGGCAGGTGGAGGGTGGTGGAGAGACCGTGAGATCACGTCAATTGTTGCGACGATGACGCGACGATGAGGTGCGAACGAGCTGCGAATTGAGCGGCCACGTGTGGGTCGAACGGGGCGTGGCGGGGGAAAGTAAAACCGTGAATTTATGGTTTCTGCCACTATCATTCTGATTGTAATTATGCCGAGCTCGTGATGATTTGATAGACGACTATTTAATGGGCTCCGACAGACGACGTCTGTCGTTGAAATAGAGGACGAGATTGATCGCAAATCGATGGACCGATGGAGGCTCGGGTTGATTGGATTCTGAGGGGAACACTTTCGTTTCTCTGATTGTCTTCTGCGAATTCCCCGCGGATTTCCGCCACCGCCGTCCCACGCGCGTGTTGACAACTGGCGAAGGAGGTTTGTCAGGACTTCGCCGAGTGGATCCTGCGACCGCCGAATGAACGAATGGTTTTCCAAGTCGCAAATAATCGACATCTTTCACATTTATTTCTCTTGCCACCTCCTTCTCCTGAAGCCTGTATCTCGTGGCCCTGAAGGCACTCGGCGCGAGGTGCGAGAGACGGGGAGGAGGCGACTTGTTTGTCTTGGAAATTGAATTGCAATCGGATTAGGAGAGAAGTAAAAGTCGAGCCGGCGGAACCGAGGCAAACAGCCGAATGAGGGAGAGAGAGAGAGTCGATTACTGCCACCGACCGACGAATAAACAACCAACAGCAGACGCAATCACCAGACGGCGGACTGGGGATTGTTTATTTATTCTTCGTGCGGTGCTCGTGCAGCATCAAAACAACTTCGCATTGATTGCTTTTGATTACTTTTCCATCCACTCCAATCCACCACACCCAGCTTCTGGCCACCCCACGGTTCGGGGGACGGACGAAGGGTGGCTCCGGGTCTGGGTCCGAGTGACCTGCCCTTCTGGCGCAGAAACGGAAAAAGTTTCGTTCGCTAATCTCGAACATAATCACATTCGTAAATTAACGGAGCACTTGGACACCCAGATGAGGGGGCGGGGGGTTGGTCCAGGGGCGTCCGGAGTCAGAGGATTTGGAAAACTTCTCGGCAGCCACCCCTTCCTTTACCTCTCTTTTCCTTCCATTGCCTCTCCTCCACCACTCTCTTCCCGCCTGGTCTCGGCGAGCGATAAGAAAACAAAAGTTTCTTCTGCCGCGCACATATGGAATCCTTTGTTGCCACGCCCACCGCCCACCAACGGCCGCCCGGCTCCCCTTCGATCCGATCACTTCTTATCGCACGCTCGCAGACGCCAGTGTGGGAGTGAGACAGAGGGTGAGTGGGAGTGGGCGAGCGAGAGAGAGAAACAGTTGCAGCTAATTTGGCAGAGATTTCGAAAAGTTTTGCGGAAAAGTTGTTTTTGAAGAGCTTAAAACTAGCGCTCGGGGGCGCTTTAAGTTTCCTGATAACTGTCTGCTTCTTTCTCCCCCCTCTCTCTCTCTCTCTCTCTCTCACTGTTCTCTCCACCACGCTATGTGTAAGAGTGAGTGAGTGTGTTTGTATTGGTGAGTTATTAGGAACAGCATTAATTCTCGCTGCCGGCGGCCTCCATCTCTGTCATTCATTTGCATCTGAGACGCAAACGACGCCTCAAGTTTAAATACGAGAATGTGTCTTTCTCCCTTTCTCTTTTTCCCATCTCCTTCTCGTTCTTTCTTACTCCTTCCCCCCCTCGCAGTAGACAGATGAGTTCCAGATGTGAATATTCATGACGTGTTCGAGGGCGCCTGCGGCGGAAGCGGCTTCCTGGATTCGAATTAGGGATTTAAATAATTCGGGAAGTCGTTTCCATGAAGGGGTTCCCCGACGCACAGTGGTGTGATAGTGGAATTATTATTATTACTTTTATTTCATATATATTTTTTTAATTATTTAATTTTTGATACTTAAATTAAGGCAAACTCATATGAAAATTATTTCACAAGTTTTTTAATTAATGGAATTTCAGATGGGATATAGTTATTTTATGGAAAAAAAATAGTTTTTCAGAAAATTTTTTCAAATTTTGTTTGTTTCATCAAATATACTAAATAAACAAATTAATTAAAAAAAAAATAATAATAAATTGGTGAATATTTTCTATGTAAAATTTTATAAAGTTTTTTTATTCATTATATAAATATTTTTTTTTGTTATTTTGCCTTATGAAAATTTATAAATTTTTTTAGATACTCACTTTTTGGGAAAAATTGCTTGATGTTGAATTGTTTTTTTTTTTTTTTTCATGAGTAATGTTATGAAAATTTGCGTATTTACGGACATGACTTCCCGTAGGTCCCGTGACGCGTCGTAACTGAGTGAATTTGAATTCCGAGCAAAGGACACGTTGGTTTGCATCGAGATTGAATGAGCCGAGAGGAGGCACAAAGGACCCAACGATCCTGGACGATCCATTCGCACACAAAGCACTCGCCGGGGCGCACTTTACAAGCCCCATGAAATGACAGAAATCATAACAATTAAAAGGCTACAATACCAGCAATAACAACAACAACAACAGCAACAATAATAATCACAACAACAACAATGAAATCGACCCCTCAACCACCGGCAACAACGACAGCAACAAAAGCTGAAATTCCATTTATTCACAACGGAAAGAAAAACAAAGCAAGGCCTGAGACCGTTTGGAACTGTGGAGAAGGACGAAAGGACGACGACTGGAGGATGTGGAAAAAATGGGTTTTGAAATGAGTTTTTCTCGGGGCTTTCGAAGCCGTTTTAATGTCCATTGAGTTTCATGGCGTCGTTAAAGCTGCTCGAGCATTAAGCGAGACACTCACATCCACACTCGTTGTATGTGTGTATTCTGATCACATACACACAATCACATATGCTCGCCGTGTTTGAATCTAAAGAGCAATAAACACACATACACAGGGAGAGGTGTGCGGCGGGGTGCGAAACATGTGCAAATGAAACCATGACACGAGACCACACCGTTCGCATCCCCCGATCGTCCCGCTCCGACGGCCGCCCGGCAAAAGTCGCTTCTAGTTCTGTCACCTGCGGACCCACCACGAGCAACAGTCGCCGGCCCTCGGGTGGGGGGTGTGACTGAGGGAGCGAGGGAGGCAGCGAGAGAGAGACATCGGGCTGCCTCCATTAAGCATTACGACTGCGTCTCGGCTCTCGTTGTCGTCGCTCTTCGTGAATCATTTACCACGAAAGCAATTTCCACAAACGAATTATTAAAATTGCTCATCGCAGCCGCCCATATGTCCCCGAGTCCCTTGGTGTGTGTGTGTGTATGTCTATGGGTTGGCAACCCTTTTTCCTTTACCTTTCCTGCCACGCCTCGTCTCATCCAACCGCCCCTGCCATGCGACGTTTGCCATTAAATTTACGGCTCCGAATCATAAACCGTAAAACGATGACGAGCTCCCGGCATCCGCCCACGGCCACCAGGTGTGCTTTGGATCGGCTCGAGGTGGGTCGCATTTGAATTCCGCCTCCGTGTGTGTGTGGATTGTGACCTCGAGGCTCATGATGAGCTCCGCATTAACATCAACATCGTCATCAACATCAACATCATTGGGGACGACAAAGGAACCGACACTCGCCATTGTCATTATTATTTACGCGCGTTTTACGACCGCTGCCTCCGTGTGACTGTGTGTGTGTGAGTGGGAAGGTGGGCGGCTTCGCTAGAAGGGGGTCGAAGGTGTCGAAAGTGTCCGGGGAGAAAGTCGGGACGGAATTATCCGAGGTAATGCACGATTTCGACGTCATTCGAACCGCCACTTGTTACGCTTGGAGACGTCTTCGAGGACCTCACTGTGTTAATTTGTATTAGTGTGAGTGTGTCATCCATGAAGGTTTGCCAAACCTTCCTTCCCACAACCCTTTGGAATTTCTCGCCCTTCGTCCCATTGATCGATTGACAGCTTTTCATGTCGAGCATTAACGAGAATTTAATTATTCCAGAGGAATCCAAGTGCTTCATGCGCCTCGCAGTATGCAATGGACGATGGCTCAGATTTCTCGTTGCATACTTTTCGGTGTGTGAGTGTGAATGCAATTGAAACCGAATTCAGGAGAATCCACTGTTGAGTGAAATCCCAAACAAGCCCGAGACTCATTATCGGCTGTGAAAGACGATCGTCGGTCGAAGTCTTGGTCGGGAGGTGAAGGACGGCTGTCGAATATTTTCGAGAATTAATTGCATCCATCCATCGAAGGACGACGGAGAGAAATCAATTCCTCGAACGAGGATATTTTCAATTCCTCGAATGAGCCAGATTTCAATTCCTGAGACAAGGGAGATTTCTCTTAAAGATAAGACGACGACGGACATGTGATCGCATTAAATTATTCCGAGTTAATGATGTGCTAACGCAGGCCATGTTATCGATAGTTATCGATAATTGCGTTCGGAATGAAATTGATGCTGCTCAGTTTCCGTAACTCTTCGACCGGAAGGCGGACAGACAGACGTCTTAAAGCCCGACAGATGGTGACTGGCGAATGAGAAAGGGCGAGGGAGAGAGAGAGAGAGAGGAAGAGACCCGTGGTTCCCCTCTCTCTCAATAAAATGAAATAAAATATTGCGCTCTCGTAAATTCAATTTTCTCCTCAATTGAATGCCACACATTACAAATTGTGTTTATCTATCGGTTCGTGTGCAAATAGATAAAGAACAACAGCAACAAATACAACAAACTCTATTGGTATCAGAAAAACAAAGACAATAGATGGAAGATGGTGGCCCAGGGGGGAGAGCGTCGCGGGGTTTCCAAACACGACACTGAAGGACGCGAGCGCTGCTCGCTGGCTCCACGCAAGGACGAGCCAATATGACAAAAGTAAACACACACAGAGAGAGACACAAACACACACAGATGGAGACAAACAGAGCAACACCAACACAAACAGAGAGCGAGCGATCCGGGGGGAGATGGAGGCGTGAGACGTGGGCGACTGGAAGCGACACCAAGGCGAACGAACCTCGCGGCACCGGAAACGGAAGTGCGATGCAGGGACGACAACTGTTATTGGTGTTGTTGCTGCTCGTCCCAGTCATCGCCGTCGATCGTTACTTGCGTTACCCTGAGCAACTGAAACAACAACAACAAGTTGAGACAAAATGAAGCGCAATGTTTAAACAATGGCTCCGAATTTGTTATTATTTTGTTGTTATTACCATTCGTGTGTACGTTTGTCTGTGTGTGTTATTTCTATTCCTGTCTAGTGTCCCTCTCTATCTCGCCCTCTTCCTTCCCATGCCCTCTCACTCCCACTCGCCACGTCCCTCGCACATCGAGTTGAAAATTGATGCACATTTCTTTCCAATTCGTTCGAATTCCGTTTGCGATTCGAAACAACAACAACAACTAATACAACAATGATACAACACACACACAACACATGCGCTCCCACGCTCACATCCTGGCGATGTTACAAATTGCACCACTCTCTCTGTCTCTCTCTCTTTCGCTGGATAGGGGTCCGCGTAATTTATGCCAAAGGACGTCTTATGCTCGGCAATAAAATAAAATATCCCTTGGTCGAGCGAACGCAGTGGCAATGTCTATTTTTTTTTTGTTGTTGATCCGCATTGTTTTTGTCTTATTTTTGTTGAGTTTTCCGTATTTTTGTTATTGTCTTTTCTGTTCTTGTTGTATCAGATGGGGACGTAAAAATGGGTTATTTATAAGCGCCATAAAATTAAGCGAGCATCACGATTTATCATCGCGTGAGTGGACTTCGAAAGGGACCCTCAGTGAGTCGCCGCCCCCACTCTCTCATCTCTTTGGATGATATACTTTTGCTCCGGGTCACATTCACTTCTCTATAGAGAGATCCAGCACAGTCGACAGGACCCGGACCAGATGCGAGGATTCGAGTTTCGTCTTCGTTGGTGGTGTTGGAAGAGGTTCGAAGAAAGGATGGAAAGGGGGAGGAGGAGGTGGGAGGATGTAGTCCTTTAGCGAGGATAATTAAAACCGCAATTAATGGAACAACAATGACTACTTCCGCAGAAGTAGAAGCAGAAGGAGTTAATGCGAGCCGCAGCAAGGACTAGAGTTAATAGAACAATAAAAAAAAAACAAACAAAAATATGAAACAACGAAAACAACAAAATTCAACAAAAATATCAACACAAAACAACAAAAACAACAACAAAAAACCACAACAATAGCTATAACTACAAGAAAAACAACTGCATCAACGGCTGTTAACACAATCCTACGAAGATTTCAGTCGGCGCCAAGCGTGAAAATTGCATTAGTGTGTGTGTTTGTGTGTCTGAGTCCGACATAAAGTCGAGCAAAGGAGACTAGTATGTGTGTTTTATGTGACACCTCAGTGTGTGTGTGTGAGTGCAACTTCTTCGCCACGTTGTAATGGAAATTCGAGCACCACTAACTTTTTAACATATGCACCAACCAACACGCACACACACACACACACTCACCAGACACCTTGGCACCTTCGCCTACACCCACATTCACACACACACTATACCAACACTCTCACGTTAAGGAAATGCAAATGCGCGCCAACACATGTTGCGAGACTCGAGCGGGTCCTTGAATTAAAAGCGAGCGCTCGAGCGCAGGAAGCCAAGTGTGTGTGTGTTTCTGTGACTCATGGTGTTAGTGAATAGGTTTGTGTGAGTGTGTGTGGGTGCGTTGCTAAAAAGCTGTGTAACTCAAAGTTTTTCGTCGTTAGTTACGCAAATCTTTACGCATGTAAATAATTTCAAATTTCGCACAAACACAAACACCACCGCACACACACACACACAAACAGGCTGAAGCCGATTCACTCATTCATTCACTTCGTCTCTCTCCCTCATTCTCTCCTATTCCCTTCCTCTCTTTCACACATGCATTTAGTTGTGCTCCAGTTAGACGACGATGACGTCGTTGTTATTGTTGTTTCTCCTGCTGCTGCAAATTAACATAATCGCATTTATCTGCCGGGGCTTCATAAATATTTATGGTCGCCCGAACGCCTCCAGAAGCACCGCCAGCCCTTCTCCTGCCACGCCCACCGTCCCCGCCTCCACCACTCGCCGCATGATCCTTCCCTAAGAGACTTCTCGGCAACTTCCGGCTCAGGTGAACCGGGCGCTTTGAATGGCAAGCGATTGAGCCAAAGTGGGGATAGAATGTGAGTGTCCGTGTGTCTGTATAAGTGTCTCTGTGTGTGTGAGTGTCCCTGTTTGGCTTCGTGTCCATGTGACTGTGTGCGAGGGAAAGTGTTGTCGGCCGGACTTTTTATTCCGTCGAGTGACTCAAATTAGTTTGCATAATTTGCGTTGGAAAAGTTTTTCGATCAGTTGCTGGGATCGGGACCCAGGGGAGCACAAGAAGAACCTCCAACTGAGACCCGCCCCCTTTTCGAGATTGAGGCAAGGACCTTCTGCCCTTTGGCATCTTCTCGGAAGGGGATGTCATTATTCTGGGCATATTGTCGCCTCTTAATTATCCCGGTGCGAAGCTCAAAGACTTCATGCATCATGCATGAAGGCAGGCTTCTCTGTAATGAAACTGAGTGGACGACAAGAGTTCTTTAATCCGGGTCAAACTGGTTGAGGGACGGACATTGAATTGCAAGAGAAAAAAGCAAATTGTTTGTTTAATTTTAATATTTTTAATATTTTGTAATTTTTAATATTTATTATTTTTCATATTTTTAATTTTTTTATTATTATTATTTTTAATTTTTTTTTTATTATTTTTATTACTTTTATGTTTTTATAATTTTTTATATTTTTATTCTTTTGTATATGGATTTCATAGATATTTATTATTTTTAAATATTTTTGTTATATTTCAAACCTGTAGACCATTTCACGTTTAGCAAACAATTTTAACGAAAATATGATGTTGAAAACCCAAGCCCACCCTCGTCGGCGATGGGGATGTGTTATCACTTTGTGGATTTAAAACAAGACCATTGGAAAACAATAACGCCACAGATGCCCAGCTGTGTTAACAACATAAATTATTGCAACAAATTAACAACATGTTCGTGGGACAAAAGTTGGAGACTTATTTAAAAAAGAGCAGCGGACACGACAAAAACACGACTCGGCCGAGATAACAATTGCAATTGCAGTTGCAACGGTGGCAACGCCAACAAAAGTAACAATGAAAGTGCAACAATAAAACAACAAGAATTCCAACAACGGAAAAACAATAGTTACAGTATCAACAACAATAGCAACAACCACAACAAACGCCGACGCACAGCAGCAACAAAAGCAAACAGTTTAAATAAAAAGCCAAACAAATAAATCATAAATGCAAATGCAGCGAAACTTTCCTGTTTGAATTGCGAAACGAATGAGTGGACAAACGGGCGATAAATACTCCCGGTGGCAACCCTGCCCAGCGGCCCTGCGCCCATCGCCGTGGCAGCCCTGTCGGTGAGTGGACTTTGTGAAAATATTCAAATTGTTTTAATTAAAATAGTAAAAAGCGAGCAAGTGAAGAGAGCGCGAGCGATTTTTTCTCAACCATCCATCGATAAGTGGGCGTGGCACGCAGTATTGTGGGCGGGTGGATGCAATTGAACAGGAAATGAGAGGGCAAACGATGACGAGGATCCTTCAGATGGTATCCGATGGCCTGTGAATAAATAGGCCAGACAAATAAATGATGGACGATGGATCGACAGACACCGGGGGATCGATGAAGGCTCGAAGGAGGGCGAGGGCGCTTTAATGTCGCTGAGTATTGTAGCATCGTGGTAGAGTATGCTCATCATTCGACGCGACAAGGGGAATTATGGCAAAGGGAAATTGCATTGACTTCATTTAAATTCCATAATACGCCTGTGAGCGCAATAATTTCCACGAAATGTGCATGTGGTCGTTGTTCGACTGCGATAAACAGCCAGCTCAATTGGGAGCGAGTGCGTGAGAGGGACAGATGGGGAGAGAGGGAGGGAGACAGGTGTGCGCCCTCACTCGCCGCGATCGCAGTTCATTTGCCAAATGCTTAAATCGAAGTCAACAAATGGAAATGCGACCTCTGTTGGCGCGCTAATTGAAATATTGTTCGCATTGTCGCAGGGCAACAACAGCAACAATCGCAGCCACACAGCCGCAATGGCAACGACAGCAACAATGGCAACAATGGTGGGGCCAACGCAGTAATAATTCCGGATGTTGATGATGAGGGGGCTTTTTAAAAATGCACACTTGGCATTTATTTGCGATTGCTTGTTATGGTTGTTGCTCCCTCCCGCTCTCTCGGTCCCATTGCTGTTGTTACAATCGTCGTCGTTGCAGCTGCTGTTGTTGCAGTTGCAGTTGTTGTTGTTTGAGTTGGAGTGTCAGTTGCTCTTGTTGTTATTGTTGCCGGGTAATTAATTTATTTAATTACGTATTTACATTAATTTTTAATTGGTTAATAATGGTTTGCAATTATGTTGCCGTCCTCTGCCGCCGCCGCCGAAGCCGCGGGGACACGTGAGCGGGGGGCGTGTGCGAAACGTGCCGTAAAACAACTTTCATTAAATGCGCAAAATTGAAAAATAAAACCACGCGATGCCGAAGAAGCCCCGGCCGGACTTGGAAATAAAAATTCATTAAATTGAATTCGGCTGCAGCTGCAACGTAATTACAACAACAACAACAACAATTGCTACTGCTTGCGAAGCCCGAGGGCGGCCGGAGGTCGGCGACAACAAAAACAACGACTGGATTAATTTTTCATTATGAGAGCATCGACTGATCCCGACAAGCAAAAAACAACTACGTGTCAGAGGTTGAACTGAGGGCGGACGGACAGACGTCAGCGATCGAAGAGATCGACGGGGATTTCAGAAAGAAGCAGAATCAGGAAGGACGACGTCTTCCAGGACCTGTTCACGGTGTCCTTTGTGCGAATCCTTGTTTGCTCAGTTGTTGCAGCCACACCTTCATCTGATGTGGCCTCAAGCCACAAACTCAAGGTGCCGTCGTTCGATTAAATCCACGGATAATGAAGCGCAGTAGTTGACGAGATATCGCCGCAATCAAATCAGCGCCGACACCGCAGCACGTTCGGTGGCCCCAATCAGCGGGCCGCAATTTTCGCGGAAATTTAATTGGATCAAATCGACGGAGAGGCCGAGGGCCAGGGAGCAAATTAAAACATAAATAAAATTAATTAGTATTTTGTGCAGAAATACAAACCGTGCCAGGGGCAAAAAACGCGAGTGGGCGGCAGGACGAGGGGCGTGGGACGTCCTTCGAAGGGCTTCCGCAGCCCACATCGACAACGACATGGGCATCGACATGGACATGGCTCGAGCTTAATGCAAATTGAAAATTTATTTCGCTGGACCGGTTTTTTCCTGCTCAGCCGCCCACCAGCCCTCGTTGCAATGGCGAAAATCTGCAAGAAATCGCGAGTGGAGCGCAATCGAAAAACGCATTCGTCCGCCGGCGTTGAGTGCATCAAGTGGCGGCGGTGTTCGGTGGGCGTGGCGTGGACGTTGGGACGAGTCGGAGTCGCTCGAATATTTAAATATTTTCCAGCGAAAAAGGCACCAACGCCAACAACTCGACGCATGCATCGATAGAGCCTCCGTTGCATACAGAGCCGCGCTCACCGGTGGGCGGCAGCGCGCGCGCCATTTTGACTGCAGGGCGTTAATTGATTTTTTACCGATTTCCTGCGGATTTTGATTAAATATTTGGTATTCAATTAAATCCGCGGAAGTGCACCGAGTGCCGTCGTCACTCTCTCTCTCTTCTCTCCCGGTTGAAAGCCTTCAATTTCGATTTGCCGAGGCCTCCGTCGATGCTTTAAGAGCCCCTCCCACCAACCATCGCCCACCGACGGTGGTAAATAAAAACAGCCGCGAGTCACAGCGCGTAATGGGTTTCGAATGAAGTTACGGCGTGGATGGGGCGGGAAGGGAGTGGCGGGGGGCGAGAAGCGGTCGGTGGACGGTCGGCATCGCCGTCGACGGTGGCTCAAATCCACTTAAACTTGTCCATTATCCTTCTAATGCGGTCCCTCGTCCTTCGTCTTCGTTTCTCTTCCCCTCCGAGATCTTCATTTTCAATTTGCGCTGCGCTGCGATGTCGTCATCGACGAGGTCTCTTCGTCCTTCCATCCGTCTCTTCATCCATCGTCTCTTCGTTCATCCGTCGTTCCTTCTCCAGTCGTTCGTCCTTCGCCCAGCTTGTCGTCGTCCTTTCTCAGCCCGCCATCGTCCTTTCCCAGTCCATCGTCGTCGATGTCGATGTCGTCCTCGTCGATACTCATTTGCATTTGATCCCCCGAGGGCAGCGCATCAACGACGGCATCGACATCGGCATCGGTGGTGGAATTGATGAGTTTATCATGGGCTGATGGAGCGCCGGCATCCGCCGTTGGACGTCGGGCGAACTTTTGTTGACAAACTAATTGAAGATGATTGCGATTCAATAGGTTTTGAGAGGGCGCCGCGGGTCGCCCACGACGTCGCACCGAGTTAGATGGAAGCTCAATCCATAGGGGGAAGGAAGGACGACTGAAACAGGAGCCGGTTGAAGGACCTTCCTTCCTTCCTTCCTTCCTTCCTGCGATCATGAGTGGGTCGCGTGGATCAGGCAAAGGCGAAATATTTTTGAACTCGCACTCTATCCTCGGAGGAAAGAAGGAGGCTTCGGTTAGGTTGGGGTTGCAGGAGAGTGAGGGGAGAATTTGAGGAATTTCATTTGGCGCGGTTGTTGATGCCGTGGAACGTGCTCAACTCGGTCCCAACTCCTCCCTTTGGCTACTAATTAAAAATGCTCGACATCATAATTTCATTTATTTGCATTTGCATTCACGGAATGCGCCTAAATGCATGCAATGCTTTTTGATTGTTCGCCTCACCCCGGAACACGTGCCGTGCAAATGGACATGTAATGGAGACCGAAACCCACCACCGACCACGACCCGTTCTATTATTATGACATTTGAGGGCTGCGATCCTGCGTCCTTCTCTCCGGTTCGAGCCATCCTGGTCCTGGCCCTTGTCCTGACCAACCGCCAACCGGCGACAAACATTTAAAATGAATCAATGAATATTTGAAATCAAAGCTCGCATTTGCGGCCAGTTATTGACACTTTGTAATGGACTGTTATTGGTCATGCGATTGAAAATTAGATGACATTTATTGTCTCTCCCTCGGTTCCTCCACACCCCGACACAAAGTCTCCCACCCTAATTGGGCGCATTTAAAGCTGTCCGAGGTGATTGGGTTAATGTGTTCCGGCGACCACATCAATTCCCTTTGGACCCTCATTATTCGTCGGTATCGGGCATGTGGGCTCATTAAATTGGATCCTGGGGGCAGATAATTTGGTGTAATCTCTGGCCTTTGTTCGCCTTTGATTATTCCACTATAATGGGATTTTGTTCTCTCCACATGCTTGAGAGGATTCTTGAGAGTTCTTTCTCTCTCTTTTTTAGAACATAATTCCTCGTCATCTTTGCTCTTGAAGATCGGAAGCTCTCTCCCGATGTTCATCCAATCTCTGGGCCTCTCAAGCCTCGGATTTCTCTGCTTTGAACAGAGCTCCTCAAGCATCCTTGACGCGTTATCCTTCTATACTTGTTTGCTTCTCTCTCCTCGCTCTCTCCCTCTCACTCGGTTTCGCTCTCTCTCTCTCTATCCCTCGCCCTCCCTTTCATTCTCTCTTAATCGCAAGATCCGCACAGGATTTTCGGATCCTGTACATTTATTTTATTCGTCATCTCGCTCGTCCCTGTTTGTATTTTTCTCTCTTTGTGTTTTTCTCTGGTCCTTCAATGCCTCCCAATTCCTCCCTCCACCCTCTTTGTCCTCGCTCCACCTCCTCGTCCACTGTCAAATTGTCCAAAGAGGTCACTCGAGTTGAAATTTCATTTGAGAATTTATAAAATTTCAAGCAAACGCACACATGCCCCAAACACATACACGGTCACTATCACTCACACATGCTCCTCTCATGAGCTCCACTTGCAAGTTTATCCAGAGCCCGGACGGATGGGGAGATGGGGGCATGGCAGAGCTGAGCAAACACGATGCAACGCAGAAGGAGCAGCAGACGAAGCCTTCAATCAACAGCTGCAAAGAGCAGTCGACGGATGATGAGTGGGAGGAGGTGGTGCTGAGAGAGAAGGATGGTGTGAGGGAGGGAGACGGAACATGGTGTGAGTGAGTGGGACGGGAGAACATTGACGGAGCCATGATTTCGGAATCAAGATCAAAATGAAGCTTGAGTCTGTTTGGTGTCAATTTAATTGCAAACGTAAATTAAATGACGCCAGGGAACCGGCGCACAGTGGAACGAGATAAAGATACAGAGAGATGGGTGAAACAGAGTGAAAGCGATAGAGAGTCACTGAGAGGAAGATAAAAATCGAGTCGAATACATTCGAGATGGGGGCGACAACGTGTTTGAGGAGCAGTCGTTGCGTGTTTGCAGGGGACTCGTGGAGCAGTTCCAAAGGATTTCGGATAATGTGATTGACGGCGACAGCGTCATTTGAGTGGTGTTTGGTGGGCATCCTGGGGCCGCTCGGGGTTCATTCGGGGAAGCTTTCAAGGAACGTCCGGGGGAACCGAGGGCGATGACTCCCACCCCGCTAAACCGGTTTCGACTTTGATCGCGACGGACTTTGCGTGGAGTGAGGGAGGACCCTGAGGCGTCTCCTTTGGTGGCGAGTTCAAGGTTCTTCTCACAGTCATCGCGTCTGGAGGTTGAGCTGTTGTAATTAAAGTAACTGTGAGTAGATAAAGAGATGCAAATCTTCTTTCTCCGCCTCTTCATCTTCTGATCCTTCTCTTCCTCCATCTTCTTCTATTCTCATCTTCTCTTTTTATACTTTTTCTCCTCTTCTTTTTCTCCTTCTTTTCTTCTCATCCTATCATCCCCCTCCTTCTCTGAACTCTACCTCCTCCATCTTCAATCGTGATCTTCTTTTAATTGTCTCGTCTTCGCTTTGCTCACTCAATTTTTTGGAATGCGAAAACAAAACCTGAGAATTACGCCGACTCTTGCCACGCCTCCAGCTTCTGCCAAACCTCTGCTCGCTCGTCTCTTCCTGCGACGCCTCCCTCGCTCCTGATCCCATCCCCTCTTCCTGAGTCTCCGATAACAACGAAATTCTTAATTTACGTTCGGAAAAATAATGATCAATTAACGACGACGAGGTCTAGGACGCGAATGATGAGAGGCTGCAGCGACGCCGGCGATGGCGGCAGGATTCGCGCTGCCAGGACAACGAGCTCGAGTTCTACTCCTCTTGCCACCCGCTGGTCGCTCGTGGTCCTCGCTGTGATTTGGCGAGCACGATGGGGCGCCGCACAACAACAATAACAACAACCATAGGTATAGCGAGGGAGACAACAACATTTGTATTAATGACAACAACATTTACAATAATCACAGCAACAAATTAAATTGGAAAAATATCAAAGAAATCAGAAGAAACATTCGGAGAGAATTTCAGCGGTTGGCATGGGGAGCTCGCGATTAATAGACAGGAATCCGAATACACTGACACACACACACACGTACAGCGCCACATGCATTTGTCATTGCTCACAAACACACGGACAGAGGGCGGACAGCTGGAGAGACAGAGAGAGATATATAGATAGCGACAGACACATGCTCACAGCGTGAGCTGACGTCGAAATGGATTAAAAGTTCGTATGAAAAAATGTATCGCGCGGAACAGGAGCATGTGTTCATTACTCTCGCTCTCTCTCTCTCTCTCTTTTTCTCAATCTCGCCCTCTCGTTCTGTCTCTCTCCCACTCCCTCTCATCTCATCCACACCGACACTCACTCGCATTATGAAACATGGCACTTTAATTTTGTTGTTTCCCGCCATTGTTTCACGTCCGCCTGCTTTTCATTATTTTTTCCTCCGCCGGATTCGTGTTTCTCTGTAAATAAATGTCCTTTTTCACCTCCAACCCCAACCCCTCACCCACTAGCGTAGTTGTTGCTTTTGTTGTGGCCAACTCAGTGCATTTCGGAGGCGAACTTTGGCAACGGCGACGAGTGGAGGACGCAGTTGTGGGTCCATGTGTTGACGCTCGCAGTGCACATTAACCTCAGACAGTGGCGGCGAGAATTTCCTGCAACCAAACCACGGTCGGTATTATATATAATATTGTATAATCGGCCCCAAAAGTTCTATAACATCCAAGTCACAGAATTTTCCCACTCTTCCCATGATTCAACGCAATAATTTTCGCTCCCACTGTGCCACAAAACCATTAATTCCGAAGGTGAAAATTAAAAATCCTCGCGGGAACACTGGGCAGCAGTATCTCCCCCTCCTACTCTTGCTCTTTCTCCTCCACCATTTTCAACTGACAGTCATGTGAAACGACAACGCATTAAGGGGATTAAAATGAACATCAACTCAAATATTGACAGGAGAATGCGCGATAAACATTCACAGTGGAAGTGAAATTGAACATTAGTATTCAACTTCGTGAAGGAGGAAGTGGGCGACAATAACCGGTTTTTTCTCTTTCTACCTTCCAGAACTCACAAGAAAACTGATGTTGAAAAATATATGTGAAGAAGCACAAAAATTTAAATCTCAAGGGAATCATCACACGCTCAAAGGAGATTTTTGTATATATGAGATGGATGAACATGTCTCTATCTCTCAGTAATGATATAAACGACTTTTTCTCCACGGCCAAGATGTTCCAAACTTCAGTCGTCTTGACGATTCAGAAGAACCCTCAAAGAAGACTAAAAGTAGTTGGCTGTCCTGTCCTGAGTCGAGCCCACCCCAAGGGAAAGTCAAAGAGGGGGCGGCGGGGTCCACAGATCCAATGTCAACATGACGTGTGCCGTGCGACGTCTTCGTTCGCTTCGTGTAGTTTGGCATTCCAAGTGATTTCTTCTTCCTGAAGCGCTTCCCGAAGTAATCGCATTGCTCCTCCTCACCCCAGACGTCGACTCTTGGTCCCGGGGGGATGGCTTTGGGTCGACGGCGGAGCTTCTTTTTATGACCGCAAATGTAAACAATTTGTCGCTGTTGATCGCAGATCCCTGCAGAAGATTAGCGGCCTCGGATCCAAGCACCAAGTTCACCTCCTCGAGGAGGGCTCGTCTCGGTTCTACTTCATTTTGTTTTCGCACAAACGACGCCATAACTCACCGACCACCCACACAGTCACAGAGGCAGCCCGGACAGCGACAGGAGTCACACACACAGAGGGACACACGGTCGGACAGACAGACGGAGAGACAGAGAGCGAGCTAAACAAATTATCCTTTTACTTTTATTATTGCGCACAATTTATTTCTGAAAATTGAAATACAAGCCATTTACCTGGCTTCAATTGCGCCGCGTGTGGGCGGAAGTGGTCGGAGGGGGCGTGGCAGGGGTCGGCAGACGCACGGTCCCTGCAGGATAACAACTAGAGCGTTTTAATATTATTGTTATTTGGTTGGCGGTCTTTCTGTTCCAGTTGTTGCTGTTGTTTCTGGCACAAAAGTCATTTATTTATTTCGCTATTTTCTGCCATTTATGCAGAGCCAGCAACAACAACAATAATAGCAACAACAATAATAACGAAGATGAAGACGATGAGGTCGGTAGAACGACGGTAGAAGAGATGAGAAGAAGAAAACGGAAAAAAGGAAATTACAAAGATCCTAATCGCAAAAAGGACATTCTGCTCATCAGGTAGCCTTAATCTGTGGACGATCTTTTGATTAACATGGCAGCCGTTGGCGGCACCGACAACAACAACAACAATTACAACAACAAGAATATCATCAACCACCACAACAACAAAAGCATCACCGCCGGTCGTCGTCGACGTCGCCGAGAAGGACGAAAGCTCTGTAAATAAGCTTTTATGATTATTGCATTCGTCGTGGCCGAGAACGAGGAAGAAACAAGGATCAAGGAGGAGGTCGAGGGGCGTGGCAGGGGCTGGGGCTGGGGCGGGCGATGAGGTGCGACCGAGGACACAGGACAAAGGTGAAGATGGATCCGGAGATGGCGGCGCTGAAAGGTCCTTTGAGCAAAAGTAATTTGGGAAATGAGAGCGAGAAGAAACAGGATGAGCTGCGTTCGAGGTGATGGAGGTGGAGATAAGAGGACCATGGGTAGGGGATGACAGAAACAACGGTTCCACAAACACACACACAGATACACAGTCGCAGTCACTCACACAGGACATTAGCTCGGGATGCTAATGAAGTCGGCGAGAGGAAGGGAAGAGATAGAAAGGAAACGTCGTCCTTGCTCTTCTTCTCCTTCCCGCTGGCTTATTGGTGAAATTTCATTTATGTGAAGTTGCTCTAAATTTCTCTTGAATCATCCCCATCCCTCTCTCGTCCCCTCGTCCCCTCCACCTCTTCACATCCTCCACCCTTCATCGAATCCACGTCGTCTTCGTCGACGAGTCTCTTGCGAAAGCTCATAAATTTAATTAGCTTCCGTTTGATATGCCTTATTATGTGTAATAATACGCCACGCCCACCTCCACGCCTCGCCGCCAGCCCCCAGTCGATTCTCCACGGTCGGCCTCCCCCATTCGCCTTAGCATCCCATCCTCGGCTTCCTTTTGCTGCTGCCACCGTCTCCGTCGCCGCCGGGAAGCGCAAAAATGGCGCGTGAAGCGATTAAAATTGTAATTAAACATATTCGCGCATAACGCTTAATGACAAAATCATGCGGGTGGCAACGCTGTAGCGCCAACGAAGACGACGACGACAATGACGACAACGATGATGACGGCAAAAGCGCGAGAGAAACTAATTAAAATTCCGCCGAAGACGTTCGCAGGGCCGCCACGCAGCCGTAGTAGCAGCCCTGGCATCCTCGGGCCATAACTGTAAAAACTCAAGAAAAAGGGATGAAGAAGAAGGAAGCGAAGTTGGAATGAATTGAGGTTGGGGTTGGAGCGAATCCTGGAACGGAGCTCGCGTCAAAGGATTAGACAGGAAGTTGCTCCATTATCATAAAAATTGGAATTATTATGATTGCCATTTGGCACAGGGGGCGTGAGGAAGAGAAGGAGGGAGTGAGAAGAGGAGAGCAATCGGGGAGTAGTCTGGAGCTCGATCCACGGCCGTAGAGGGGCGGGGGGAGGGGCGCAAATGGCGGTGTGAATTGTGGCGCGATTTCGAGCACAATTACCGCGAGTAACAATGAGCGCAATTAGAAAGAGGGAGAGAGGAGCCGACAATTGGGCGGGGATGGAAAAGAAGTTGAGGATTGAGAACGGGAAGGGGTTGAGACTGGGTCGGAGAAGAGGAGGGCATGGACGTCTATCGACAGCCGGGTGGAGCGGGAAGTAATAACTGGTTAATTGAAAGCGAACGGCAGACCAAGGAATAACGTCGAGTCCTGTGGACGCCTGAGATGGACGAAGAAAAAGAGGGGAAAAAGAGGTCGATGGAGAGGGAAGAATTTCTCAGAGGATCCTCTCCAAGGAAACTCCTTCTCTTCATCCGAATTGAAGCGGCTTCACATGGCCTCGGTGATCAGGAAGAAGCCTTGGACTTCGTTCACAGCAGCCCCAGCAATTTCACCAGTCAGTTGGAACCTCGAAGCAGCCGTCCTCAGCTCTACGACTCTGCGATATCTCTGGCTAGCGAAGGAAGTGGTTACTACAAAATAACTAAAAAATAACTCTTGCGAAAGAGTGTCAAAGCAATAAAAGCGAAAACGAAAACAATTCAAGGCACGAAGATTGGAACCTAGGGGAGGGAGTCGCTGGCGTTTACGTGCGATTAACGTCTGTCGCAAACGACACGCACACCACTGGCCTTCGCCTTCAGTGTGTCTGTGTCAGTGAGTGTGTGTGTGAAGGCGTGCGTGAGTTGATGTGTTTAGCTTCGGGCCAAGTGGGCCAGAAAAACGCGCCACAAAAACATTGCCCATTAAAAAACAACACTTTTACAACAGCAACAAAGAGAAAGACAACAAAAATATAAGAATAGTAACAAACACAACAAAAACAACATTAAAATGAAACAACAATAACAACAAAATAAACTATGACGAAAACCCTACCAAACAGTGGGTAGCAAAAATGTTTTGACACGAGAAAAAGTGAGTGTGAAAAAATTTCACTTCAATCGTAATTGAACGATTAGACGCAGTTTGTTTTTATCGCGGGCGTAGGCGCTAATATTGTTGTTGTTGTCCTTTATTACGTTGTTGTTGTCTTTCATGTCGTCGTTGTTGTTGTTCTTCATGTCGTTGTTTTTGTCCTTCCATTTTTATTTTCTTTTTATTTTTTGTTGTCCTTGTTCATTTTGTGGTTGTTGGCATTGTTTTTTCCAAACCGGCCTTTGCGTGTCAGGGTTGTTGGTTTTCCTCTCCCCCCACCCTTTCTTAACCGGCCGTAAGATTGACAACAATGACAACAATGGGATAGGGTGGGCCGAAGTGTGGATGATTCGATGAATATCAAAAGGGGGAGGGGTGGAATGAGAAGGAGAAAAAGGAGACGAATGACTTGGTTCGAGTTTTAATTGAAACAATTTGGCCCCGAAACCCCGGAAATCCTGCTGCTTAAGTGACGACAATTTCCAACTTTTCGATTTAAATGCAAATCGTCGGAACTTGGATCCGGTTTCGCCCCCCCTCCAACCCCCCGATCCCTCTGGGTCCCAGCGACCCCTTGACATGTGATGTTCTGTCGTGCTTCGAGCGCCCTCTGTCAATGTCACAATGCCGACAAACACACACACACTTGCTCATACACTCACACACTAACTCACATACTCACGCACTTACTCATACACTTACTCACTTGCGCACACACTTACTCATTCACTCACACACTCGGAGGCACGCACTACAACGACAAACATATGCGGAACATATGCAAAAATTATGTGCGCTTTGTTTGAGTGACTGTCACTCATGCCACGCCCCGCTCGCCCCCGTCGTCTCCATCTCGTTCTTTGTCCCTTCTCGGTCGCTGTCGAGACTCGTCGTCTTGAGTTGTTGTACATTGTCTCGTCCTTAAGGACATCGCTTCCATTTCATTTGAATTACTTTCTTTCCTTATGTTTCTGTCTCTGTTGGCGTCGTCTTCGTCGTCCTCCCGTCTGTCAGTGTTGCCAACACATGTCGCTCTCAAATTGATTGCTTTCAATTTTTATGCACAGACACAGACACACCGTAACAAACCCACACACACACAACACACTCGAGCACCCCTCTCACAACCTCCCCGGTTGGTGATAAAAACGAGCGTCGAAATTTGCGAAACAAAAAATCGGGAGTCGTCGGATGGACGGACGGACGGACAGATGGATGGAGGGACAGAAGGACGGACAGACGCCTAGGCTGCCGAAACTTTCAATTTCATCTGCGATTCCTTCGTTTATTCTCGTTCTCGGCATTTTCATATTTTTATTTTATGATTTAGCAACCGCCCCGAGTGCTGCGTGCCCATGAGGTTGGGCTGGTCTCTGTATATGTGTGTTCATAATTTCGACATTCACATGCACGCACGCACCAACACAAAGCAGAAAAAAATAACACAACGTAACATAACGTAACGGTTGAGCATACGTGATTGCGAATACGAGGCTACGCAATTTTCGGAGTGAAATTGAAACGATTGTTTTTCGCCCCCTCTGTCCTCACTTCCGGTCGTCGCCAGTTGTTGACTTCCTTCGTGTCGTTCGTTCATCGTCCTTCGTTTTTCATCCTTCGTTCTTCGTCTCTCGTCCTCCGTCGTTTTGTGCCCGACCTTCGCCTGTCGAACGCGAACGTCGTCGAATGCAAAGTGTTGTCGCCATCTGCCGGAGATTTAATAAAAAGTAATGTGGCCCCTTCGGCGATAAAAAGGACGAAATATTGGATGAAGTCATTCTGTCCCACTCCTCCTCATATCTGTCCCCGTCTCTCTATCTCTCCCCCGCCCCTCGGCCCGTCTTTTAATATTCTCTCGCATGAACCCCGTTATGAACTGCGAGTTCGCATCGTTCCCCAAATCATTGGCCCGAGTTCGTCTCGTACCGCGTCTTGCGACATGTGATGATTGGCTCCCGCGGAATAATTGAGCGACTCCCTGGGCGCACTCCATTCGTTATGATTTCCCATTTTGCAATTTTTCTCTTCGCTCTTTTCCTCCTCGCTATTTTCCTCTTTCCTCCCCTGTTGACTACTTTCAATTCGCAACAGATAAATCCGACACCATGGATCTAAATTTTGAGTCCATTTCGAGGATCAGTGGAAAGTATTTAATTTATAAGACGATTAGCCAAAAAACGCGTTTGAAGTTTTGAAGGGAAAAAATATTTAAAATTTTCCATGTTTAATTCGTACAGAGGGAAAAATGCAATACAGTAAATTTTTATTTAAATATAAGTACAAATATTACGTTATAATAAAAATGTGTTGCTTTTTTGGTTTTTTTGGAAATTGAAAATTTTCTTATCTCGACTTGTTTTGTCAAAAGTTCACAGAAATTATTAAATTTAATGAATAAAGTCCATCATTACCAAATAATCTGTTGTCATCTGGCTCTAATCATAGTTCAAAAATTCAAATCTCAATTTGATAAATTCGGGATTTGATCGAAAACTTAAAACAGAAAGTCGAATTAAATACAAACATAAGTTAGTAACATAAGAGGATTTCTTTTACCGTTGTATATGTACATTATTTCTATTCTATGTATTATGTCATAAAGACTTGTTTCATAACAAATAAGTAAGTTGTATATTTGTATCCCTTTATCTCTCTATATATTTAATCTTTACTCACGTTGCTTCATCCTCTTTACAGATTTATTGGACAAATTCGTCTTCAGTCGATTTCGACTATTGCTGTGGTAAGTCAAACAATATTTTGCACTCCCCCTTACCCCATTGTCTTCAGCCACAATCCATCAAAGGAATCATTTTCCTCACCTCTCCTCGGTGTGCTGAAACTACGCACATTCACATTTCAATCATAATCGCATTTGATATTCGTGTTTTAAATTAAATTTACATCATCATCAACGTCATCCTCGTAATCGAGAATCCTTTATGCGCGTTCTCATCTGTTTCTGTTGTCTGTCTGTGTGTGAAGCACTTCTTCGAGTCGACGAGGGACCGACGTTTGATTTGAATGTTGATTAAAAATTAATTGAGAGACTCTTGTGCAAGTTCTCGATATTGTGAAATTCCTTTGTAAGTCATGCCCACGCCCCCTGCCGGCCGCCCCTTATCTCGATGGGGTGAACGAAGGACGAGTCGGGCTCGATTCCGACGCGACCCGAGGCTGCAATCAAAAGGCTCGCATGCCACGCCCCCTTGTTTCCGGCTCAAAGGCCACCAACGTGCTTCGCCGGCTTCGAGGACCTCTCGACGCAATTAATCTGCGAAATTCGCAGTTCTCCATTTTTTTTACCCTTCCTTGTTTTTCTAAACTACATTTTAATTGCAACCGCAGCGAAAAATCCATGAAAAGTTAATTAATATTGAAAACGCCAGACGAGACCGACTGATGACGGCGGCTTCAACTTCGTCGAGAGTCGACAAACAAATTGAACACTTGGAAGCCAGCGACGCGGTCCACACACGCCCCATTCTCAACCTTTCCAGCCCCGCCCACTCCCCGATTTCCGCCCCCAACCCGGCCCGGCCTTAGATGCCGATGTGTAAACAAAACTTGCAGATTTTCGCACCGATGGTCACGTGAGTCGCAGGAGGCGAGAGAGAGAGTGGGGGAGAGGGATTAAGAGGAAAAAAACCTTCACAAGAGGATGGAGGGTAAAAAATCATCAACAAGAGGTCGGAGGGGGTTCCGGCTCTCGAGGCAGCTGCAACTGTTGCACTATTGATGAGTTTCTGCCACGAACGAAAGCACGCTAATTAAGACGAGACCGCGCGCGGGTGGCTCTCGAAGACTCAAGAGTGGGAGGGGGAGCCAGTCGTTCCACCACTCGATGGTGGATGCATTTTTCATGGGTAACTTAACCGAGCTCAACCGCCAGAAGTGGCTGCCATCGGTTGGTTTCGCTTTCGGTTCGCAGGACTCGCGACCTGCCGTCGGCGGACGGAGTCGAATGCGATTGATCGATTGTGATGGATGATGGAGTAGAGAAGGTACTAGGAAAAAGGATTCCTCGATTTTTTGGAGAGTCCTCGACATCACCACAACGACAATGAGAATGACGATGACACCTCGACTTCAAAGACAACTCCTTCGAGATGAAGTCAAAATCAAACGAAGACAAGAAATCGGACGAAGGCAGAGACCAAGACCATGACGAAGATCAGGATGAAGACCAAGACGAAGGCCAGGAAGAGAACCAGGAACAGGACTAGAATCGAAGGAGTCAGAGAGAGAGAAAAGTTCTGCCAACTCAATTAAGTGTCCTGCAAAGCAAATACAATTACAGAACTTTTGCCGCACAATTACACAAACACAACAACAGTCACAACAACCGATGGACGATGGCGGGAGTCGGGGCGGGCGACGTCAGAGAAGCCAGAGCAATGCAAACACAATCAACGGCTAATGAACATTTATTCGGAGAGAAGGAGCAACGAACATGTCCTTCTGCGAATGTCCTTCATTTGCATAAAACTTTTTAAATTGCAATTTACACAAAACACGAAGCACAACAACAAACCTTGGGTGAATGAGTTAGTGCCAAAGAGAGAGAGGGATGTGAGGGAGACAACAATATTCACCCTCCGAAGGTGGTTTCGGCAATCTTCGAACTTCTCGGCCGGCAAAGTTTCCTCCGAGATGCGTCGGCCAGCAAATTCCTTGCTGCGGAATTTCTCAATTGTTATTGCGCATGCTGTTTGTTTCGAGTGTTGTTACTATTATTGTTGTTGTTGTAAATTCCAGGACTCAACAAAACGAAGGGAGAGAGTGGACAAAGGGGGTTCCAAGGGTTTTGGCAGCCAAATGGCGTCAAAGGTTAATTGTAATTTCGAGTTCCTACTTGGAAGCACTTGGGATGAGGAGGAGAAGACGACGAACGGAATCCTCGGCTCGTCCGACACCCACAGCCCGATGTCAAATGCCGATGCCACGCCCCTTTACGCCTTCCACTCCGCTCCCCACCCAGCATGTGGTACAGCGAGCAAACTGAGGCAACAACGATTGCGAAACAATAACAGTTGAAAACAATAATTGCTGCGAATAACTCCGAAAAATCGCCGCCGCGTGCCGAGGGTCCTTTGAGTCCCTTTTGCAGGGGGTGGGGGACGAATGAGGTGGAGAACGGAATTTGCTTTGTTTAATTTTCGCGCCATCAATTCATAGTTGTTCTTGTTGTTTGCGTTATTGTCGTTTTTGCTTTTTCTGTCACAGTCACAATTATTATTATTGAAGTGGTTATTTGTTGTTGTTATTCGACAATTGTTATTGTTGTAATTGCTGTCCGTTTCTGGTTTCGACGCAAATCTAATTTGAAAGCCAACATTCTGTTTTTGTTATTGTTTTGTCCAATAGCAAAAACAACATTATTATTGTTACTGGTTCTAGTTTGCTATTATTGTTGTTTTAGTTATCGTCGCTGTTAGTTTTGTTGTAGTTATTTTTGTTGTTATTGTCAACGAGCACTCACAACAATTTTCGAAATTTTCGTCAACAGAAACAAACCCAACAACAAGAACATCATGAACAACAACACCAATAACAACATCAACAACTCGAAAAATAACATCGTCAACGACTTCGCGCTGTTCAGGGCTTCCTGTTTGGCACTTCCGGTTCCCGCGATGTTTTCGTTTGTATTGCTTTTGCTACGAATTGCTATTATTTCTGTTTTTCCATGGTGTTGTTTGTATATTTTGTTGTTCTTGTATTTTTGTCCACTCGCCTCGTAATGATTTTTATTCTGTTGCCCTGCTTTTTTTGCTCCGAACATTTTCATTAGTTTTTCGGATTTTTTCCATCGTCGTTCCAGTCGTTAGAAACCCATCAGGCACAAGGACGATGGTGACCAAAAAATTAACTGAGGGGAGGAAGGTGCTTCTGACTATGAGCTCATAATTGACTGCAATTATTGTTGTGGTTGGGGTGGAGGGTGGAAGGTGATCATGGCTTGACCTCTCGAGGTCGGTGCAATCACCAGAACGAGAGAATTTTGTGTCCTCTGAGCATTCGGTCGACTTCACAGAGAACGAAAGGACAACATCCACTTTACTAAAAGATTCAGTTGACACCTCAGGCCCTCTGAATCCATTTGGGCTCGACATCCGAATCCCGCCATAATTTCAAAAGTGTACCTCGTTCTACTGGCGGTCGTTCTACAAGAAGTCATAGTGGTTGAAGGCTTCCCTCTAGCTTAGGCTCCATGACACGGGAACGCACTTTCCACAGATCATCCTATATATATCTGTCTCTCACTATTTATCCCCTCCCTATCTTCCTCACTCCATTAACACCATGTTCTTCTCTTGGTCTCGGTCCTTCATGAACCTCGTTTTCTCTCATCTAGTGGAAAGGATTTTGCCCAGCCGGAACATCCTGGTGAGGAATGTCCAGTTCATCAGTGTCTATGTATTTCTCTATCTCCCTCCCTTTCCTCCTTCTTCCGCTTCTCTATCCTCTTTCTTCCTCTCTCTCTCTGTCCTCTCCAGGGCCCCTGTCAAGATGTGGAAGTCAACACTTTGCGCTCACAAGTCACGTTGCATCGAAAGAACTTCGTCTCGATCTGGAACGAAGGGTCGAGAAGGGGTGGGTTTGGGACGAGAGCGGGGCGGATGCATGTTTCTTAATTAGCACTTCAGCAGCTCTCATTTCTTATGCGAGCCGCGAAGTGAGCCCCGCCTCCTCCTTCTCTTCCTTCTCTCTCTTCTCGTCCTTCTCATGCTCAACCCTCTCCAACTGGTGACGGAAGACCGCCCGCCGTCGTGCGTCCTCGGGAGCCTTTGGGTGGTGGGTGGAGTCGGCAGCCGGAATTAAAAATTACGTGCTGCTGGGAATGTTTAATTATTGTTTCGCTTCACCCGGCCTCCAGAGGGCGAGACTGAGAAACAGAATGAGAACGAGGCTGGGAATGAGACCGTGGTTGAGGCCGATGTTGTGGCTCTCGACGCACATCCGTTTCCGGTGGTGCGAACGAAGCACGTCGCCACTCGATTAATTGCGGCCGCTCGTGGGCGAGAAGGCGAAGGGAAAGCGAGGGCTTGGCTCAGGGTGGGCGATAGGAATATTTTTGTCGGCCGACACCTGGGAGATAATTATGGAGTGTCCTGCAAGTGTTTTGGCCAAACGTCCAGACGGTGAACGCCATTGAACCCACACGAAATTAGTCTAAATCGAGCTTCGAACGACAACGGAGTGAAGTATCGAGTATTCGAGCGTGGACAAGAACCAACGAGGAAAAGGATCAACGTGCACAAATATCGATTCGATCAATGAGGACATGGATAAATGCGGACAAGACTTAACAAGGATAGGGATCAACGAAGACAAGGACGCCGACAGCACTTTCAATTAGCCGCGGTGGGCCATGAGTCAGCTCGGCCCACGACAATTGCGCTCGATCGAGTCCACGCCCCGACTGAAGCAACCTGCGTCCTCGACCACGCCCTCGGCGACCACCGCCCCATGGGCCTACCCCGCCCACAGTTGGTTTTGAAATACGGCGTCTGCACGCATGTTCTCATTCCTCCTGTAGACAGCCAACGGAGAGACAGACGGACGGACGGACAGACAGCGACATGTGTTCGGCATGTCGCCATGTGTGCATGCATGTTCACTTCAGTACATGAGAGAGAGGGCGAATGGTACCATTGAATAAAATAAACAATTTTCTACGGAAATAAATGAAAAACGCGACGCGCATAAAATTGTCGGCCGAAAGGAGCTGCTCGTGGAAGCTCATGGAGGCTCTACTGGGGTCTGGTGGAAGGCTCGAGGGGGCAACCAGAACATTTTGTGCGTTTTTCCGCCCCTCTCCTCCTGCGCTCTGCGGCCACGCTCATTTGTTTGATTGAATCGGCTCCGAGTCGTGCGAGGGACTTCGTCGATGCTCCTCGAAACTATTTGGCATGCAAAGTGCGTGAGAGTGTCTGTCTCTCTGGCTGTGTGTGTGTGTGAGGACTCCTACTTCTTCTCTTGGACCCCCTTGGCCACGTTCCATGTTGTGTTTGTCTATTCGCTCGTTTGGTTCGCTGCGCTCGGCAGCCAAACATCGTCGGGAGCAACTAAAACAATACCAAAAACCAATGAAGCAACATCAGCAATTACAAGAACAATGGCAACAACAACAATTACAACTTTGAACAAGATAAACAACAACAATAAACAAACAACTATCATCACCAACAACAGCAATAACTGAACCAACAAGAAAGCTCGCTGTTTAATTTGCTTCAGTTCCGGTTCAACCTTCGCTTGATCGTCCACGGTTTTCATGATCAGGGAGTGAGGTGGGGGGCATGGCAAGGTGTGCGGTTGACCAAACGTATCGACGACCGAACGTTCGCCAAATATTTGCCCGCACTCGAGTTCCGGGAACCGGCAAAAAACCAACAGCTGCCGTTGAATCTCATTTTGCGAGCACATTTTGTCAAAATTGTCAGGGAACGCGAGAAGAAAAAAAAAAGGATGTTTTGAAGTGATTTCAACCTGGCCATGGTCCTGGCCATGGTCCTAGCCATGGTTGTGGGTCTGGTCATGGTCCTGGCCCTGGTCGCCTCCCACACCCAGACCTGGAGCCATCGTAATATAGTCAATAAATCGCCTCGAATGCCCCTCGCGGGACTCGAAGCGAGGCGTAATTTGCTTCGCGGCTCACGATTTACGGCCCACAGTGGTGGCGATAAAAAGTGGACAAAGGGAGATGATAATACAGTGGCAATTACAACAACAAAAATACCCATAATAAGGATAAAAACAATAACAAATGATGTTAACAACAACGTTCTCTCCTCATGCAAAGACAAACGATGAGTGAATGAAAAACAACTGCGAGAGCGATGAGAACAAAAGAGAGAAGGAGAGGAGAGTGTTTTGAAGGGAGTCGCACAGCCTCGTCCTCCTCCGGTTGAGAGGGGCGTGGCGTGGGCGGTCGTCCTGTCGACTCGATGCTCAACGCAATTTAAGGATGCGCCGCGGTTTTGTCGCCAATTACGTCGACCGATGGCGTGGACATGAATTCGCGTGGTCAATGGAGTAGTTGATGTTATTGTTATTGTTATTGTTGTTGCAATTGTTGTTGTTGTTGCAATTGTTGTCGTCGGTTTCGTTGCAATTGTTGTGGTTGCCTATGTGGATGAAACCCCAATGTCCTTTTCACTCCCCTCTCTCTCATCACGTGGCACGGATTCGTCCGATACTTAACTTTCTCTGCACATGAAACCACGACTGATGAAAGCTGGTGGGATGCGGGAGGCGTCGCTGGGGGGAAGAGGCGTAGCCCAGGGGCGAAAAGGAAGAAAGAAAGAAACGCGAGCCCCAACGTCGCCCCAAATCAGATGCAATCGCCGGCGCGCTGCCACTCAACGCTCTCCGCTCTCGCTCCTCAGCGTCGTCCGTGGGAGCCTCGAGCGCCTCCGAAGGACTTGTTTGGCCTCAGGGTGAGAGGGGATGAAAGCGAGGGGATGACAACGAGGGGATGACGGGGATGGGGAGCACCTCGCGAACAAATTGGCGCGCTTGATTTTAATTTAGATTGGAGCGCGCCAAATAATTGAAACAAGGACTCGTGCAGGTCTCCGGCTTCGTCCTTCCGCCTCACGAACGTCTCTCGCTTTCGCCTCGGCAGGAAATCAAAGCGCAGGAAAAACAAACAGAGCGTGGCGCGGATTGTGAGGGGTGAGGGGTTCGGGGGCGGCCTCCTTGGCGCTCCACTTCATTTACACAGCAGACAATTAATCACAGTCTTGAGCAGGACTCGCTGGGCCGGTGGAGGGCGGGGGGCGTGGGGTCGCGGCTCCCAAGAAACGCTGCGCTTGCACGGAAATTTCAATTATTCGAAAATTACTCCTGCGGCCGCTGACGTTGTTCTGCCTCGTCTCTGCCGCTGTCGCTGCTGACGGCAACGACGACGCTACATTATGATCACCACAATACTAGATTTCCTTCTCCCCCCGTTCGAATCCTGCCCTCGAGGTCCTGCGAATGCATCGCTCATTCGCAATGGATTTCGATTTTCCGCTTCGCCTCTGATTGGTTCGCGTTTTTGTGGCCCGCAGTAGACGACGTCGTGCCTGAGGGCGGCTGGGGAAGTGGTGAGAGAGAGAGAGAGAGGGTGGTTAGAGAGGAATGAGAGAGGTTAGAGAGGGAGGGAATGAGCCACAGATCGATCGTCTTTGTTGGCGTCGCCATTGATCCTGGCCGCGTGCTACGCTCATCGCCTCAGGATGTTGAATCGAACAATGGGATTGGGAGAAGCGGCGATGCTCGAGGAGGAGGGAAAATGATGGAGAAGGAGAGGAAGAGGTGAAGATGGAAACTACTGGGATTCCGTTGGAGGTCCTTCTAAAACCGAACCACCTGAAGGCTTTTCAACGAAGCGAAGCCATTAGAGAGAGAGAAACCCGAGATTAAAAGCCGAAGCAGCTCAAAGCATTGATGGTGAGTCAGAGAACGGGGGAGTCAGCAATAGAAGAAGCACTTGCCAATGGAACCATATTCATTTCTCCACCTTCCATCCTTCTGTCCTTCCTCCCACAGATTGTGACGACGACGCCGACAATGACGAGGAGGTTTTCTCGATATTTTTTCCACGCACCGAATGCTCGCTGGCCGGGTTCCAACTCGATTCTCATTTCGTTTCATTTGTTTACGGATTTCTTTGCGGTTCCTTGAGTGCTCCACAAGGACCCCTCGCCACGCCCCTCAACCTCCGCCTTCCTCCATCTCCTCCTACTGGCGACAGCGAAGCGCTTCTTAATGAAGTTCTTCATGAAGTCGTCGAAGGAGGTGGGGAAGGAGCGGGTCATGCGAGTAATTTTTGGCAAGTTTTGCGTTCTTCGTTCGAGGAAACGAGAAACCATCAAATGAAGTTTTCGTTTTTGGCTTCTCACAAAGGAGCGTCATCGTGACTCCCGGAGAGGGGGCCGAGAGGGGGGTCGAGTGGGGGCTTCTCCAACAATGTTCCATGGATCTCCTTTTCTGCTTCCCTCCTCATCGCCTGAGTCATTTCCTCCGACGGTCTTCGGAGAGATTTTAATGACTCCCGACTTGTTCTCCTCGTTCTGAGACTGAAGCCAATCGCTTCGTCGTTGGAGGAGCAACAGTTTCAGTATAACAACTGTAACAACTATAAAACAACAATGAGATATCGTTTATCGCGGATATCGGGATCCTGGGCGAGGGGGCGTGGTCGGGGGTGCAGAGTAGGAGGACTCTTGATGTGAACCTGGAGCCGGGTCGAAAACCGCACGCATGGATGTCGATTTCCGTCGAACCTCGGAAACAATCAAAAGTCGCACGCATGCCACACCCCCCTGGTCCAGTGGCCGCCCACAACGGGGAAGATGGAAATATAGAGAGAGCTGCTGAGGGGACTGGCGATGGAGAGGGGGATCGAGAGAGAAATGCGTGTTAATGGCCGAAGTTTGGCGGCAGCAACATTAATCCATGCGGATAACAAACACACACACACACATAAACTGGGCATCCGAAAGCGAGTGTCGGTGTGTGCGTATGTGTGTTTGGGTGGATGTGTGCGAATGTGTGTCTGTTCGGGCATGTGTGTGAGTTTCATTAGTTTATTGAAAATATGCGGTTGAATCAGATGCGGTCGTTATTGTTGCGATTTAAACACTCGCACACACACGCAGACACAGACAGAGAGACATCGCCCCGAGCGAGACGGGGTGGACGAGAGTGTGAGTGAGATAGAGGGAGATCCACTCAGATAAAGATATCCGTGCTCTTTGTTGTGGGCCAATGGATGGGGGAGAAGTGGAAGAATTTATGTCGGGTAATTAATTAATGTTTAATCGGAAATTAATCAAATGCAATAACAATAATTGGTTATTTTGTAATTCTCTTCTTTGGTTGTCGAAGTTGCCGATGATGTTGGCGTTAATGAAAGCGATAAAGATGATGATGACGATACGCTTGTTGCAGCTATTATTATTATTATTATTATTCTGCTGCTTTGTGTTGTTCTAATGCCGATGTAAGTCCGGTTGTTGCTAGTTGTTGTTTTGTTGTTCAATTTGTTGTTCTTGTTGATGTTTTTGTCTGCTGCTGTTGTTGTTGATTTTGTTGTCGTTGTTACTGTTATCGTTGTCGTTGCAATATTCGATTTGTTTACCAAGCAATTTGCTCCGAAGGCTTCGAAAGCTCCAGCAGCCGGCGAAACTGTTGTCGATAATTTTATTGTTGTCAACAGGCGCAATTAAACATGCATGCATTACCGATTCCATGTCAGCGACTTGTTGTTGTTAGATTTGGCCGCTTGACCCACTCGATATGGACGATTTCTCTTTGCTCTCGGTGTACAAAGGACATCATTGATTGGGGAACTATTGAAAATGTTGAAATGTCTTCATAGTTCTCTCTCGTATATAGGAAGTTCTTGGATTTTGTCCTTCTTCTTTCGAGAACGAGAACGACCTCAGGAATCTCATCACCATTCATTGCGAAAGTAATTTTCAACCTAATCGAAACTTCGTTTCTTGCGATGACGAGAACCACAAAGAGATGAGGTGTTGAGGCAACTCCATTTATAGCATTTTATTCTCCAATCTAATACTTCCACTGGGACACGAAATCCCGAAGGATCTGCGGGGTCTCCAAGGACTGAGCGACTAATATTTGGCTTTTCAAGCAGTGGTTGCTGCTGTCGTGGTCTGGTTGTTGATGGTGAGGAGGGGAAGGAGAGTTTGTGCGAATTTGCGCAACAGTCGTCGCGGCAGCAACACATGTTGCAGTCACTGTCGTTGTCACTTTTGCTGTTGCTGAGTCGAGTCTTTTGCTATATTTTTCTCCATCTTTTTCGCACTTCAAATGATGAAAAATTCCACGCGAAATGCGCGGCGACAAGTGACACAAGCACATACACAAAACTCACACAATCACACACACTTAGTTCTCTCACACATATAGTTCTTTCATACACATAGTCCTCTCTCGCACACACATAGTTCCCTCTCACACTACAACACATGAGTGCTCAAAGATGCGAACACATAAACAAATGCAATAAACTAAATGCAAGGAGCAACGCAGTATGTGTGAGTTTGTGTGTGTGAATGTGTTTCTGTGTTTGTGAGCGTGAAAAGTTTTAACACTGTCGCCGCCATTATCATTGCTCGACATAAAGAACTGTGGAATATGGAGAGGGAGGGGGGCGTGGCTTCAGCAACAAGGAGAAGAAGCCGAAGAAGTCGACGAGGAGGAAACTTCGGGCGTAAATCCAGCCACGCCAACAAGGAAGGCCAAAGAGACAACAAAAAAACACAGAAAACAACAACAGCAACAACAACATTAACATCAACAACAATATGAACTACAATAACAACATTAACAACAAAAAAACAACGCCAGACGACTCTCGGATATGGACGAAACGAGCTCTACTTTAAAACACTAAGAGCCAGGACGACTGCAGGAAGTGCGAGTGGAAACAGGATCCGCCAGGATGCAGCGGTGAAGTTTGCGTTTTATTCCCGGCCGCCAGAGCTCAGGACTCCTCGCAGTCCCAGGACTCACAGTCTCAGGACTCCGCACACACCCTGGAGTCCTGGAGTCAAGACTCACGACTCTCGACTCACGGCTCACAAGTCGCAGGATGCAGTGCTCGGGAGTGTGAGAGAGAAAGAGGGAGTGCGAGAGGGAGAAAGAGAGGAGAATGACATGCTTAAATCCCTTGCTTTATGATCCGGAACGACGCAAATCTTAAGTCCGACTTCGGCGGTCGTCAGGACGAGATGGAGTTGAGAAGAGAGTTCGAGTTGTAGTTGGGATGAGAAGATGGAATTTGCGAGTGAAATTTATGTGTATATAAGAGAGTTAAAGAGAGTTGAAGGGTCGGACAACGTCGCCACTACTGTAAATGTCCTTGAAACTCACTCGGATCTTTGCCTCTAGTCATATGTTCCTAACAGTTCATCAAGAGCAACAGGAGTCATCGTTTTTTCTCCTCACCTTTTTTCCATCGAATCGTTCTCCACCCCTTATTCTTATCTTAGTCACCACCAGTTGAGCTGTCGATGGTCTCATCCTCATCGTTCTCGTCCATTCCGCGCCAATGCGGCCGTCGTAATTATCGCTCGGGGATCAAGGATTCAGAGATTCATTTCGTCCTCACTCCCTCTCTTTCTCCTCTCCATCCCAATCACCTCTCCTTCCTCTCTCCAGCCTCTGGGCCTGCCTCCGAGCGAAAAACAGGGCTCAACCGAGCTCAGGGCTCCTTGGACAGTGGGCTTTATTGCTGAGCCTTAATCCCTCGCATCATACAGACGCACACGCACGCACGCACACACACACACATAGATATATTAACGCGCCGGCCGACCAATGCATTAATTTATTTAATGTACTTTGATGCGGCCCAAAGCATTTGCCTGAGTGTGTGTGTCGATGTGTCTGTCTGTGTGTGACTGTGTCGATGTGTCTGTCTGTCTGCGTGTGTGTCTGTCGATGTGTTTGTTCGTCTATTTGTTCTATTATTTTTCGGCTGCGAAAACTCATTACTTATGTTTGTTTATCGCTCGCTAGGCCGCGTGTGTTTCTATGTGTGTGAGATTGTCGTCATTGTTGTTATTGCTATTGGTTTTATTGTTTTTGTTATTGTTATTTTTGTTGTTGGTATAAACTAATTGATATTGATGGCATGCGGCTGTTGGAGGTGGTGAGGGGGCTGCAAAGGGACACTGCAGACGCATTAGAATTAATTCCTAATTACAATCAAACGCATAAATCCACCGAGGCGTGCATTACAAGCACACACACACACGCACAAATATCTATACTATATCTCGTTCATTCTCCCTCTCTCGATTTCTCTGTGTTCCTCTCTCTCTCTCTCTCTCTCTTCCTCTCACCATCTCCATCTCGCTCACACTCACACACAGACGCATTCCCAATTAGTTTAATTAGCAAATAATGTTTTCTTCCCGCCCTAAGGCGTCGTCGGCGATGGGGCTGGAGTTTTTGCCGTCTGCAATTGGAGCGTTAAAAATGGCCGCGATCCGTTATCGAGACGAGCGTCAGAAATTGATAGCGAGGAGGGATGTCAAGGAAGGCG
Source organism: Coelopa frigida (assembly GCA_017309665.1). Classification (NCBI taxonomy): domain Eukaryota; kingdom Metazoa; phylum Arthropoda; class Insecta; order Diptera; family Coelopidae; genus Coelopa; species Coelopa frigida. Next base: position 1,557,450 of record CM029565.1, on the reverse strand, counting down.
CAGCGCCTGCAGTTGATGAGAAAAGTTCTCGGTTTCGATCGTGGGTTTCCGGAGACTGCAACTGGTTCGAGTTCTCAATAATTCCTTTTCTCTCACTTTATCTTTTATTCATCCATCTCTCCTGTTTACATCATTCCTTTTCTTGTGTCTCATTCAGCGATGCCAACTACACGGATATTCCCGTGTTCTACGGAAATTTGACTCCTTGGCGGACACACGGAAGTTTGCGTTAAAATTACGCAAATCTACGGAAATTTCACTTCGAAAGATTTTTAAAATATGTTAAAAAATGTTTGATATTTTATGAAATCCAAAGTATTTATTTTATATGAAAGTGAAAATTTTAATTTTCTCTGAAATTTTGAATTATCTCTGAAATTTTGAATAATCTCTGAAATTTTAAATTTTCTATGAAATTTTGAATTTTTTCTGAAAATTTTAATATTTTATGAAAATTATCAAATTGTGAATTTTCTATGAAATTTTGAATTTTCTATGAAAATGATCAATTTTTAAATTTTCTGTTGTTGAATTTTTTATGAAAATTATAAAATTTTGTATTTTTTATGAAAATTATCAAATTTTGAATTTTCAATTTTTGAGTTTTCTATTAAAATTTTAAAATTTTGAATTTTCTACCAAATTTGAATTTTCTATTAATATTATAAAATTTTTTTTTTGTCAGATATGATGCGCTAAATATATAGGGTTTTTACTAAACACACGGATATTTTCCGTGTATCGCACGGATTTTTCCTCTCTTTGGGTTGGCATCGCTGGTCTCATTCTTCCATCTCTCCTTCATTAATTTCTCCTTTTTCAATCTTTTCTTTTCCATTTTTCCAGATAATTTTTTTTATCTCTCCCTTTTCAATCTCTTCCCTTCACTTCCCTTCCCGTTCCTCTCCTTCCTCCCATCTCCATCCCTTGTACTCCTTTGCCTTCAGTCTCTTCAGCATTCATTCCTTCCTTCGTTTAATTGCTGTAAGCTTCTTACAGCTTTTCCAGGCACGACGACACACGCACTCAGAATTCCCTGAGTCAGTGGCTTTGTTTAAGAGAGCATCGAAGGCTCCCTCACGCAGACACTGAGACAATCGCATTCACACTAAAACCCTCTCACACTTATATATACACTCACACAAAGACTCCCAAAAAGACACCCAGTTGCAGTCGAGGCGCTCGACTGCTTAATTAGCGAATGTTTGAGAATCGCGGCTCACGCACTCACACACACACACATTATTGCCATTTTACGCAAAGTCGGCAGACCGTCCCCCTCGTCGCTTCGGCTACATTTAACTAACTAAGAAGAAATCTCGCTCGGCACTCGGCGAGAACCGCTTACCTTGAAACCCGCTTCCGGACGAATCTGAGAGGACCTCTTTTTGTGTTTTCGGTACTCCTTCACGTTCTCCTCCGCCTTTTCCGTCTCTTCCTCCTTCAATAGAGATCGGTCTCTGACTCCGAAATACGAAGGCTTTCACATGTCAAGGGCTGCTTTCACCAAGACAACCATGGGCTTCAAATGATACGTGGGTCTTAGAACGATTGTTAAATATTCTTCTTCATCGTCCTCTCCTCGCTCGTCTCTTTCTCTCTCAATCGCCCCCTCCAGCCCTTGGGGAGGTCGGCGATTCCTTCCCCACACTTTATTGTGCAACAGGATATGACAATAAATCCCAGGGATCCCGCTGGAATCCCTCGCCCGAGCCGCACCAGGGCCAAAAAGTGACACCGCGAGTGACGTCTAGCAGCCGCCTTGGATCCATGGACCAGGGCCCAACTAACCGCACACGCTGTTGTTTGTCGGTTCTTGTGAACTTTTTCGAAGCTTTCAATTTTGAAAATTTCCCCCGGGGCCGCGAAGCCTCCAAAAGTACTCCCGGAACTTTTATTTTTCCATTCGCACGCAAATTGATAAATGTTTTCGCACTTCTCGTCGTCTCACGTCCCCGGAGAACGGTCTTAGGGTGTTTGAGGGAGAAATCGGAGGGCGAGGGAGGCGAGGATTGTGCATCGGTTGGACATCGAGGAACCTTCGAGGAATCGCTTAACCATCGAGAAAGAGAGGGAGGGTCTAATATGGTCCTGTGTGGGTTCTGCTTTTTGAGAGGTTTCGTTAGGGTTTTTGAGACTTTTTTAACGCTTTTGAGGCTTTTATTCGGATCTTGTTCCGCTTTTGCGGGTTTGGGTTTGTGTGGATTTTTGTGAGGGCATCGAAGTCAAAAGAACGTTCTTCGTCTTCATCGCCCCTCGAGGTCGTGTCATTCGTTTCTCCTTCGTATGTGGGCCGCTTCAACATCAAGGCAAGTGCATTATGGCCAATTTGGGTCACAAGTGCACCATAATTACAACAACAAAAACGCCAAACAACAACAACAAGAACAAGAAAAACAACAAACCGCTAGAGAAACAAGACGAATAACAAGAGTACCAAGAAAAACAACAACCTGAGAACAGCGGCAACAACATCCCGAGAACAACAGTAGCAACATCACATGAACAGGGCAACCTGCAATTACGCCCCCATTGCTCTGCCGCCCCGCCACGCCCCCTCCCACTTCACCTCCCTCTCATAATGAAATCACGACTCTCAATGATTCGCGCACCAGGGCTGCCACTTGTCTCCACGCAACACCCTCGCCTTAACGAGTGTCGCCGACGCCGCCGCCGCGAGAGGCCGCGCTCCTCGTCACGTGGCCCTTAAGTGGCTCCACTCTAGGCTGGAGTGTGTGCGAGAGGGTGGGAGAGAGAGGGCAAGTGAAGGAGTGAGAGAACCCTTTGCACTCTCTTAAAGCGACCTGCGTTCCCTTTTCCCTCACCTCGAGTGCAGTTTTCTCCCAAGCGAGACGTCGAGAGGCTGCGGGGGGCAACGAGGGCGTGGAGAGATTGTGGAACCCTGAGAGTGGGGTCAAAGGGGTCCCGCGGTGATTAGGGCTGATTGAGGTCTGCTCGTTGCTCCGGCAACAATGTCATTATTTATTGTAGTTCTTCGCGGTGTACACGTTGTTGTTGTTTTTGTTTTGTAGTTGTCACTGTTTTTCTTGTGGATGTTGTTACTGCTGCTATTTATCCTGCTGCTGGGTTTAAAAGATGCGCGCAGGTGCCGCACGATGCGACATTTTTTCGCAAAGACCACAGCAGACCTCGCATAAAGGGTTCCTTCAGAGGGCGTCATCAGTCAAATCGAGGTCGTGACGGAGACTCGAAGAGACTCGTGTCTCAGGAAGAAGTCGGTGGAAAAATATAACAAGACGTCGCTAAAAATAAAAAAGTCAGTGAAAAATAAAATAAGTCATTGAAAAATAAGCAGTCTGAAAAAGGACGCGTTGCCACAGTATGCGCGCATAAATAACGGCCACAAGCAGCCTTCGCAGCAGCAGCAGCTGGAGTCGAGGATGCGGCGAGCGACCGCGGCATGAACTGTGATTAAAGCGCGGCTCGTTCAAAGCCCAAACGCCCGCCTCTGTCGCCCGCCCATCAATCATCCGACAAGGACATGAGCACCGAGGACGCCGAGGACACCAACTGAAGTCGAGGACGCCAAGCGGCGACGAGGAGACCACGTGACGCCGACCGACGACCGTCGACTTCGACGAATCCTCGCCGCGGCGCAATCGGAAGAATCAATTGTCGCCGATAGACCCTTGCAGCAAAAACTAATAACGTGCTTGTCAGCCCGTGTGATTGATCGCATTGACAATTGCCGATGGGAGCCGCGACCCTCAATCCTCGCCTACCCGTCATATTCCAGCAGCCTTCGAGGGCCCCACATGTGGAGCCATGATGGATTAGTTTCTCGCTCCAGAACACAAAGAGAGAGAGTAAGGGAAATAAAGATGGAGAGGGAGAAGAAAAGTGTGTGAGACAGCTAGAAAGAGGGTGACAGCATGCAAATAAAAAGTTTAATTGTTTTATTGGAACGCAAAACGCATCGCTCGATGGTGGCAAATTAAATGCTCGACGAGCAGTTGTTGCTGCTGAAGTTGCGACAGTGACGGATGGCATGGGGGATGAGAAACAGAGGGGGGAAAGATATATTAGGGATGAAGAAGAAATGAAGGAATAGACATAGACATGAGACCAAGACGACCACAATCGACTCCTGTGACTCTTTCTCTAATATTTAGAAAATCGCCCCTCATTTGATAGAGAGAGGTGAGAGATAATGAGAGAAAGAGTCAGAAAGAGAAAGAGTCAACGCATCATCCGGATGCGAAAGTGTGACCTGGTTGAGAAGAAGGAGTGAGGTAGGAAGGAATGAATGAATGAAAGAATGAGTGACAAACAGACTCCGAGAACAGCCTCAACTTTGTTCATCTTCATCTCATTCCCCCACTTTTTCTTGTTGGCGATGATGTTCATCTTCTTCTTACTCCTCAACTTGTTGTCGTTGTTGTTTCTTGTTGTTGCATTCATCGCATTGCTGTTTTTTCCTATTTTTATTGGGTTCGGTAGGGAAACAAACAACCTCATAAATATTTGAGGAAGCTGCAACATACGACCGACAGCAACAGCAAAAGCACCAGCAACAAGAACAGGAACAACAACAATAAAGTGAATAGCAACAACAGCGAACAAAACAGTTGACAACAATAACACAGTTAACAGCAACAACAACGAACAATATCAGAATGACAGGAAACGATTGTCTCACAATGAAAGCGTCGGAAACACGAAGACAGGACGACGAGAAAAAGAAAACGAAACGGAAACACGAGATGAGAGAAGGAGAAGAAGACGAAAGAGACGTCAGGGGGTGGGGCGACTTCTTCTGACTCGCAGGTGTTGTTCACCTTTTACACCTCTTTAAATTAGACGAACAAGGGGCGGGTTCAAGATGATAACAACAACAACAATCACAACAACAATGACAACTACTACAATATCTTGTAACAACCCGGAACAACAAAAACCCAAAGCAACCACTCGCACGCACACAGCCTGAGAAAAAGATAGTGAGTGAGAAAAAGAGAGTGAATGATAGAGATGAAGAATGAACGACAAAAAGCACAATAGTTTCGTACCGCGTGTTTCAACACGACTTTTGCTTCATCTCCGGGTTGTTGCTGCTATTGTTCTTGTTGTTGTTATTGTTGTTGGTGTCAGCGTTGCCAACCATGTCTTCATGTCGCCGACGTCGCTCATGTGTGAATTAATAATGTTGCAGGTTGTTTTTTCCCACTGCAACGCGAGAGGGAGAATTACTTTTTGAACAAACTGCTGTTGGATGAGGTCAGAGAAGGAGGCGGTGGCGTAAGAGTGGGCGCTGGAAGGGGGCGTGGCTGGTCCTGTTTACATGCCACGTTCGGCTCGCATCCTGCCAGCACATTAGCGAGAGACGCTTCCGCCTTCGTCGCTGCCTCCGCTTTTGTCTCAGCCTCTGTCTCTGTCATCGTTGACGTTGACGTCGCCGCGTGGGATGATGACGATTCCCCGATGTGATGCGAAGCGTTGTCAGAAAAAACCCGCTCTCTCGCTTCACCCGGCCCGTCCTCCACGCCTCTCACATTCTCCTCATCACCCCCTCCTTCTCGCCGCCTGACAGTTGATGGTTTGGATGATCGTGTGGTGGAGAACGACGCCAGCCCCACCCCTGCCTCCGCCTCCCGAGGACGTGCCCTGTTCCATCCGCCCTTCGCCATTTAATGGGAATTTTTTCCAAATGCAAGCCTTCTTCCACCCTCCTCCTCCCTCGCCGACAATTTGTAAATGTCACAGTTTTAATTCGGAATCCTTGTTTTGTTCATCGCACACGGTGGCTCATATTTCACGGGGGCCGGGGTGGCGATGGACAGAAGGATTCCCTGCAGCCAGTCCTGGCGATGAACTCGAGCTTCCTCCGCAGTCGGCTTCAGGTCCTGACCCTGTGAAAAACCCTCCCCTCGTCCACCACATGACATTGACGTTTCCATTAACGAACCGCACCCTCGTCGCTTCCTTCCTTCCTTCCGTCACATGCGGCACTCATCACCCCAACCCTTGTCCTTGTTTCTCGGCCAAATCGTCCTCTGTCCTTGTCACACTCATTCTCTTTCCTTACTTCGCGCATCCTCTTTCCTAATTTTGCTCTTTCCATCGACCGTCGTCAAGTCGCTAAGAGGCGGCAAATCGAAGGGGGCGGCATCGCAAAGGGGCGGGAGTGCGGTTGGATGGGGAGGGCTGCGATTTCATTACGTGGACATCGGAAATCACGACGCGACCCTGGCAGGACGACGTCGCAAGTGATCCTGGTGACTGCTGGCTTCCTGTGCGGGCGTCCAATTACCGAGCGTCCACCCCGATGATTTCGAAGCTCACTGTTGTTCTATTTGTTGTTGTCGTGATCGGGGTTGTTCTTGTTGTGGACGATATTGTTGTTTCCATCGTTGTTCTTGTCGCCGTTGTTGTTGCGGTAAAAACGCTTTTCGTGCTCGCCGTCCGACCTCCGCCGCATCCGAATGCGTGCCGTCTGCGGGCGTCCGAGGATGAAGAAGAACACGAGAACGAGCAACAGCACGAGGACGATGATGTCGAAGACGAGGGTGAGTCCTGCACCCGGCTCGGGGCAGCGGACGTCGGGCAACTGTTGCTGCAGCCCTGATTACGCACCCCATTGCGCGGCCCGCACATGTGTCTGTCTCACTGTCTGTGAATTAGATAGTGTGTGTTTGTGTGGAGTGAGGGTGAGGATGAGCGCAGGGTGCGTCTAATGACCAACCCTGTCCTTGAGCTCGCAATTTCAATTTCATGTTCGACCTCACCATCATCCTCACCATCATCTTCTCCATCGTCCTCTCAATCCCATCGTTCTCTCCTTCATCCGCTCAACTATTCTCAACCCCACCATTGAGATTAAGATCGAAGTAGAGACAGGGTTGAATGAGAGGAGGGCGGAGAATTTCCCGGCATTGTTCTCGCCGGTCGCCGGGATTTATTTAAACTCCTATCAGATCGCATCAGACTGGGAATAGACTGGGACAACGAATCGACTTGGGGGAAGTCTTATGTGCCCACAACGAAGATGAGCCATCCGCGGAGTCAGGGCCTGGTCAAAGAATCGTTGATAGAAAACAAAGTGGAAAACATAAGTCGAAATGAAGAAAAAAAGTCGAAATGGAGGATAGAAATCGAAGTGGAGAACAAAAGTCGAAATGAAGGAGAGACGTCAGAGTAGATGACAGAACTCGAAGTAGTGGATGAGATGCGAATCAGCAGCTCGCCAGCAGTCAATTAATCGTAATTTGACGAGGTTCCCACGGAGCGACGGCGCAACCCACGCACACGCACGCATTGGACTTTGTCCGGTCTGACCAGAGCCGACTCGGAGTGTTTCTCGTTCCAACCCTCGGCCAGCGATGCCAACTACACGGATATTTCCGTGTTCTACGGAAATTTGACCCCTTGGCGGACACACGGAAGTTTGCGTTAATTTTTTATTTTCTGAAATTTAGAGTTTTCTATGAAATTTGGATTTCTTTTATAAAATTTTAAATTTTGTATAAAATTTTATTTTTTTCTATGAAATTTTAAATTTGGTATGGAATTTTAATTTTTCTATAAAATTTTAAATTTTGCATGAAATTTTAATTTTTGTATGAAATTTTAAATTTTGTATGAAATTTTAATTTTTCTATGAAATTTTAAGTTTTCTATGAAATTTTAATTTTTCTATGAAATTTTAAATTTTTTTACGAATTTTAAATTTTCTATGAAAATTATCAAATTTTAAATTTTCTATGAAATTTTTAATTTTGGATGAAATTTTAATTTTTCTATAAAAATGATTAAATTTTGAATTTTCTATGAAAATGATCAAATTTTAAATTTTCTATAATATCAAATTTTGAATTTCCTATGAAAATTTTTGAAAATAAATTTTTGAATTTTCTAGATTATATTTTTTCAATCCTATATATAAAAAAAAGTTGAATTTAGTTTTGTCAGAGATGATGCGCACAAAAATATAGGTTTTTTACTAAACACGGAAATACACGGATATTTTCAGTGTATCGCACGGATTTTTCCTCTCTTTGGGTTGGCATCGCTGCCCTCGGCCCTCGTTGATCTGCGGAGACGTCACGACCTGCGACGTCACGCGGTCGCAGGTCGTTGACTGAAGATGGACCGGTGGCGGCGACTCTATTGGGAAGATTAACCCAGAAGGGGTGGGATAATGACGAGATCAGAGAAGTACAGAGGAAGTGAGAAAGGGACATAGAGAGAGGGTCAGAGGGATACAGAGATCGTTATAGTGGTTCAGAGATGGACCCCAAAGGAGGAGACTTGAGAAATCAACAGTCGTCTAGCAGCCTCCTGTTAGGCTCAGCCGAACAGCGAGGGGCAGAAATCCACCTCATGCTAAGCTCCCGATTGAATTAACCATGGTATAGAGAAAAACTTCCCTGTGCAAGCACCAATAGCCGAGAAATTTCCCTCGCATAGCGGGAAATTTCGGGTGGAATTTCCCCACCCCCAGGGAGGCGACAAAGCGACAGAGAGCGAAGGCATGAAAGACAGAGAGCGAACAGTGTGAGAGAAGCTGCAAAGAGCGAGAGAGCGCGACAAAGCGACAGCAGGCTGTGGGGTGAGTTCGAAACTCAACTCGCAGGATGTCGCAGGATACTTCGATTTTCGGTTTTTTTTAAATTTTCGATTCTTCGGAGATTTTCGTGATTCTGCAGAAAACCGAGAATTCATCAGGGCTTCAGGAAATTCTCTGAGAAATCGAGTGGTTGGGAAGTCGAGGTCCCTTCTTCTCTTGGGCCTTGGGGCCGGGGGCAAACTCAACAAAACTGTTGCACACAAGGCCACAAACCCACCTCACAACAGAGAGAGAGCGAGCGAGATTCGGTGACACAGAGAGAATCCGAGTGATACAGCCATCAGGATCCTCTGACAGAGAGCGAGCGCTCTCGCCAGCTGTCAAACACGGCGCCCACTGCTCACACTCACCTCTCGCGGCGACACGGCGACAAAGCGACTGTCGGCGAACTCACCACACGACCGACCGACCGAGCGCTCGCCCCACATTCGACGGCCACCTCGGCGCTTTCGCTCTCTCACTCTCTCTATCGGACTCTCGCCGCATATAACTGCGACGGCGAGCGCTCGTGCGGCCAGTCTTCGTGTTGCTCCTGAGACGTGCGGTCGTGGTCGAGACTCCGGCTGCCGGCAGCCCCTCCAGAGTATTTGAGAGTCGCCTCCGCGATTAAGGTCCTGTGTGTGTGAGTGAGTCCTATCGTGTGTCGAAGCCCGTGAAGTGAGGCGAGGTCAGCACCGTGAATCGTCCGTCTACATCCGAATCGAAGGCACCTCGAAAGGTCCTCGCGACCCCTGCGTTTTGTTCTCGGCTCGGATTCCTTGCCACGACGAGTCCTTTTGTGCACTCGGCTGCTCTACTCTCGTTGTCGTTCTCATTCTCGTCCTCGTTGTCGACATCGTCGTCTCCGGCTCGGCAGTCGGGATCGGGATACATTGCTGCTCCGTGCCCGAGGAGGAGTCGCAGAAAACGCGAAGGCGAACGCAAGAAATTCGCCTCCTCCCGGCCCTCGTGCAGTTCGAGCCCCGTTCGTCGCTCGCTCGTTCTTAAGAAGCCGCTCGTCCTTTGAATCCCTGCGCTCCAAGTCGCGCTCGAAACGTGAGTGAGTGAGTGTGAGTGATGCCCATTCTATAATAATAACAACAACGGCGACGATAACCACAATAACATCCAGCGACCACTGCAACGGCAGCCACAACAACGACGACGACCATTGCAACAACATCAACGACGGCTATTGCAACAATAACGCCAACCACTGCAACTCCATCTCCAAGATCAACAACATCAGTGGTCCCCAGAGAAGCATCAAAGTAGGTTGAAGAACGTCTTCTCATTCTTCGTCTTCTTCGCATTCGGAACCATGTTCCTTGCTTTCTTTCCAAAAATCCCATGAGTTTTCCCAAACGACCTCGCTCAGCTGTCGTCGAATCAGACCTGGAGGCTTCTGTCGATATGGCGGAGGTCCTGCCGGTGGCTGCGGCGAGTCCTGCCGGGTGTGTATTCGTCGGCACCGCCGTGTCTACTTCGCGGTCCTCGGTCAAAGGAGGGAGTCGGAGGATGGGCTGATGAGGAGTTGGTTGGACTCGAGTCCGAAGTCTAGACTGAAGTCGAGGATGGACTCGAATCGGCTGGGAACGAAACACAATGGGGTCTGAGGATTCTGACGAATGTTTCATTCGTTTCTCTGTCCATCGCCAGCCGCCAGGGTCTGGGCCATGTTCCGACCCTTGCGGTTCCGGTTGACCGGTCGATTGCTCGATTCATCTGATTTCTCTCGATGTAATCTCTCTCTTACTCCCCCCAGCTCCCGATCCCCAAATGACCCCCTCCACCAACCTAAGTGGCGTTTCGTGTCGCTCTCCAGTCGCCCCCAGACAAACCGCAAATGGTTTCATTAAGCCGGCTCCGTGGGAACCTCGCGTGCCCACCGACCGCCCACGAGCCACGAACATGTTTTAAATTCAATCAGCCCGCGGGCCTCCTTAAGCCCGAGTCAGGGGGGGTTCGGGATGAGCCTCGGCTTAGGCGGGGAAGCTTTTAATTCCACAGGGCGGATAACTTTCGAAAAACAAAAGTTTCATGCATGGCGCAAATTGGATCCGAGCGAGCGAATTAGCATTAGCATTCGAGATCGGCTCCAGCTCCGAGTTCGACTTTAAGTTCGACGTCGACTTCGACTTTCGGAGTTGAAAAGTTTCAACACAAACACAACAAACTCGCCGCGCGTCTCCTCGCCGGAAACGGAAACGGACATGGAAGTGGAAATGAGAATGCGAATGAAAAGGAAACTCGAGATCAAGAGATGGAGATGGAAATGAAAATGGAAATGAATGAAAAGTGGAAGATAAACAATCCGTCTGAACTTGAAACATAAATTTCCACTTTCTGAAAGCTTTCATAATCAAGGGGCCCCCAAACGCTCTCTTCCTCTGTTCGGTAAATAATCTGAGGAAGGGGAGACGAGTTCGGTTTCAAAAACAATTTCATGGCGAGGCTTCCGAGGGATTCGCCGAGGCATCTGGGGAGACGGCCCTCGAGCGTGGTTGATGGAATTAGATGAATTGAATTCGTGACCATGGTTTCGCTTCAGAGAAGTCTCTGTTGTTATTGGCGAGTCGGTGGAAGCGAATAAATATAGAATCTGAAGGAGAGACAAAAGCGACTTCGAGTATGAATTATTAGGCTCAGGCTTATTTGCTATTTTATTATATGCGAATTCTGTATTGAATTCAGTGTGGTTCATTAGTTGAAAGTAGATTTGAAAATTGTGAAACAAGTGCTTATAAATCTTATAAACCTGAGCAGAATCAAGACTGGAATTGATGTGAAAGTAGAATATTGTGTGAAGAGTACATTTTGTGAAAATACTGTTGTCTATAATACATCAGCTTGGTTGATTTTCGCGAGAGACCTCAATAGAAATTGAACTCCATATGAAAATCTCTTCAATGAAACCTCATGCAAAACGAGGTTCAGTGGATCGATCCCAATCAACCTGATACCGACTTCCCCGGTGACTCCTCGAGTTCAAAAGTGTGTCCGAAATTCGCGAACTCGGAACGTGTGCCGGCGATTAAGATGTCAGGCCATTAAAGACGATTACCAAGAAGAACCCATCCTTTTCGGAGCTTGTTGTTCCATGCAAATTCACGAAGTCGGCCAACCGGGCTCTTTTTGGCTCCTTCGCATTCACGGGGTTTCAGTGGGCGTTCGCCATGTATGGTGAACAATGGAAGCAGCACAATAACGACAACATCAACAACACTACCAACAACTTCAACACTAACACCAACAATACTAAGACCACCTCCACAACTACAACTGCAACACAACAAATTCTCCTCCAACAACTACTACTATGAGAACAAGACGTCAAAGCGTGTCTTACAACAATTTGTTAAAAAGCTCAGCGTCGCTGTCAGCGTCGTCAACGTGGGCCAAAGCGAGGGGCGGGGGACGCGCCACGGGGCCGCCTGCGAAGTGGCACCATTCTGTGCCAGCGGAAGTCGAGGCTTCCTGGCCGACGACGAGCGGCTGACTTTTTAGCAGCAAAAGAAGGAGAAGGAAGAGCAGCAACAACCGCAGCGACAAGTTTTGTACAAGGAGAAGCTACCGCTTGACAGTAGGTCAGGTTTTTTCGGCGTTGCTTCGGCTCTGCTTTTGTTGCTGCTGCTGTTTTTTTGGTGAGCGGGGTCATAACAATAACAACAACAATAGCAACAATAACACCAACAACAAGTAGCAACACCAATAACAACAACGGCGGAACGACTTCCGCGGGATCCACCGACTTAACTTAATGTGGAAACCGAGTCCTGCTCGTTCCACTCGTCCTTGGGCTCCCGTGGCGCGGCCGCCGCTCGTTGACCCCGACGCCGAGAGTCACTGTGTATATGTGTGTGTAGTTGTGTGCGTGGCACTTGGTCCAATCTGTCCGTCCGTCCGTCCATCTGTCCCTCGTTCGCAGCAGCTGCGAGCGACCGGGAACCGCAAAGGACTCGTCATAAACAAGTGCGGCGATTGTGTGTTGTTGGTGTTTGTTTGCTGTTGTTGGCAATTGTTCGCTGCTGGCGATTGTTTGTTGTTGGCAATGTTGTGGCTGCCATTGCCATTGGTGTTGCTGCTGCCATTTCGCTGTGTGCACGGGCGTCACTCCGTGCATGCATTCCATTGCATTGAATGCCCATGTGTGCGTGGGTGCGTTTCGAGCACCATCGGAACTTTCTCCGCTTTCCATTATACCCTGAGTGCTTTTTATTTCGCATTTCCCTTCGTCTCACTCCGGGCTTTTTTCTCCTCTGAGAATCCTGGTCTCGTTCCATTTCAGAATCGTGGTCCTCCTTCTGCGAATCGTGAACTCGTTCCCTCTGAGAGAAGGACTTCGTTCGCTTTCCCCAGAGGCTGGACCCGACTACGACGAGAAGAAAGCGCCTGGATCCTTTTGAAGACCTCGATGGCGAGAAGGATGGATGGTCAATGGCTGGACCATCGCCTTGATTTTTCCAAGTCCTGGCCCCGAGTGCGTTTAGTGAAATAGTGAGAACCCATTTCATGTTTCTCTAAGAATCTTCCCGACTTCCTCATCCTTCTTCCTCCTCCTTCAATTCCTTTTGCCTGGTCACTTATCGCTTCTTTTGCCCATCGAAATAATGCAATTTTGCACCCGAAGAACACTGGCGAGCAAGAGGAGAAACTTTGCGAGAGTGAGTGAGAAATCTGAGGCAACTCTTTTGGAACTCTTGCTTAAGTCGGTTTCCGCAACTTGGTAGGACACGCCCCCATGCCCCAAGCCCCTTTTCTCCACACCCCTTTGTCTCATTGTCCTCACGCCCCCGATCCTCGGTTTCTCAGAGTTTCTCAACCAAATGTGAATTATTGATAAGACTTTTTCGAGTAAGAGTTAGTATGTGTCTCAATCTCTTTCTCCATGTGTGTGGGAAGAAAGTCGAGGAGTGTGTGTGTGTGTGGCTGTGTGTATGTGTTAAAGGAAGCTCAAGACGCGACGGAACTTAAAGTTGAAGCGAGTCCTTCAGCAGCCTTAATTCAGCAGCGACATTGATAAATGATGCTCAAAGCAAAAGTTTAATAAAACGGACCCAAGACGCGGGCGGCCGAGTCGAAGGGGGCGTGGCAGGGGGTGGCCCGATGAGGACGAAGACGCTGTTGCATGTGCAACGGGAGGACGACGACTTCGACGATGAAGCCCTTGGAAAGTCAGGAAGAAACAAGAGAACAACAGGAAGAAGACGGACGGAGAAGAGAAGGAAGTGGAGGAGGAGAAGGAAGGAGATGAGAAGGAGCGAAAACATTTTCCAACTCTTGGAAATGGCTTTTGTTGCTCCACTCGCTCTTGTTCTTCTTCTTTTTCCCACTGTTGCTGTTGCCATTGTTATTGTTATCCTTCATGTTGTTGTTATCCTTTTTCTTGTTGTTATTTTCGTTCTTATTCTTCTTGTTGCTATTTTCGTTATTGTTGTGGTGATGCTGCTGCTGCTTCTGTTGCAAGTGGCGTCGTCGTCCTCGTCGTTGTTATTGGATGTTGTTGCACTTTGTGTATCCATGAAAACGGCCCCCATCCCGCCAACCACGACACGCCCCTCGCCCCCATCCCCGTTTCGCTCCTCCTCAGGAATTCCGTTATTAGAGACGCGCGCCCCGCTGCCACCGCCGCCTGCGTCGCCGTCGCCGCCCACAGCGCGTCTCCAGCTGGCGCGCTGTCCTGGCTGCAGGACATTTTGCAACAGACGCATCAGATGCAGATGCTGCATCCGGGCTGAGTTCCGCGGCGAGCGACGAGGGGGGGCACAGGACGAAACCCCGCAGACATGTGAGCATTTCTCAATTTCGAGTCCTCGCTTCCCCTCGAGTCCTTTCGGAACCTCGCCTCGCTTCCAACGTCATCGTCATCCAGAGGAAGAGGCGAAGCGATCGCCACCGTCGTCGTTGTCATCGTCGACTCCGTGGGTTCCCCTCGATTTGGAGCACGGCGGCTTCAGTCGGTCGTTCGGCCGGTTTCATTTGCGCGCGACGGAGTTCTGCGGTCTGGCAACGTCCTGCAGCGTGAGCAGAAGTGTCCTTGAAAGAGGAAGGGGCGGAGGCTTGAAGAGGGAGGCGTGGCTGCAGCCGCCACTATCGACCGACGGCAACTGGTTCTCGTCGCAGGGCAGCCGTCTTCGCCAGAAGTCCTTGGGATAAAAAATAAAAAGTCTCGCTCACACACACATGAAAACGCACAGGAACACTTATACTCAAACCCCCACTTCCAATGCCTGAGGAGAAGGAGCACCCACACATACTCTTTCTATCTCTCCCACACGCACTCTCTCTCTCTTTCTGCCTCACACACTGTTTCTTTCTCCCTCACACACCCTTAGAAAATGTCTCCTTCTCCGCTCACCCACACGCACACAGTCGAACCACAACAAAGCAACCCAGTTTTAATAACGTAGGAGATAATATTTTGCAACACTCGGAAGCATCGCCCCACAGCCTTTCTCTCTCTTCGCCCTTATCGCCTCCAACGCTTCCTCTTCCACCCACCAGACAGGGTGTTGCACTCGTCTGCTCGAGAGATTGGTTATAGGGGGCGAAGAGAGGAGAACGGAGGAGTTCTTTTGGGTGGTGAGAGGAATGAGGAAGGGTGAATAGGTAGAAAATGGAGAAAAACTCCCAAATGACACACTCTGTTAGAGCGAGAATGGAAGGTGGAGGGGAGATCGCTGCAGAAAGTTTATGCAATACATTGCAGTGCTCCGGGTGACACCGGGGAATGCGGTTGGAGCAGGGGCGCCGGTGAAAGGGGCTCTGGAGGGGGGTCGAACCAGGAAAAGTCGGGAAACTCAGCGACGGATCCCGAGTCTGCGACGACGAGAGCTTTGGATGAGGTTTGGCGAGAATCGGGGGGATCCTCGGAAAATAGCAAAATATTTGCAGTCGCAGCGAGTTTTTGCGTCTCGCAATTTTAATGTAAAACGTGAAATTTGTTGACTCTTCCTGGCGGGCCGAAGGAACCGAGGAGATGGAGAGAGAAGTGAGTTCCTCATAGGAAAAAGATAAAAAGAAGGCAAGGGTTCATGTGAATGTCCCCGACAGGAAGTCTCTTCTGGTCCTGAAGGTCTCGATCACACACGGGCCCATTTGATTCGGAACGGAGATAGCAGAGAAGATGAGAAGGGTTTTTTAGAGCTCCCTGGGATACCATTATATGTTCCCCTGAACCCAATGGACCCGAAACTTTTGATTCCGAACCGTTTTTTCCGTCGTTCCTGCCGCCTGACTTTCGTTCTCTTATCCTTCTAGTCGTAGTCATCATACTCCTCCTCTTCCTCCTCGTCTTCCTTCTTTCGCTCGTTTATTCTCCCCTCGTCGTCCTCGTTGTCGTCTCGGGAGATTTGCTCCGGGTGTCGCCGTAAAGTCCACGAAATATGGCCGGATATGCTCTGTCCTTCGTCCGTCTCGAGCTGTCCTCGATTCTTCCACGATCTATCCGTGATCCCTTCGCGTTGTCCTCACTCCATCCCCAACGCAGACCCGGAACGAAGCTAAAACAATAGCTTCCGAACTTGGCGAACGTTGAGCAAATAATTTTCCGCACATTTTCGCCTCCATTCGCGAGCAGTTCCCGCTTTTATTTCCATTTCCAATCCATGCGATTCGCAATTTATTGTTCCTCCTGCTGAATGGCTCGATGCTTGACTGCGCTCCAACGCAGTAGCAGCGGCAGCGATAGTGGCAGCGACGTCGACGTCAACAGAGGCTGCTAAACTTTTCGCTTTGCCCGAGTTTGGCGCGATTTCCTTCACGGATGCCGTCGGGCGACGCCATTAGGAGACGCTAAAAATCTGTTATTGTTATTGCTGTTGCTCTTTCATATTGTTGTTGTATTGTCCTTGTAGTCGTTTTTATTGTTTTTGTTCTTCGTATTGTTGTAGTTTATGCTGCTGCCTCCATTGGCTAATAAAGTCTTGCATCGAACGACGCCGAAACGAAACCCGGCGAAATCGCCAAAGTTTTGCATCTCGTCCGGGGGTCGCGTGACGGGCGCTTGAATGACTGACTGACGACAGTGGGGGGGCGTGGCAGAGGGGCGACTGCATCAGTTCGCGCAATTGAGCAGCTCAGGGGGGCGGTGGTCGCGGAGGGGGGCGAGACTCGGGCGTCTGATCCGAAGCTGTTGGCTTCGATTGTGCTGCGATTTGCGTTTCATACGCTCGCGTAGATCACAATGCGTTCGGAGATTGAGAGCGAATGGGGCGAGTGAGTGCATGCGAGAGGGAAGAGCATGAGAGAGGGAGGAGGACGGCAACAAGGGTGGGGAGGGGGCTGAGGAAACGAGCGAGCGGAGCAATAAAAACGGGGCTTTCCATCCGGCGCTGTTTTATTGTTCGTGTAATGAATTTTATGCGCCTCAATTCAACTTTCGCTCAACTTTTTTATTCTCCTTTCAAACTCCGATTCAGTCGGAACCCGGCTACGACCCTTGTCCCGAACACACCCCTCTCTCCCCAGCCTCCCCCCGCCGACAACATGCGCGAGGCTCCCGCTGCTGTGCTTTCATTTCAGTTGTTGCTGTTGCAATAAAATATTTATTAGTTGAATTGAATTTATGCGAATTTCACTGTTTTCCCGTTTCAATCAAGTTCGACTCGCCCCGGTGCGAGGGCGAGGTTGGTTCTGGAACGGAGAGAATTTTTCAAAATAATTGCGAACCATAAAAACCGGATCCAGTTCCACTCGACGACCCAACGAGACTGAGTGAAAATGCAATGCAATCAAAGCCGTCGTCCTCGTAAAATTTTCGATGCATAAATTTGTGACCTCTGCAATGCAGTCGCGAGGGACGGGGTCGAGTCGAGGTCATGACACCGATTGCGGATCACGAGGGACGGATCCGATCCGATTGACAAGAACGGAAGCAGGTTATCGAACGATCGCATTAAAAATAATTCTCAACATTTGAAATGACTTCACTTTTTTCCACTCCCTCCCTCACGAGCATTGGAAATGTTCTCTCCTCGCGATGAATCGAAATTAGTTTCCCTCCCGATGTTCGTGGAACCCAGAAAACAACCACATTCGACAAATGTTTGCATTTCTGCGACTCTCGGCCGAAGATGGACCGCAAAGCTGATGAAATTAAATGTGGGCAGCGAGTCGGTCAATGTGCTCTATATATAAAAGCAACGACAACCACTAGAAGAACAATAAAATCATCATCAACAACCATCACCATCCGCAACAACAACAATATTATGATGAGCAATTTATTGCATCGCTCCGGATGCATCTGGTTTGGGGACCGACGCAGACGACGATCGATTGCCTCCTGGTGTCCGATGGACGTCGACGGTGGCCGCAATTAAATTTCATGGAAATTCATTAAAATGCCACACGCACACACAGGCACACATTCAGGAAGCTGATACACGACAGACGGGAGGGGGCGGCGGAGTCAAACTGAGTTACGCGACGACCTCGAATGGGAGGCACTTAAAAATTTAAAAATTCAAAATCAATCAAATTGTTGAAATGACTTAAAACATTTCACCGTTTTGGACGAAACGCCCGGCCCCGCCCACCACGACCACAACTGACTGTCGACGCAGACGAGGTCGGTTGGTGTGCGTGAGGTGGAGGGTGGTGGAAGCGTGCGTGTGGCTGAGTGTCGGAGTGTGCCAGGTAAACACACAAGGGAAGGGTCAGTGATCGAGAAAGAGGGGGATAGAGAGCAAGAGGGGAGAGATAGAGATAGGGAGTGAGGGAAGGAGTCAGCGACTTCAGTCGATTTTAAAACCGTTAATCATGTGAAATGGAACATGTGTTCTCCAACACAACAGAACAGCACACAAATACACACCCACGCCCACCAACAACACACACCCACGCCCCCTTCAACCACAGACACATACGCCCCCCAACCTCACATTCAACACATATACCCACACTAACACTGACACACTCACGCGGACGAAGCTCGTGGGCTGCATGACGACGTTCGTGGCAACGAAAAAATTCACTTGTCACCTCCACCTTCACCCCCGTAACTGCCACGCCTCCACGCACCCCGATCTCCCAACGATTTAATGTGATTATATAATTTTTCTCCCGTCGACCCAGCCACGCCCCCCTCCGCCTCTCGTCCATCGACAGGCGGCAGCGCGTTTAAATCGAACTGTCTGTCGTTGTTTCCGTCGGAGTTTTTGTCGTCGTTGTTGTTTTTGTTATTGTTCTTGTTGTTGTTGTCATTGTTATTATTATTGTTTTTGTTGTTCTTGTTGTCACTGTGCATCATGTCCTGCAGGACATCGCCCACGGCTCTCGATATTGAAAACACCGGCCCTCATCCATGATTCATGGAGTTAATCATGCCAAGTAATGCAATTACAGACCTCAGTACTATTTGCGGTGGCTTTGTCTCTGTCGCTCTGTCCCTTTCTCTCTATCGCTCCCTCCCATTCTCTCTACCTCCCTCTCTCACCCCAATCATGCGGATAAATATTTCATATTCACTTTTCCATATGCTCGACGACTCGACATCCGCGACGCCCTCCACGCCGGAAACGTTGACACGGCCCAGAAACAGACAGACAGACAGATAGATAGTTTGTCAGAGACGGCAGAGCTTAGTAACAGGAGCCGAGAGTCTCAATGGGATTAACTAAGACTAGAGGAGGGTGGTGAAGTTTCTTTTAGGGGTCATCAGGGTCTTCTGCCGACATTCAATGGAAATTTCTGCCTTCCGCAAACAATATGGAGTCCTGAAAAAATCACGACAGCCCACATATAATTGGATGATTGGGGTCTGGGATTCTCATTATTACTATATTACTGTATGTTATTGTTACCAAGTATATCATTACACTATTTTTAGTATATTGTTATACTATATCATTACATTATATTATAATATCATTATTATTTTACTAAAAAAATATAAAAAAATTCTACAAAATTTTACCTTAAAATATCGACATTTGATAGGATTATACTAAAGTATTGTACTAGATAAGTAGTCTGTCGTTACCACCTTTCCGCATAAACCTTCTCTTTCTTTGTCTAACCTTTCTTCTTCTCCTTTCAGATTCGATTCTACTTCCCTCTCGCACGAAGCAATGGAACCAAAAGAATAACCTTAATATAGTTTTATATAACATACAAAAAATATATAACCACAACATATAAATATATTGGCATAGATATATCCAGATAAATATATGCAAAGCTTGCATGCTGATCATTATAAATATGATGAAATAAATATATGACGATATAAATATAGAATGATATATATCTATGATGAAATAAATAAATAAAATATAAATAAATATATGCAGATAAATATAGATATATATATATGTAATTGTACACGCATAAAATACACGAATCAACCGAAAAAAATAAAAATATTTGGATAAAAATACACAGATAGAGGATAAAATATCTATATGAGCTAAATCACGCAGAAAGAGACAGCGAGAATATATTACACAAAAGGATAAATATAACAAGAAGTGCAAATGCGATTTGTGCGCGCTGTCCAGAGTCTGGCAACATCAACAGAAACCGCGACAACATCATGTGGGCCAAGAATCTAGTCGAGAGGATCCGCAACAAGTCAAGGTGAGTGTTCGAGAAATGAATTCAATCGTGTTTGGGGATGAATTTCATGATGTTTGGGGATGAATTCCATGGTGTTCGAGGATTATTGGGGCCGAATTCGAGGGATTTGTCGTGAATCTGGGATGGGTGACGACCGGAAACGACGCGCACGAAGGCGGCCCACGTCGACATCGAGACGTGAGTCCTCATCGACCACGCCCGCCGCCCCTTTCGACCAGCTCGAATTCGTCGCGCATGCTGCAGGCGGCGGCGACGACGGCTGCAGATGTCGCTCCGATCCATTTGCAAAGTTGTTCATGTCCTGTTAATGTTTTCTAAAATTCCACGAAAGGCGACGCGAGACGAAGAGACAGAGAGAGATAGAAGAAGAGGGAACGACAGAGGAAAGCCATCGCAATAAATGTCCATTTGTCCCGACGTCTTTTTGTCCTCATGGCCACCGCCATCTCTCGGCGTCCTCGGCCTCAGCCTCGACATGCGGTTCCGGGCCATTGCGATGCAGGACACGGACGACACGGAAGCAAACACATACACCCAAAAGCACATTCATACTCTCACACACACACAAAAACACATCTACACACAGAGCGAGTGAGAGGGAGGTTTAAAGGACACAAATCCACATCGACTGGGGCCGTATTGAGAGCTGGCGAAGATTAAAAATTCCCCGAATGTCCGGCGCGAAATAATTACGCGACGATGTCTCGAACGGGCCCGAGGCGCAATAGAACGAAGGACGATCGGGACGAGGGGCGGTCGAGGTTAGCGGATAAGAGAAATGGGTCTGCTTACTCAGAGAGAGAAAGAGAGGGAGGTGGAGGACGCGGGCCTCTAATACAGCTGCATAAAGCAACAAAAACATTTTTACGACACGTACATGACCAGCATCCTAATCCCGGCCCAAACCAGAACGGGGAGGAAGGGAGGAAGATGACAAAAATAGAGAGGAAGAGGGAGGAAGAGTGCGATGAAAGGAACAAACATGAGAGCGGTGAAAGGGACGAGGAAAAGCAAGAAGAATCACAAAATAGCGGAGCGCGCTCACAAAAGCCATTCGAATGACGAAACAGAGTCAAGCGCTGCGGCGAATGCGAATTCGATGGCCCTGGCGATGTCGATTTGGCCATGTCACGACACCGCAGGGAGCGCGCGGGCTCCTGCGGGACATCGCATAAAGAATAAATGGGCGACCCATTCATCGTCCAGCGCTCGGACCTCGAACCGGATCCCGATCCATTCGCGCCTCGTCCTGGGCCTGGGTCGACGTCGGCTGGGCGAACGGCGCAATTTGCTCGCTTCCGGCACGTGTGGATCGCGATTTGGGGCTTCGGGAATCTGAATCGTGTCGAAGGGACGATCTTCCTCTCTCTCTCCCCTCTCCTTTCCTTCCTTCCATCTCTCTATCGCTCTCTTCCCTCTTCCTCTTCTTCTCATCCTCGCCTCTGGGCCTCTGTCGATGATTGATTCCCATCCCCGACGATACCGATGATTGTTTGTCTTTTTCATCTTTATTCCTCTCGCTTATCTCTATTTCTTTGCACTCAATAAAGCCGTCCGCTCGCTCGTCCATCTCTCCGGAGAACCGAAGGAGGAGAAAACTTCAAAACTATCGACGCAGCGATAAAATTCTTGGAACTGCGAACGACGACGTCGACGCGATGAAAGTTTCTGACCACAAGTCGCAGACGGAGAAATAGAAACTTCTCGCAATAAAAACAAACGAAACCCGAGTCCGCAATGATCCGCTTTTCATATCGATGATGGAGGGTTGGGGGACGATGGAAACCGGACACTGGCAGGACACGCTCACGCCCGAGTCCTGCGGGGATCCGATGCGTCGGACGTCGGGTGTCGGCACCTGTTGCTCGGTTCGACGCGGGTCGGGGCCGGCCACGATGTGGAAATGTTATTGAATTATCCCTCGTCCTCGCCACCCTCCCGCACTTTGCCTCCCCTTCGTTGCCACCGCAGGAAGTCAGCATTGCGGAGAAATAAGAATCAACTCAGAACGAAGCCGTAAACGAACTCCGCAGCTTGGCTGCTTCGACTGGGCTCGGATCGGTTCGTTTCTCATTAAACTTTCAAATCAATGATTGCTCCTTGAATTATTCATGGCCGCGGCGGATGCGACGAAGGTCGTCGCTGTCGCAGTCGACGTGGGCAGAGGCAGAGAAGTCGAAGACGTGACAGAGAAATCGACTTCAGTCGTTTCAGAGCTCTCTGTAATGGAGCCGCATCCGGTGGGAGGGAGAGGAGAGGGTGTGAAAGAGAGAGGGAGAGGTTGCGAAGGAGAGTGAGGAGGATGAGAAAACGCTGTCGCCCCCGTTCTCGGCTCTTCCGCGGAAGGCTCGAGAAAATCGCAATATCTGCCACGCCCCCTCCTCTCGACCGCCGCCCCCATCCGGTGATGATGATGCTGCTGCTGTTCTTCCGCTCGTCCATGTCTTTGTCGTCTTTCTCCTCGTGCTCTTCGTCGTCTTCAACCTTTGCTTGGTTGCTGTCTCTGACTTTGTTTCAGTTCTTCTACTTGTTGTTCCTTCTCTCTCTCTTATTTTTGTTGCTGGCATTAACTTCCCACGCCACCTCTGTCCTTCCGCCCACGCTGGCACTAGATTAAACCACTTGTCTCTGCCCTCGACCTCCGCCGCATTCGCCTCTTCCTCTTTTCCTTACCTCCTTCTCGGAATGTGCCGCTAGGCCTCCATCACTCCGTTCATTCTCTCGCTTTCCCTTTTTATCTCTCTTCCTCAGTCTCTCTCTCTCCCCTCTCACTTCCGCCTTCACACCTCACCGCCCAAATCCTTTCTCCGCCCATCTCTGTCTCGCCCACCTCCCTCGAGCCCAATATTTATGTGTTTCGCTGGCTCTCGCGTATCTCCGTCTGTTCGTCATCCTTCTCCCTCTTCTCCCTACCTACCTCCCACCGCCCAGCCGACTGTCGCGCATAAATAAATATCAATTCAGTGATTTATTTGCTGCCCCCGTCCTCATCTTCGTTCCTCGTTCTCCCTTTCGTCCCTCGCCCAACCCCACAACACCCCTTTTGTGCGATTCTACTCGTCTCCGTCTCTCTCTCTCTCCCTCTGTTCGCTTCGCTTGGTCTTCTCCCCTTCAACGTCGCCCCTCCAGCTTCGCCACGCCTCGGTTCGCTTCGGTTGGGTTCGTGATTTTTTGCAAACGACCCTCATTGTTGTCATTCGCTCATTTTCAAATCGGATTCGTCTCCAGTCTATTCTCGTGCGAAATCCTTATCTCTCGGGATAATGGCAGCTCTCTCCCTCCCTCCCTCTCTCTCTCTCTTTTTCTCGCTCTATCTGTCTTTCTCCTTTCGATTTCGCAGCTTGTCGTCGCAGTTACTTTCGCTACAACCCTCCCGATCTCCCTCTAGCTCTTCTTTTCCTGTTGTTTCTTTCACTGTCGCTATCTACGTCTCATCCTCCGTCTCAACTTCTATCTCATTCTCAGTCGGGTCCACGTCTGCAGAGGGCTGAAGGGGGCGTGGAACAAGAGGGCGGAGGTTGGTGTCGCGCGCAGTGAATTATTTTCACTTTATTGAATTTTCGATTCGAAATTGATTTTGTGCGAGTTTCGTGTTTCGTCCTTTGTCTCCGCGCCCCTCATTCCCTTCTCCCACTTGTTCCGTCTCTATTTCCCTGTCTCTTTCCTTATCTGTATCTCTCTCTCTCTCTCTCTTCTTCCCTCCTTTATTGTGCTCCTCGCATTCGTGAATGTGCTCAGACTTTTAAAAGAAGGACCGCTCCATTGGCCCTAACAAGGTGCTAATGAAAGGGCTCCAAGTTCGGATCCAAGTTGGGGTCGCCCAGAGACGACGACGGATGGATGAACCGTCGACAGATGAAGCTGGCTTGTGAAGTCCCAGAGATGGGCAGCGAACCGAGAAGATTTCCACTTTTTCTCAATCCCCTCTTTTCATTTCCATTGCCCTGTTTCAATTTTCCTCTTTCCATTTCCCTCGTCTCATTGCGATCTTCCCACTGTAGAGTTTTCCTTGCTTTTACTCTGATTCGTCCACCTTCCGTTCACCTGTCTCATTCCATTACCTCTCTCCCTCCCTCTATCTCTCCCCCTCCTCTTCTCATCCTCCAGCCGTCCATAAAAACTGTCTCGCAAACTAATTAATGAATTAAACACGACTATCGTTCTTTGCTACTGTTTCGCTCCCGCTCCCTCGATTTCCTTCTCCGACTTTATTTTTGTCTCGCGAAACTTTGGCAGACAACGAAATGCACGGCTGCAGCGTCGTTTCTCGAGGGACGAGAGGGCTGGAGTTGGAGCTCCTCGGGGTCTCGAGGGATTCGCGTGCTGGACTCGAGACTTTTGTTCACAGTTGGAAATTTTTCGCTTTCTCCAATGTTGTCAAGGACAATATTTGATGAGCCGCTGTTGTGGGAGTTGTTGTAGTAATTATTGTTGTAATTATTGTTGTCATTGTTGTTGTTGCTGAGTCCGCACTCCCAGAGGATTTGCCGGCCTTAATTAAGTAACGGACGAGTCCTTCCTTCCATTCATTCTTTAGACGAAAAATGAACTAAGCGCGTAAATCCGGGGGCGTATTCACAATTCCCAATGTAGCGCCGTGTTTTGTGGCTCCAGCTTTGCATCAATTTCCCGCACAATTTGGCAATTTTCCGCCCCGGGGTCTCGCCACGCCCCCTCCACTCCATCCTCAAGACACATGCAAATTTCTATACATGAAAAATTGAGAGCACGGAGCGAGTGAAAAACACTCAAATTCTGCAGCAATGGCAAATTTTTGAAAACAAATTGAAATGCGGCCCTGAACACGACGAGGAGTCGGTCGCCTCGTCAGCCCTCGTGCCACGCCCCCATCCCCGCCCCTCCGCGAGACCAACCGCCCTCGGTCTCGCCGGAGTCGTGGCGAAGAATGGAGTCGAGTCGTGCGAACGACTGAATGGAATCATAAATATTACTGAATCAACAGAAAATGATGAAGATCCATAAATCATTTCCCGAAACAGCGAGAAGCAGCAACAACAACAACAATAACAGCAACAGTAGCAACAACAGGAGAAGCCAGAAGCGAATGAATAAAAACAACAATAGCAACAGAAGAAGATAGCACATAGAAAGGATAACAACAACAACAATAAGTGAACCAACAACACGTGAAAAAGAAACAACAACAACAATGAAAAACAGCAAGAATAACAACAACAATGAGAGCAAGGACGACACAGAACGAAAAATAATGTTGCACACTTTCGGGCGCAAGTTTTTATTTTTGAGTTTCCTCCACTCGGCTCGACTCAAGTCGGTTCGGGTAGGGTTGAGATGAGAGTTTATTGCTTACACACACACACACACACACATAGACAGTGAGGGAAAGAGACGAGGAGACAGCCAGACACTCAGCCAGACAGACAGACAAACAGACGGAGAGACAGGCAGACGGATGATTGGGAGAACGAGCGGCGGATGGAAATCAACACCGAGCAGTTGAAACTTTTGCAGCCTCGCCAGGATCAGAAGGGATAGAATGAGAGAGAGAGAGAGTAATCCAGGGGCAGAGCGGGACAAAGGAACGGGGGCGGAACATGATGAAGACGAATGTATTTGTTTATAAAATGAATTCAGCGCAGGATTAAAAGTACTGCGAGCGGATTGCAAGGATTGCGAGGACGAGCGAAAGAGGGCCGAAGGGACCCGAAGACAATGGCAGCCGAGGACAATGGCGGCGAATCGCAGAGAGGCGGAAAATCGCAAGAGAATGGGTGAGAGACAGAAAGAGAGAGGGGGCAACCGGCGAAAGTAATTGAGAAATCGCTTTGAATAAATAATTCCGAGCGAGTATTTAATGGAAATGGCTGTGCGTCTGTGTGTGTGTGTGATTTCCGCCGTTGTCGTCGTTCGTTGTTTTTGTTGTTTTTGTTGTCGAGCCGTTGTCACTGTTGCCATCGCCGACGGCGCTGCTGCTGCCGCGACTGAGGCCGACGCTGATGATGGTTATCTGCGTCGCTGATAGGAGCGAACAATACAGCGATGGCAATAATTACGGCTTAAATGCGGGCGGGGTGGACGGGGCGACGATGAGGGGATGAAGAGAGGACAAAAGAGGACGACGGAGAGCGGAGCAGAGGGATCATGATCGGGTTGGTAGCCGGCGGGGAAAGGACGAGTCGAAGAATGTTCATCACAAAACAATGGAATTTAATTTCCAGCGGAGCAGCCGAACGATGGAGAAGGAGCGGGGGACGCGACGTCGGCGTTAAATACGTAAATGAAATGTTCTTGTGTATTTTTCGCTTAATTTTTATTACATCGAAAGTTGCGCGGGAATTCGCAAAGCATTCCAAAAGCAGCATGAGAAGGAGGCGAAGCAGCCGAGGATCCTTCGAACGGGTGAAGCCTCCTCCTGCCTGTTGCGTCCTGGCCTCGAACACGGGGTCGCCTTGCTGTGCGTCGATCGCTGTTCGAGGAGCCGTTAATGAAAGAAAGAAAGAAGAAAGAAAGAAGAAAAGAAAACGTTTCTCGGAAGCGCGGACCTCGCAGGACGAAAGTGAAATGAAATTCCTCCGCCGGACTCGGGCCATCGTTGTCTGTATGTGTGTGTTTGTGTATTTTCGAGAAGAAACAGTAAAATTTCGCTCCAGAAGAAACAGTAAAATTTCGCTCCAACAGACGGAGAGAAACCGGCTTCCGAGAACTCAATTCGCACTCGACGACGCTTGAAAGGATGAATGGACTTCAAGGTTCTTCGATTTTGCTCATACTTCTGCCCTACTACTCTTGTTCACTTCCTCTCCCTTTCTTTGTCCCCTTCTCTTTCTCTCTCTCTCTCCCTCTCTTTCTTGTCTCGTTGTTCCTTCCTCTGTCCACAATCCCATGTCAAGGTCTTCGTTTGTTCGAATTTTCGCGATGCCTCCGCATCTTTCGTCGCAAATGGAGCGGAAGTGATGAGTTCTCGCTCTCCCTCTCTCTCTCACTCTCTCTCGAGCATGAGGAGACCGCCATATGTCGGATCTTAACGGATGTTCATTTACACGAAACCGTTACTTAAACTTCACACATCTGCCTATGGGATCGTGAGTGTGTTGTTTTTCATTGTGTCTTTTTTGCTTTCCTTTTTTTGTTCGTTCTCTCAAAAATTACGTGCGCGTCATTTGCCCGAATGTCATCAGCGCCAAGGCTCGAAGCGGCTCAAATTATGCAACGTTTCACTCGGGGTTTATTTATTTCTATCTCATTCTCTCTATCTCGCTCCGCCCTTCACCTCGAAGGAGAGGGAATCAGGGGGCTGAGAAGGAGGTCGTCGTGTAATCAAAGTCAAAGTCACTCGTTTCGCCGCGAGTGCTTTTGACGCGGGCGCCGGAAGCAGCTCCATTTTATATAAATTACCACTTAGCTCCTCTGGCCCCACATCTCGCCCCCAACCCCGGAGCCTTTAACTTGGCGCTCTTATTTTTATTCCGAGAATTTCTTCTTCATCAACCTCCCTTCCCTCCCAACCTCCTCTCTGACTCTCTCTCTCCACTTGGCGGCCTTTTCAAGTGCGTTCAGCGTTCACTAGTGGCTTGACATTCCGATGAATGAGGTCCTCGTTCTCATCCTCGTCGTACTCGTCCTTCTCCTCGTTTTCGTCCTTCTCCTCGTTTTTGTCCTTCTCTTCGTCATCGTCATCGTCGTCCTTTTCCTCTTCGTCATTGGCGCCGTCGTCGTCGACGCCGGGTTCGGTTTGAGGCGGCTCTCATTTAATTTAGAAATTTTATGGCTTCGTCGCGATGCCCCCTGGTCTCAAGAGGGACGGGGGCGGTAGACGAGGGGTTTGTGTCCACTTCAGACTCCGCCCGGGTCGCCATTTGATGCACGAG
Organism: Coelopa frigida; assembly: GCA_017309665.1. Lineage (NCBI taxonomy): Eukaryota > Metazoa > Arthropoda > Insecta > Diptera > Coelopidae > Coelopa > Coelopa frigida. The sequence goes on along the minus strand of CM029565.1, from coordinate 1,529,454 downwards.
ACTCCCGCGCACTCCACATGCAGATCCACGCGCCGATTCATCTCGCCGCGGTACGTGCGGCGAATTTTTATGGCGGCCGACAAATGATTTCCATTCTTCCATCGCTGTGGCGAGAGTGACGAACGCGGGCGGCGGTGGGGGCGAAGTAGGCGGAGGTGAAGGGGAGCGGTTGCTGGATATGAATGAAATTGAATTTGGCGAAAACTCTAAATTAATGTCGCAGCCCCGTCCATCGTTGGCCTCGTCCTCAGCCTCCTCGCGTTCGTCAGTCGGAGCTGCCGGACGTGGGTGGAGCGAGGTTGATGAATCGATCAGAAGGACTCCAAGTAAGAGAGGGCGTGGCACTCACTACTAGCCGCCCCCTCAGCTGGCTCGCTTTTATTGTCCACACTTTGGCGCGCGATTTTATTGTTCCGCACGACGGAAATGGGATTATTTACGATGGTTGTCGCCAGGGGTCGGGGGGGCGTTGGTTGTTCGTCCACGGTCAGGACATATTGAATCGTCCTGATGAAGTGTCAATAAGGACGAGGGAGAGAGATTTTATGGTTGCTTCGCAGAAGTCATCGAAGGAACTCGCGAGCGATACGGATCGAAGACGCTGAGAAATTTAATTGAACGGAAGGAATCCCGGCCACTCGCACCAACTGCAAACACGCCTCCTCCTTCTCCTCCTCCCTCTGACTCCGCCGCATACCGAGGAGCTTTTAATGACTTCCCCTCAAGTCATCGTAATATGCCTCGACGACGCTGGCTTTCTCGTTAATAGCTGTCATCGTCCTTTCGACGCTCCTCCGGGCCTTCGCAATCAGGGGCTGAGTGGTTTCCCGATCCGAGATCCTCGTTGTCTCCTTCGCTTCATTCTCCTCTTTCTCTTCGCCCTTCTGCTCTTCGCACTCTTCTCGTCGCCTTCTTCGTTTCAATTCTTGCCCCTTTTTTATTTTTTTATGCTATCGGTCCCTCACACCCTACACCACAAATGTTTTCCAATAAACATCTTTAACATATTTTGATTTTCGGACACCCGTTCGCCTCGCTCGCTCGCTCACTCTGGCTTATCAGCCTCTCACTCGCTCCCAGTTTAACTGGCTCTCACTCGTTCTCCCTCTCGCCCTCCTCTCGATGGGATCCTGGGGCCTGCATCTGCTGCACCCTGCGGTCCTGGGTTTGGCGCCGTAAAATATGCAACTGTTCAAAATCCAATTTTCTAGTTGCCACAGAGAGAACAAGAACAACAAGAAACACATGCGGGACAATGGCAACAAGAAAAACAATAACAACAGCAGCAAGGACTTTGAAACAACAAACTGTTCTCTTCCTGCCGCTGCACCGCTCGACGTCTTGTCGGCTGCCGTCGTCGTCCGCGCGCCCTCGAGATTGGATTCTGCGCCCGCCCCGTGTGCGCTGCATGCGATGGGCGACCGCCGGAGAGGGAGAGAGGCGGACGACATTACGTGAGAAGCAATTTATTTCCGCTTGTTCTCCCCATCCTCGGCCGCGTCCTTGGCCGACCCTCTTCAGCCTTCTCACCACTCTTCAGCCGTCACTCCTCCCTTCAGGCCTCCCTCTTTTTCTCCAGGCCTCTCGCCCCTTCTCTCCAACTTCCCACCACCGATCGACCTAGTTCTGCCCGTGTCTTCGCGCTCCTAGGCCGTGTTGTGTTCGAGAGATAACGCCGCAGGGCACCAGGGGGGAGGGGTCCGAGGGCCGTGGTTCGGGGGAGCACTTCCTCGAGACGCTCCGCAGCTGCTGCTGCGTCGGGGGCGTGACTCTCGCCCACCCTCGCCTCATGTGCCTCGCGCATAAAACAAAACATGCCGCCGTCGCCTCGGTTCGGTTCCGTTTCGATTCCGCCCCCGTCTTCGGTGGGCTGAGGGACCGAGGGGAGGAAATATTTTTTCATAAATACAAGGATAACGCAGAATAAAGGAAGCCGCTGCGCAAAAACAAAAACAACATAAACAAATTTTGCGGTTTATTGCCTCTGCCGAGTTCTTTGCGCGGATTTTCCTGCAGAGCAGATTTGCAATTTCGTCTTCTTCTTCCCTCATGGTGTTGTTGTTACTGTTGTTGCGCTTGTTGTTATTGTTGTTGGTATTATTGTTGCCAGTGATGTTACTGTTGTTGTCATTCCCTTTACCGCTTAAACGTTGAGCGGGGGTGCGACAGAGAGCGAAGGACAAAGACGACAAGGACGAGACTCGAACAAATTTCGGATCGCGTCTTGGCGCAAGGATAAATACGCAAATTTGTTCCCGCTTCGGGGGGTCTCGCCGGAAGCCGGTTGTCCTTGTTTCAGCCACCCAAACGCCACCCGCTCCTCCATCCTCTGAATTCTCCTCCTCCAAACTCCACCTCGTTCCTGCAGCGATAGCATCCTTCCGGGCCATTGGAGCGGGGTGTCCATGGCCTCGTCCTCGGCGTCTGGGGCGGGAAGACGGAGTCGGAGACGAGGTCGATGTGTGGGTTAATGCCGCATATTACCGGAAATGGCGCCCATTTCCGTACATTGAGCTCCCGAACATCGCGCCGGGTGGATTACGATCGGGATTAGGATTAACTGATGTCGGATGTCGATGTGCGGAATTTTAATAATTCGACGGCGAACATTAAATGTCGGAGCACGACCTCGACCCAAGGTTGAGACAGGAAAGAGCTGAGGTGTCGACGGAAACAAAGATGAGGAGGAGACAGAGAGGAGGAGATGAGAAAGAGACTCAAAACGAGCAGGGTTGGGTGTCCTCGAAAAGATCCTCGAGGGGCGTGAATCCTCAGGCGGAAAAGCGAGGAAGCTGAAGAGGTTGAAGTGCAGCAGGCTCTGTTGGAAAGTCTGGGCCTCGTCTCTGCTGTGCTGGCGAGACACGAGTTGACTCTTGTGCACTCACATCGTCCTCTCTTTCGCTCTCCTACCCGGCGGCATGGGGCCCTTCGAGGTAATGGGAATTAATTAAAAGCCCTCGCCACTTCCCCCGAGACTTCCGCCCGAGGAGCCGAGGGGGAACCACACGTCCTTCCTCGCGTCACTCGAGGGTCTGTGGCTCGTGGCCGGCGTCTCCTCCGGGTGGGGTTTGGGCCCGAAGTATTTGCGGCCCGAGACAATAAAGCGAGCGAATTAAGTAACTGTTCGCCGCGCGCCATAATTTCGCGTTCATTATGGCGCATTTCCGTTTAACATAAATTACAGCTGTTCTCACACACACATAGTCTCACAAACACATACACTCATAGAGAACCCGGCACACTCGACATTCACACGCACACAAAGACTTGCATGCCGTCGCGGCTCCTGTCGCTGCTGCCGCCGGCTGTTTGTGCGCCTAAAAGTATGCAATTTAAAAGCCAAACAAAAGAAGCCCGCGCGAACAAACTCCACTCAGCCCGTGATCGCCCCACCGCCCTCAACGCTCCACTACCACCCTTGCTTAGCATAATAAAAGCATAAACACGTTCGCACGCTGCCCCTTTCCTTATTTTTTCGCTTCTCTTTCGTTCACTTTCCTTCACTCTTCTCTCAACCTAGGGAGACATCGTTGGGCAGGATCGGATCACCGTCTGTGGGCCGGTGGAGAATCAAAGGGGGGAGGGGTGGGGGATGTGATCCAGGGAGGCGCCGCCATTTGCACAACCGGTCAGGACAACTCGCTGGCAGGACATTTTCAAGGATGCAGCGCATTTTTATCAACTTTCCAGCAGATCACGGGCACCGAGTGTGAGATGAGGGGCCAGAAAGATACAGGAAAGGGGTTCCAGGGAGTCAGGAGAGAGTTCGACTTAGTCAGGGCAGGGGAGCTCGAGTCCTGGCGCTGACAGCCTCGCAAATGCACTCGGCCGTCCTTCGGGGCGGGAGTCAAATTAAGCAAATTAAATTTTTTCCGTCGACCGGAGTCACTTTGATGGTCAGAAGGAGTCAGTTGGGGGTCCGTTGGAGGTTGGTTGGAGTTCGTTTCGGGGTTGGTTGGGACGAGGTTGGGTCAGAGTCGTTCGGGGTCTGTTGAAATCGTTGGAGTCGGTTGGAAAAACGCGACGCGAATTCCTCAAATTCTGCCCACTCCGCAGCGCTCACGGCCGTCGGCCGTTGGCGGCGATAAAAGTTTCGCAAGCGGCGGCGCGGAAAAAATGCACTGCGCCTGGAGTCGGGTTGGAGAATTAATTGCGACAGGGAGATGGACAAAGACAAAGAGGTCGACACGAACAGAGGAACCTGGGCCCCATTCCGATGTGCTGCTTCGCATTTCGTTGTCCTGCATCTGGTTCCGTTGTCCCCTCAATTCTCTCGTAATTCCCGCTTGTACTCGAGTCCGAGCCATTGAAATTCGCCCCCAGGCCACGGCCCTCGCTTCAATCGGTAGCCAAAAGTTAAAGGCTTTTATTGCGAGCGATCCTCGGCTCTCGGTCCCGATTTCCCGCGACACCTCTTTTTGTGTTCGCAATTTCGGCCAATTCCGAAATTCGCACAGGACGTGAAAACAGCGATTGCAAAGTGTATCACCTCCCCCCAACCCTTGGGGGCGTGGCATGGAGTCTGCTCCGGCTTCGGCTTCGGCTCGGCTTCGAAATGCAAATTCTAATCGATTCGTTCGCCGCCAATCGATAGAATTAAATTTTATGTCGATGGAGCGATGGTGGCGCCCGCTGCAGGAGACCTAATTCGATGGAGAGAGGGAGAGAGGGAGAGAGAGAGGGGTGCAAACGACGCCATGCTCCACTGAGAGCAAATAGACTGAGTGTGGGTGGAGAGTGGAGTGAGCTGTGTGCGAGCAAATGCAAGCAAAGCCCGCAGTTGGCTACAAAAAAGCCCGCTCTCTCTTTCAACTCTCCACCATCTCTCTCCTGCCTGGTGGATCGTTGAAAGAGGACGAAGGACCGAAGTTTGGGTTTTTCGAGCGATTTTCGCCGCATTTTGGCCCGATTTTTCGACGGTTTTTGCTGTTTAAACACGAGGCTGGGCTGGGATGGGGTTCGCAAAAACTAGAGCCAATAACTGTAACGGAAGACAAACATTGCATACTTCGAGGCTGCTGCTGCAACTCCGCACCAGGTACAGCCGGAAAACCTCCGGTTCTTCACCCCCCTCAACCCTGCCGCTGTCATAGAATGAAGTTTTTAGTTTTCCGTTTCCAGTTCGGCCGAACCGAGTTTTCGACGTTTTGCGTCGCAACGTCCAGCGGCGGCGCTTTGGGTTCCGGGCTCCATCGGCTCCCCCTTTCATACGTTTCCTTGTCCATCACCGGAAGAGTGGATCCATTCAACGATCTCTGGTTTCGGTTCTGCTTTTGGTTTTGACTCCTGCCTTTTGTTTTAATTCCACTTTTGGTTTTGGTTCTATTTCTATTGACTCGGTTCTTCGCCGGTTCCTGTCGCCTCGGTTCCGCCTCGTTTTCGTTTCCGCTTCTCCTTGTTTCTCCTCATCGTTGGGCTCTTCATATGAAGGTATCCTCGTCATGAGAGCCTCCAACGAGGATCCCCCAAACTCGATCCCACCACTCGAGGGTCGGTCCCCCCCATGACGACTGAAGCCCATGAATTTTAAGCACCGCTCGTAAAAATGGCCGCAGAATAAGAAGAAGGCCATGAAATAATTCAACCTTTCATTGCTCGCTTCCGTCGACGTCTCCGTAACTCCCTCTGTTCCAAACTCACGGCTCCCTTCGACCGTCCTCGCAGCCGTGGATCCCTAATGAAACCCTTCGGCTGGAATTCCGCGAATTTCTTCATAAATTTCCCAACTAACTTGCATTTCCTTAGCAGACGTTTTTCCACAATTTGACACTCGTGTTCGCGCTCCCCCTCTCGAGACGTTCCACGTCGACTGCACTGAGCCGATTCTTACGACGCGGAGTCACGTTACCTCTCTCACTCACACACACACATAGTCACCTCCCCGCACACACACACACATTCAACCCTCCCCTCACACATACAGCAATCTTCGCCTCACAAACACTCGCATGGCCTCCTCATTCTCTGTGGAGGAAGGCCTTGGAGCAAGCGGAGCTCTCGGGACCGCCAACAATGCAAGCTCACTCCAACAGACAAACACACACTCGTGCCCACTGCACATGCACTCATGCACTCACACACTCGCGGGCAGAAATCGAAGCGCGTAATGCAAGTCACACAACAACAGGAGAAATTGTTTCTGTCGTGTTCAGTTTTCAGAAGGAGGCCGCGTGTGGAGAGATGGAGGCGTGTTCGCACATATTCACACCTTTTTCTCAGTGTTCGCGCAAAAAGCCTTCTTTGCTCTTTTCCGCCGCGCTCTCCTCTCGCTCCCTCCCTCGTCATTTTTCTCTCGCTCTCCTCCAGTGGGCACTCGAGGCCGTGGAAAAATCGAGGATTGAGGACACAGTTCGAGATCGGCCTCCTTCAGGGAGTTGCGACTTATGGCGATTGTCTCCTCATACGCCCGAGTGCCTTGACTTCGATTCCATGCACCAAGCTCGCCCCCTTCACCCCCTTTTGGTACGCCCCTGGTCACGGCGGGGGGTTTCGCGAAAAATCGACTCGAGTCTCGCCCACCGCTCTCTTCGAGGCGATCGCATGTGGAGCGTCGTTTTTCAGCAGAACTACGATGGCAACAATAACAGCAAGTGCACATGAAACAACAAGTACAAACATAACAGCAACAATAACGACTACAAATACAACAACAATAATGCCCATCAAATAGGGATTTGTTTGCGACACCCAGCGTTCGCTCTTTCATTCTCCGAAGTATGTTTTGTTGCTGCCTTCTGCACATGAGGGGAGGTGCCACGCCTCTTTCTCCTTCTCCTCCTCCGTCGAGCGTTCTTTTCGAGGCAACAAAGAAAAATGCACTTCCCGAGAGAGGCTTCCCCAGGGGGTGAGGAACCGGGAGGCGTTGGTCGTTTCGTTTCGCTGGAGTTTTTATTCCGTGCGAGTGAAAAGTTCCGCGAAACGTTAGCGAAAAGGATGAAAAATGCCCAACAACAAATACAACGACAACAATGGCAATAGTAACAGCTACAATAACAACAACAACAACATGAGTAACTATAAATATGACTACAACAAACCAGCGATGCCAACCCAAAGAGACGAAAAATCCGTGGGATACACTGAAAATATCCGTGTATTTCCGTGTTTAGTAAAAAGCCAAACGAAATCCCACTTATTTTTATATATTGGATTGAAAAAATATAATTTAGAAAATTCAAAATTTGATAATTTTCATAAATATTCAATATTTGATAATTTTCATAGGAAATTAAAAATTTCATAGGAAATTAAAAATTTCATAGGAAATTAAAAATTTCATAGAAAATCCAAAAATTTATAGAAAATTGAAAATTTCATAGAAAATTGAAAATTCCATGAAAATATCAAGATTTTAGAGTAAATTCAAATTTTCAGAGAAAATTCAAATTTCATAAAAAAATTCAGAATTTCATAGAAAATACAAAATTTGATCACTTTTATATAAAATAAATACTTTGGATTTCGTAAAATATCAAACATTTTTTAAACATATATTAAAAATCTTTCGAAGTGAAATATCCGTATATTTGGGGAATTTTAACGTAGACTTCCGTGTCTCCGCCAAGGGGGTTCCGTAGAACACGGAAATATCCGTGTAGTTGGCATCGCTGCAACAAACAACAAATGGTTGTGAAAGACGTCAGACGCTGACGCCGCTGTGCGTTCGACGCCGCGCTCGAGTGCGCAGCGCAGCGTCGGAAGCGTCGCTGTGTTGGCGCTCAATGTTCACGGTTCCCTCCATTCCTCGATCAACGTCCTCTCGTCCCTTCGACATCCCTTTTTTCGACTGACGACTGACTCCTTGACTTCTCACCAAAGCCACCCACGCATTTGTTGCGGATGCTTCGATCCTCCCACCACTCCCTTTTCTATTACCCCACCTCTTCCCCTTCTCCACCTCATCTTCTTCTTCTTCTTCTCATCTTCCCCCGCTGTAACCCTTCTCTCCTCCCCACCATTTCACTTTTAGACCCTCATTTGCTTCTCCTTTTACTGCCGAACTTTCGCTGTTGCTGCTGTTGCTCGCATAAATCAAGCGCCCAACGGTCGGCGTCCGTCAGCGACGTCAGGTGCATCAACCACCCCCTCCCTCTCGTACTACCCCTCAGCCCCTCCAACCTTTGCCGCCCCTCGCCGACCGTTTTAATTGCATCCATAAAGTTGGCCGAGGCGAATTGTTAAACTCGCAATTTATGTGTTCGCAGCGAGTTGCAAAATCCTCCCTCCGCTCCTCGATGGAGCCCGCGGCACCACCTCCTCCCCTCCCCTTCATCCTTTGTCATAATTCGCCGCGAATGAAACGGGAAATGTTTGAATTTTCAGCAGATTACAGCGCTTTTTACAGCTTTTTTATGTTTCCCCTTTCGCTCCATCTCGCTCCAACCCCCATTCACCATTCTTCACCTCCTCCTCTCGTCCCCTTCGCCCTTGCTCTGTTGTTTTGCGTGTTGCCGGCCCTCGCGAGCGCTGGCGGTTGTTGCAACTTTTTAATTGTTGCTCGGCACCAGTTCTCATTGTTGTTGTTGTTGTTCTTCCACTTGTTATTGTTGTTCTTGGGTTTGTCCACTTGTTGTTGCTCCTGTCGTTGCAGTTGTAGTATTTGTTCTTGTTGCTAGGTTGTTATTAATGTAGTTGTTGCCCCACGTGCAGCCGCCGTCCCTGGGGAAGCTCAACAAAGACGCCTTGTAGCCATGGCCGCAACTTTGCTGCTCGTCAATGGAAGGACGAAGGGCTGACTGACCAAACGGAGCCTGGTTCCATAGAGGGGAAGGTGAATGAAGGAGATCTTCTCAAAAACCGATCAAGCGCCGACATTGGCGTATGAGAGCAGGAGGAAGCGGAAGTTTAATGGGAGAAAAGCAGTGGAGATGGGATGGCGTTGGTCAAAGAACTAGGAATTTGAGGTAGATAAAGCGAGAGAGAGATAGTGAAATAGTCGTGAGAAAGCCAAGGTGGGCGGGAGACTGAGTGGGCGAAGTTGAGTAGAAGCCAAAGAGATTGCGGTGAAGCTGCAGAAAGAAGGAGGAAAATTTAGGTCACGAAGCTCTTTGAAAAAGAAAGGTAGAACAAAAAAAGAGAAGAATCAGAGAAGATGAGAGTAAAATCAGGGGAGATAGAAGAATCAAGAAAGATGGTAAAAGAATCGACAAGGGAGAGAAAAAATCGGAAATCGCCTCTGATTGGGCTTGATGAAGGCCTTGGAGTCTGAGCCGAAGGCGATCTTGTGAAAAAGAACCGAAAAGAATCAGCTTCGGACTAGTGGACGAGGTCAGTGGGACAAATGACTCGAATGCCCCTATATGAAGGCCTCATTCTTTTTCTCCCATCCTCCTCCTCACTTCCCCTAATCTAAGGCATTAAAACAACACGGCCTCTAATGGGAAAATCGATTCCACTGCACGACGATGACGACGACGACGACGCAGTAAAAGAATCACGAGCAAATAATCATAAACGGAAATCAGGCGAATTTGTTTGAACGTGTGTCATTTGCAAAATGGCGCAAATAACACTCACACACACACACATCCATACACATACAGGCACGCATCGACCGAGCTATAAACGCACAAACACACGTACAAACACACACGCACTCAGACTCGCAGACACCGAGAAGTAAGTAAATCACAGAACACAATGCATGAAATTAGTCATCAACACAGAGAGAGAGAAAGAGAGTGATATTTAGGGAGGCGGAGAGGGAGTGAATTGGAGTGAGAAAGAGAAAAAGGAGAAGAAAGAGGAAAGAGGAAAAGAAGTAGAACAAGAATGAGGAAGGACAAATAGGAGACGGGGACGAACCAAGTGAATCCGATTTGCACGCAACAAACAAATAAAATGCAGACCCGAAAAATGTGGCCCGACCGAACAAAGGCGGATACGTGGGTTGTCAGCAGAGGGGGCGGGGGGGAGAGGACGAAAGAGAGAGAGAGAGCCGACTGCAAGGACGTTTCCTCCATTGTCTGGCGACACCCGCCCACACGCAGGACGTGCTGGGGTCGATCTGAGTCCGACTGCGATTGCATGCCGTTGATTGCCAATAAATATGAATAACAAATGCCCGAGGAGGAGGGAATGAAAAGGTTAGGGAGGAAAGAGAAGAGGATGGAGAAGAAATGAAAGAGGAAGGAGAGCATAGAGAACTGGATCCAGAATCCAGCTAGATTCCTGTTAGGTCGCCTAGAAGTTCATTTGAGGCGACTGAATGCAATCGAATTCCTTCCGAGAAGGTTTTGTTAGAAGAGGTTCTTTTCTTCTTGTGAAATCTTTAATGAAGACGAAGGAAGGCGGTTTCGGTGGATGGACCCCATTTTAATCAACGAGCCTTTTGTTCAATCGTTTGCCCCTCTGACCACATTCCAGCCAAGGAGGCGACGGTCGCCGACGATCGCCAGACGCTTTCATTGCCAGCCATTTGCGTGCTCGGCTCATTTCGCAGAGAACGGATTTTTCATCCTTCAGTCTCGGAACTTTCGCCCCTCTCCTACTCCACCTCCTTGGGGTTCCTGATTTCTTCTCTCACTCGCCGTCTTTGTCTTGGTTTTCTTTCTCTCTCGCGCCCCGACTCATCCCAGTGGCTGGAGCTCCCATGTATATTTGCGTAAATGATGCTATTTCGGAAACCGACTATCATCACAATGGGAACAACCAGAGAAACAAGAACAACAAGGACTACAACAAGGGAGTAAGAACGACAACAACCACAACAACAATAACGACAACAACGCCACTAACGAGAGCTGGAAATCGATATCCTTGCCGCGCCAGGGTCCTGCGAGGGTGGAGAAAGAGGAAGGAGGGGGCCATCGGGTGCGAAGATGCCTTTGACGCTGGCTGTTGCGCCCTGCCCCACAAACCTATCAGCGAGGTCAGGGGCGCCGAGACACGGGGGGGAAAGATAATAATAATAATAAGTAGAAGAAGAAGGTAATCGAATGAAATTCGATATTCGCATTCTTCTCGATCGTCCTGAGGGCGAAGACCGAGGACGAGAAGCCGAGAGACGAACGTTGGATGTACGGAATTAATTACGTTTGATTTTCTCGTGTTAATTTCTAATTTTATGTAAGAGAGAAAATAATTTCGGGATGGACGGAGAGAGTGTGAGTGAGAATGTGAGAAAGAGACAGATAGGGAAGGAGAGATCTAAAGAGATGGAGCGATGGAACGAGAAGACGGAACCGGGTTTTGTGTGAAACGGCGGCAACGTCCGCCATGCGCATGTGTGTGTTCGAGAGTTCATGTATGTGCTTGCACAGCACACACACACTAAGGCACGAACAAAGTAACAGAAAATAGCACACACACATGACCACAGGACGAGGGGGAGATGGACGAAAGGCGGAAATGAAACTTAATCCATTATTGTTGTAATGACTTCGTTGCGATGTCGTCCTGTCCTGTCACCGTGGCGTGTTCTGTCCGTTCGCCTGTCCCGCTGTCTGTCCGACGATTCTCAGCCCCCTCCTTTAATTTGGGATAATGTGTGTGTGTGTGTGAGTGAGTCCGTGTGTGTGTGTGTGTGAGAATGGAGCTCGACTTTTGTCGAGAAGGAGGAGGCGAAAATCAATATTTTAAGCAGCTCCAGCAGCCGCAGCTTCCGGCAGCTTAGAGAACCTCCTCTGGTCACGCCCCCCATTCGCCCCTCTCCCCTCTGAACGGTCAGTGGACACAGTGCATGTATGCGTGTGTTGGTGTCTATTGTTTGAAATGCAAAATACATGAATTTAATATTTTCGCAAAAATAAATAAAAATCGGGTTTCGTTCGCTTCTCGCCTCCCCTCGCTACGTGCACCGGCGAATATGTTGCTGATGATGAATGTTGCAATATCCTGCTGCCACACACACACACTCATGCACTTTGGAATCGATAAAAAATGCGCCGAGCTGCAGAGAAAGAGAAGGAGTGAGAGAAAAAAACGCGAGCTTTTGAATTTTTCAATTTTCGCCGCGATTTTGGGGATTTATGGAGGATGCAACAACAACAATGCAAATACAACAATGTTGCGAGGACAACAACAATGCAACAGAAACAGAAACAACAACAACGATGCAAATTTAAATTCATTACGAAACAAGTGCTTGACTTCCACCGCAACGAGGTCTCTCGCTCTCTCTTTTTCTCTCACTATCTCCATCCTGTTCCCTCCCTTTTTCTCTCGCGTTCGGACGTCGAACTGTCAACAAATGCACCAGGTCAGGTCGACAGGTGAATGGTGAGTGGAGACGAGGGTTTGGATAGCAAGGGAGAGAAGGGGAGAGACGGGATGGCTGGGGGTGAACCGCAGCAGCAGCCATCGTTAAACAATGCAGCAACAATAACAACAACAGCTGCCGCGTAGAAGGAGAGAGAAACAAGGATAACGAGAATCGCTGCGTCGGGATTAGAGTCCGCTGCTCCGAAGCTGCTGGCGTGTTTTGAGATGGGGTTGCGGCAGATTCATTAGGATTAATTTTTAGAAGAGAGAAGGAAGAGATTAAGAGCGATGGAAGAAACATAGACTAGAGATGGAAGAGAGAAAGATGGGAGATGGAAGTGAGATAGAATAGAGAAGTAAGAGAGATGGGAGTCTAACAGACCGACTGATGGAAGGCGTTCGTAGTATGTCTGAGGTTTGAGTGGAAAAAGGAGAGAAACAGAAGGAGGAACCTGCTGATGTGAAAACTCCAACGAATAAACTACAGTTGATTCTAAAGAGTTGGCGTCGTCATTGTCAGCGACAGACTGAGGTCAGAGGATTGTGAATCTAGTAATTGAGGATAAGAAGATCTCAGAGACGATCCCGGATCCCGGATAAGAAGATCTCAGAGACGATCCCGGAGTCAATTGCAGAGTCGATCTCAGAGACGATCTCGGAATCGCTGTCTGAGTCTTTCTACGAGTCTGATTTGAAACTTGAGGCGGACAGATTTCGTCATTAGATGAAGCCACGACCCAAACGACGACTTTCCAAGAGTCCATGCCCTCGGCAACTGGACGACGGTCGTCTGTCCCTTGAGGAGGCGTTGCCTCAACATCGGCATCGACATTCAGTCGATCGAGGGCAAAAATCACATCAGTTCGCATTGGTATGAATCAGATGGAATTGCATTGAAACGAATCGAATCGAGTCGAACGGAGTCGGAGTCGAATCGCATCAGATGGCATCGCTTCGCTTCACTTCGATGCAATTAAACAGCTTTGTTGCTCGAACATACACAAACACATTCACACAAACAGCGGTTGATTGAAGAGACGGGATATGAACTCACACAAATACACACACAGCCTCACACATATACCGATGCAACGATCCGAATGCGAAACTCCGGCGAATGCTGACGTTTCATGGCAAACGACACAAACACATTCGCAAACACAGACCCGGCATAGATAAACAAACAAACACACGTCGAGATCCATGGACGCAAGGACAATCGACACGGACAGAGACAGAAAGAAAGAAAGAAAGAAAGAAAGAAAGAGAGGGAGAGATACACATACACAGAGACATGTGCATATGCACACAATCGAACACGAGACTCGTCGCTGGCCGCCTGTCGATTCCTGTTCATTGTCCATTGTCGGCAGCGATAACAACAATAACAACTAGAATGACAACAAAAACTAGAACGATTACAATAGCAACATCGACAACATCATTGACAACAACAACAATATCGATTACAACAACACGCGTATTAAAAATCTGCAAATCTGCCGCATTGGGTCGCCAATTGTAAACAACAACAAGAAGAACAATAGCAAAAAGCAACCACTGCTACAACAACAACAACGATAACAACAGCAAGCATAACGAAACTAGAAAATTGCACGACGATCGTGTGGAGGAGAAGGATTGAGAGGGGGGTGGAAGGCGTTGAGGGTGGTCAAAAGAATTGCATTTGTATTGGTTACATTGTGATTGTCGTCGTTGCTGTCGTTGCTTTTGAAGTTGTTGCAAGAGTGTTTTGTTGTTATTGTTGTTGTTGTTGCAGTTGCAATCGCCATTGTTGCACGTCTCGTCGCAACAAAATTTCATTTGTCATTTGTGTGGGTGCGGATTAACATGCGTACGTATGTATGTGTTTGTGTTTTAGTGTGTGAGTGCATGAGTGTGTGATGCGGCATCGATTTTCGCCGACTCGTCCAGAATTTGTTTGCTTTGCTCGCTCGCTCGGTTGAACAGAGAGGAGGCTGCTTCACTCCGCTCCACGAAACAGAGATCGAACGAGGCCCACTGGGGGGCGAAAGGAGAAGGGGCGTGGATAGTTGGGGGCGTTGTAGTTGGGGACTTGGTCGGTTTTGCTTCCGAGGCAAACATTTGCCGTTGGCCGCCGAGTAACGAGAATTTGCAGTGATGGCGGTCATCGATGCCGCCATCGATAGGATGAAGGACGAGGAAAAAGCAACGATAGAAGAGTGGAACAGAGACAATCAGACGGAGGCTCCATTCTCTCCCGCTCTCCACCTCCTCGGTGGGAGGGAGAAACTAAAGCATCGAGTCTTTAAGAGGAAGAACCTCTGCAGGGAAAGAAAGAGGCTGAGAAGTTGCTGAGAAACTCAAGCTCAAGGGTGCCTCGAGATGACTCGAGATGCCCTGGAGTTCCTCCCCCACCCTCTTCCTCCCCTCTATTCGTCTCAACTCCGGGCTCTGCCTCGGTCGATGAAGCGAAACCCGAGTTCGCCCCCATCGGCTTCTGCTGGCGGAGAGGAGCCCGCGTGCAAATTGCTTTCTAGTCGATTCAGCCCAGGAATCCATTAGAGCCGAGCCATGGAGGAAGAGATGAGACTGAAGAACGGATAAATGAGAGTAAAGAAGGCAGAAATGGGAGTGAGGGAGGCAGCGAATAGAGTGCGAGTGAGTGAGCGAGAGACGGAGTCAAATGTAATCACATAAAGGATAATGACGGCAGATTACGTGACACATTTTGTCGTCCTTTGCCCCATCTCCGCCCTCGTTCCTCACCGCAAGTCAGATGCTTTTATTTCAGATAAATACCTCCTCTCTCACACACACACATCAACACACAGCTACATGCAACACCGTATGCGTGTGTGGTGGCTCTGTGTGTGTGCGGAGTCATTTCGCGCTGACATTAATCTACATTCAAAACATTTCCTTAGCATTTTCCCCTCGTCTCCTTCGTTCGTCTGTCGTCGTCGTTCGACCTCCGCCATCGTTTTCTATGTCGAATTCTCCACTCCCCCGTCTCGTTCGACTTTCGACGTTCTCGATGATGTGCGCTTTTAACCTGCGGCTCTTTTTCGACAGAGGTAGAGAGAAAAAGGAAGAAGGAGGAAGAGGCATCGGCGACTGCGCTCGAGCAAAGAAGATGACGACAACTACAACGACGACATCTTACTGTCGACGACCCCGCATTCCAATTCCACCGATCCCCCTTCCTCCCTCCTTCTTCGTTTTAGAAAAACTCTTTGCATTGGCGACTTCTCTTCTCAAGGGTCTCCGGTTGCGACGGTCGACGGCGGAAAATTCCCAGCACAATTTTCGAAAAGCCCGCGACAAAAGTCAGCCTTCATTTGACTTCTTATTGGATTCACTCCTCTGTCTTCTTCGCTTCATCCTTTGGCCGACTCTTTTGCTTTCAATCTACTCGTCCTTGGCTCCTTCGTCGTCTTCGGTGTTGTCGTCGTCTTCGGTGTTGTCGTCGTCTTCGTTGTTGTCGTTGTCTTCATAGTTGTCGCCTTCGTTGTCGTCATCTTTGTCGTCGTCGCCTCCTTTGTGAACTCGAAGACATTGAAATCGCATTCGAGTTCGAAACGAGTGGAGTCGTCTCGAGTCGCTCTGGAATCGAATCGAATTGAATCGCATCGAGTGGAGTGGCATCGCAATCGGGCTCCAAGGACGCGCGTCTCTTTGTCCTACCGAGTGCTCCTCCTTCTCTTTCTCATCGTTGTTCTCGCTCTCTTCCTCGACCTCGTTCTCTTCCTCGTTCCCTTCTCTGTCCCTCGCCAACCGCGCTTCTTGAAAGTCTCCTAATGACATGTTTCGCTTTGAAGGATTGACGAAGCACAAAGGACGACGAGCGAGACGGAAAATGGGGCGGGGTCGCCCGACAGGACGACGAAATTGCAAATCATTTCTCGTTCTGGGGACTGACTGGGGGCGCGAAGGCATCGAAGGGCGGAGACTTCGATCGAAGTCGATTGCAAAGAAGAATCCAAGATTTCCAACTACGAGCACAAACTAATACTATCTCTCTCTCTCGTTGCAGGTACGTCCCAAGGAGTCGAGACCGCGCTGAATCCTTCCGTGGGTGAGTGAGAGCGGGATTTGGTTGGGGCAAATTCAATAAATCCTTTGTGCTGCACTCGCCGAAGACGCGCTCCCTCCTCAGGCGCCATCCCCAGACGACCCTGGTTGAATCAGGATCCTCCACCCCTTTCGCCCCTGGCCAAGGACGCGCCGCAGCCCAAATTGAGTTTCCTTCCTTCGTCCTGGAGCTGGTGGCGGTCGGGTCGGGTCGGTTGGTCGCGCCAGACGTCGGGGCCACATGCAGTCCATTAGGCGGGGTGGGTTCCGAATGGGCTCCTAAAATAATTTCCTCCCATTCACGCTCCGGCGATTCGACCGCAACAACAACAACAGCGACGAGATCCTCGTCGTCCGGCGCGTGGCCGCAGCACAAGTCACGATGCCCAGGACCCCAAACGAAAGGGGGGCGAAGGCGACCGAGACGAAACGAAATTAGGAAGAATGCGAGGAAAATGAAATTTAAAACAATCCCAACAAAAGCAACAATCTTTACAACAATAAGAGAACAATCACGAACAACAAAAACAACAATAATAACGCCACCAACAACGTTAAGCCCAACAACAACAATGTACAAAGATTCCGAATCCATCCCGACCACGCAGCCAAAAAAAGGATGAACCTCGAGCTCGCAGTTCGTGATTTCAGGACTTTACTTTTACACCATGGACGACGTCCTTCTCATGGTTGTTGGCGTTTTTTTGTTGTTGTTGTTGCTTTGTTGTTATTTTCGTCTTTGCTGTTGTTGTCATCATCACCACCGTTTTTGTTGTTTTTAGTTGGTGCTGTTGAAGAAAGGGAGAAACAGAGAGAATGGGTGAGAAAGCGAAAATTCGAGCAGCCTTTTTTCGGGTTCTGATTTTTATCAAAGCGAAAGAGTGAGAAAGCGAGAAAGATTTCCCTCTGCCCGACAACCGAAGGCGAAATTTCATTCGCACCGGATCCTTGAACAGGTCATCAGGGCGCGAGGATGGGGTCGAGGGGGACTCTTGAAAAACCACAACAAAAGAGAGGGGATTGTCTTTCGCGGTGAGGGGAATTGAGAACACCTGACTTCCAGGAAGAGAACCTGAGACTGGAAAGGCTTGAGATGGTGATTGCGATTTATAGTTCCCATAGTTTCGTCTACCTCTTGTCCTTAGGCTGAAATTTTATCGTTCATCGGTCAAGGTTTCTTCCTTCTTAGGTTGTGATTCCGACGTCCTTCAATCGTGGTTTTCTCGTCCTTCGATCGTGGGTTCTTCGTCCTTCGGTCGAGGTCTCGTCGTCTGTGGCCAGCGATTGAGGTTTCTTGCGAACCCAAAGTTTCTTCTCTAGGCTTCGTTGAACTCTCGAACTCCCCAATGAATCAGACGACGGCCACGCCTCCTTCCTTCGCGACGGCCCCACGGAGGGTGAAAGTTCTTTGACCCCACCTCCGCCTTCGGCTTCTCCAGATTATGCACAAACCCAGCGATCGTGCAAACCGCGCGATGCGCTGCATACTTTTCGGCACCAGACCCCGACTCGCTTCGTCGGCCCCCTGTGGCGGGAGCCTCGCGCAAACTTTCGCATTTTATTCTAATTCCCTGCGACGCTTTAAGCTGCGACACGACGTTGGTCCCCGCCTCTCTCTGTCTCTCTCTCTCTCTCCATCCTTCGGTCGCTCTCCCTCGCCGTCGAACTCATGGAACTTTGCAAACTTCGGCTTCGGCTGCAACTGTTACGGTAGTTGTTCCCGTGGTTCTTGTTGTAGTTGTGGTTATTTTTGTTTTTATTACTGCTGTTGTTGGTGCTACTACTACATTTTTGTTGTTGTTGCTATTGTAATACCAGCCGCCGCCGCTGAAGCAGAAGCTGAAGTTGAAGTCGAAGTCGCGGCGACAAAATGCACGAGTCTTATAAAATTTGCAGCAAATAAAATTGCGACAACAACAAAATCAACATTAACAAGAAAATCCACTCCAACTACAACAACAAGAACAACGAGAACTATTTCAACAACAACAACACAAGCAAAAACAATACGAATTTCACGCCGTCGAACGAACTCAGGTTGGTTTGAATGGTAATTGTTGTTGGTCCTATTGTTATTGTTCTTGTCATTGGTCCTATTGTTGTTGTTGTTGCCATTGTGGTCTTTGTTGTAATTGTTGTTATCTTTGTTGTTTTTGTACCTGGGTCACAATTTGTGCAACGCATAATGAGATGCAATCGCAATCTGTTCGACCTGAGCTTCTGTCGCTGACAACGAAAAAGGATTGAAAAACTTTGCGGTCGCCAGAACGAGGGGGGTTGTGCGAAAGGTGAGAGAAATGTGAGAAGGTAGAGGGGGTCGAATGAGGGACTAACAACAACAAGTACAAGAACAATAATAACAACTTCAGCTTCTGCAGCTGCAACAACAATAGGCTGCAGATAACATGCGGCAGCTGATTGCTGTCGGATGCTGCAGCAGCAACAACGACGACGATGATGATGACGACGACGCGAATGACAAAAGCAACTTCCGGTCGGACGCACACACGGCCGCGGCCACGCCCTCCCAGCCGTCCGCCTCCTGCCCTCCCCAGGCCCCCGGCCCCCGAGTCAGGAGTCATTTGCGGCGGCCGACACGTGACTTATCACGTGGCTGCGACGCGCATCGCATCGTCCTCGCCCTCGGCGCGAATGTCCTTTGATTTAATTGGATTTTTGCATCCTGCATCCTCAGTGTTCTTGTTGTTTTTGTTGTTGTTGCCGCCATCGTGTCTGCTGCTGCTGATCCAGTTGCAGCCGCGAAGCTTTTAATTATTTTTGTGGTTTACAATTTTATCGGACGGCCGACCGGCGCACGCATCCTTGCGTTATCCTTGACAATTCATTCCGCTGCCACCAGACAACGACGCTCACTCACACTCGCGATCACACACACACACACACACACTCATACAAATACAGGCGCCACTCACTGCTGCACTGCACGATTAATTAAATTGCGACATCCTGACATGTTGACTTCGGCACAAACCACGCCCGCCCTTCGTCCTCGCGTCCATCGCGCCTCCTGCGAAATATTCTCGCTCGGCTGCTGTTTTTGTTTGCGGGAAATTTTAATGCTGGTCACCTCGTTGGTTGTTCTCATTTTTATTGTTATTGTTGGTTGGTTGAATCTTTTTGTTATTGTTGGTTGGATGATTCGTTTTTGTTATTGTTGGTTGTTCTCGTTGCTATTATTGGATGGTTGTTATTGTTGGTTTGGTTTGGTTGTTATTGGTGTCGTTGTTGTTATTGTTGCCGTCATCATATTTGATGTCCGCACACAGCCAGAATCGTACAGTGGGTGCGTCTGTGTGCGACTGTCATCAGCAACACATGATTTCGTCCGAATCCCGTTTCGTCTTCCCCCAACTTCTCCTCCACCTCCTGCTCTTGTTTTTTCCGCAAATGTTATTGTTTTTATTTTCTTCCTCCCTCTTCATTCCCAGTCGGTGTGAGTGATTGTGCGTGCGTGCGTGTAAGTGTCCGTCTGTGTGTGGGTGCGATGGACGTGTAATATTTATTAACGACAAACAAAGGCCGTTCCATCGCACAATATTTACTTTAACACGTCCGGGACAAATAGACACGAGGGTCGCAGGGGGCGGGATCCACATCCTCAGGTGATGCTGCTCGTTTCGTCCTTCGTCCATCGTCCTTCATCCATCGTCCTGCGAGTTCATCCTCTGAGAACTCTCCACACGGTTTGTCTTTCAAATAAAAGTCGATGATCCTGGGCAGCAACTCGAGTGCTTCCTTCGTCCATCTCCATCGTGAACGTGGTCGTGATTCGTTCTCTGATTCTCGTCTCCCCCAACATCCTTTCATTAGCATCGTGGGGGCGACGGCGCCCGGCGAATCATGAAAACGTAGTAACTTCGAGTCGAAATCGGAACCGAGGACCCTCGGTCAGCAGAAGTCGAATCGAATCCTCGGACTCGGTGATTATTTCCGGGATGCTGAACAACTATAGCCACATTCACAACAACAACAATCATAACAACAACAACAATTACAATAACAACAACAACAAAAAACACAACCACAAAAACAACAACACCATCCAACGACATCCCTCTCGCAACTCCTCAGCCGTTGGCTTCCGAAGACGAGCTCCGACTCCTGCTGCTCGATCCTGATGAGTTGATTTATCTTCAAGTCGAAAAAACGACACCCGACACGAAGAGGCCGAGAAACAGATAGAGAGAGAGAGAGATAGAGAAAGAGAGATGAGGAGAGAGAGAGTGACAGAGATAGAGAGAGAAAGAGTGACAGTAATAGAGAGTTCGAGTGAGCTAGAGGGAGATGAAAGGAGCGATGGCGATAGGAAGAGCGAGTGAAAGAAGAGGAAATTATGAGGAAAAAACTGTTGAAATTTCGAAACTCAATTGAACTTTCGTGCAGTTTTTCTTCACTCTCTCTCTTTCTATCTCTCTTTCTTTCTCACTCTCTGTCTCTCTCTCTCCCTCTGCATTCGGCCAAAGGAACTTCGAGATCCGGAGGGACTTCGGAGCCAACCACTAAATCAACGGCCTCGCACGGGGACCCGGGCAGCCGGAGACCGGGGTCCATCGAGTTGTCGAGCAGAAGTTGGAAAAATTGCGCAATCCTCCACCCCGCCCCTTCTAGAATGTTTTTGTTGTTGTTGTTGCTGGCGTGCTGTTCGTCGAAGAGTTCGATCAAATTTGCTTAAGTTCGTTGTAGATGTTCTTCGAGTTATTGTTGGAGTTGTTTCTGGTGATGTTGTTGTTATTTTTGTTGTTGCTCTTTTTAGTGTTGTTCTTATAGTTGTTGTTGTTATTATTGTTGGTGCTTCTGAGTTGGTTTCCTCCGGGAAAAAAACTTTAAAACTTCGGAAGTATTTGCGAGGTGAAATCTCAGTAGGAAAAACCCACAACGAACTCCGGTTATTCAAGCCCCTTCTCTCGCCCATGAACGCCAACTGCCCGCCCTACGAGCGGCTGCTCGAGGCTGATGCTGGCCATTTGTCATATGAAGCACTTCGACAAGTTGTTGCTATTGTTGGCCCGGAATTGTTGCTGTTGTTCTTCATATCGGTGATGTTGTTCTTCACGGCGATGATGTTGTTGTTCATGTGGATGATGATGGTAGTGTTGTTGTTGTTAGTTCCCCCAGTCCATGCAAATGATTACGTTAGACACACACGAACGCTTTCGAGGCCAATATTGAATTTAGGTTAAGAGCGAATCGAACGACTTGATTCCATGTTCTCCAGCCTCAACATCAGCTCCAGCACGAGATCCACCTGACCCACCCTCAACCCACATCTGTGTGAGTTTGTGTGAGTGTTTTCGATCGCCTCCCTAGCAAATAAATGCAATTTCACTTCCGACTCCCCGCTGTTCAATTCCGATGGGGGGCCGTGTCCGATTCTGCACTCGGGGCATCGAGTTTCGCACTTTGAGGACTGGTCGAAGGAGGAACAATCGAGACAATCTGAGCAGAAACTAAGGTTCCAGGTTCGATCCAGTGGAGGTTTCTCCATCATTCACGTTTAATTAATTCATTAATGTACTCAAATTTCTTCAATGAATCGTCTCACTGAGTATTCGTTTAATTTTGGGAACAAGGAATGTAAAATCGTGAAATCGAGGAATCGTTAAATCTTAGAATCGATGAGTTGTGAAATTATCTACAATATTGTTCTTTATGTCTTCACCTCTCCCTCTCATCACTCTTCTTGCTTCTCTAATTTTGTTATGAAATTATTTCGCTGCTGCTCAAGTTGATTTCCTCAATTTTCCAACTTCCCAGAAGAAAAGCCTCCTTCTTCGTAGCCAGGTGAAATCTTCATTATCTCTGACTTAAGCGAACCGCTTTCCGACGCCTTCGTCATTAGAGGGCGGGGGCGAAAACGTAAGGAGCAGGAGGAGGAGAAGTAGGAAGAACTGATTTCGCCGCATTCACATTTCCCTAATAGCTTCGTTAAAATGATTAAATATTTATTCAGCATTCATTTGTATCGAATTTCACCACCGACGTCGCAGACCTCCCGCAAACGACGACCCCCAACCGAGCCCAGGCCATCCTGTAATGTGATATTCCCTTTGAACTCGACTTCTTTTGCTTCTGTTTCCGTTTCCGCTTCCCTCGACCACGCCCCTTCCCCTTCAAAGGGGAGTCGGAGAGGGTGGAGCACAGAAATAGAAATCTTTGGATTGTATGAGAGGCGAGAGGGACAGAGGAGACACATCGTAGGAAGTTGGCCTCGGGCGGAAGCGAGCTTCATTCATATCCGGTTTCATAATTTCGTTGAGGATTTCCGTCTCCGCATGCAAATTGTATTTGAAATGAACGATGGATGGATGGATGCGGTCTCCATCCTTCGCCTCACTCCCCTGTCGTGTTTACCTTCGACCGGATGGAGGGAGCTCCTGCGCGTCTCCTGCGTGTCGTCTTCGTCTCGTCCTCGCTTCGTTCTTCGCCCCAACTCTCGGCCCCGCCTCCGGCAACAGCGGCGACATTTCTGCGATAGTTTTCGTTCGGTTGTGTCGTCTGCGATTAACATATATGAATATTAAGGACCCTTCCCCCACCGTTGTTGTCCTTGGGAGCGAGACGGAGGATGTCATGTGCCTCGAGGCTCCCGCAGCCGGCGGAAACGTATGCTCGTAATGTGTTTCGATGTGTGGTGCGTGTGTGTGTTTGAGCTTAATAAATGGCTTGGAAAATCGTAAACTGTGTGCGTGTATTTCAAGGACTCCTCCACACAGAACCGAGACTGAGATACCGAGACATAGACCGAGAGAGACAGAGAGTGAAAAAGATATCGAAACAGACAGTAAGACAGAGAACGATACAGAGAGAGAAACAGTGAGCGAGAGGGAGGTAGAGAGAGGACTGGGGGCAATTGATTTAATAGAATGAAACGCTTAAAAATACCCAGCGCTCGCGGTATCTCGCGGCGAAAATCGATGAATGGCGCCGCTGGAACGAAACTCTCTTCCTCGTCTTCTGCTCCCCACTTCTCCACTCTGCGTTTTCTCCTTCATCCCCAGGCCACTGACCTCGGCCATCATTCGCCCCATCGCGGCTCCCCCCGAAAGGATGTCACTCGCGGCCATAGGACAGCGAAATTTATGTGGGTCACTGCACAGGACGACGCGACGTCGGCGACGACCTTCGCATGACAACAACAAAAACAACATCGACCCAACAAACGCGAGTTCGCCGAAACAAAACACAATTAAAAACTGAATGCTTCGGGTGCCAGGACGAGAGCGAGGACGATGAACGCGGAAAGAGGACATAATTAGTCGGGGAGACGACGACGGAGACGGGGACAAAGACAGAGACAGCAATGGTGACAGGGGGCGAACAGGGGCGTGGCTGGGACCGGGGGCGAAAACAAATGGTAACAGGATAATGTGCGCGCGCGAAGGTCCTGCGAGCATCCGCCCACCGCGACACTAATTTCTTTTGTCTTCTTCGTCGTCTTCACCTCATCTTGCTCTTCATCCTCCACTTCTTTTTCCTCCTCCTCTCTTTAAACCCATCCTCC
The DNA here is from genome assembly GCA_017309665.1 of Coelopa frigida. NCBI lineage: Eukaryota > Metazoa > Arthropoda > Insecta > Diptera > Coelopidae > Coelopa > Coelopa frigida. The sequence continues at coordinate 1,505,675 of CM029565.1, read as the reverse complement.
GGCCATTTTGATTTTTTTTGTCTTGCGGGCGTGGACGCCATTTGTGGGCGGCCACCACACCCCCTACCCCGCCCTCCATCCGCCCACTCCAAATGATCGCCATTAATCACGTCGCATTCCGCATTTCCGTTTCCGCCGAAATGCGACGGCGACCAACGATGGACGGACCGATAACGAATCTCTCTGCGGGTCGCAGTCGCTCACGGCGCGCGTCTGTCAGCCGACGTCAACGAGCGCGAGTCCTCGTCTCCTGATGGTCCCCTGGAGCTCTCTCTCATCCCTCTCTGGAACCCTCGCCCCAACCCCTAGAACGGGGGTGGTGGAAGTCGATGTCGGAAACATTTCGTGGTCCATTTATAATAATTTGCTTGAAGCGCGGCTGACATCGGACGCCATCTGCGGGGCGCCCGTCAACGCGGTGGCAGGCTGCGACGAAAGTCGAAAGTGGGCGTGTCCGCCTTCGACACATCGTCGACCCGGCCTCGATTCGGTCGGCTCCATATGTTGCCCAAAGCCAAAGTTTCCTCCGGAGTCGCATCGCGGCGGAAATTCGCGCTCGAGGAGTCCCAAAAGTTTGCAAAATTCGAATCCCTTCGACCAACTTCTCTGGGAACGACGAAACGCAAAGATAACAAAGACAACAACAACAAAAATTATAGCAACAAATTATAACACACAAAAAATAATAACAACCAATGCACTAGAACAACCAGCGAAGAACACCAAAAGCACCAACGAGGACGTCGACAACAAAACGGATCCGGAAGCATTAAAGAGAGGGAGGCAGCGACAGACAGACATAGAGAGAGATAGTGAGTGAAAAAGACAGAAAGAGATAGTAAGCGAAAAAGAGAGAACGAGATAGTAAGCGAAAAAGAGGAGTAGAGGTAGTGAGCGAAAGAAAGAGAGACAGAGGGAGAGCGAGAGAAAACGCCGAAAACACAACAGAAACACATTAAACGGGTTTTTGTCGAGCTCTCAGAAACTAGGGCGCAACACCGGATGCGGGTGAGAAGGGGCGTGGCAGGGGGCGGGAGGCGAGGTGGTCGCTGTCAAAGGAACCGGAAATCAACTTATGTCAACAGCTTAAAAGGTAGAGCGAGCGGCGAAAAGAGACAACAGCCGTAAACCGAGTGAGGGAGAGAGGGGCAAAGAGAGGTGACGGTAAGGACAAGTGCAGTATGAATTAAGGAGAACAAGAGTCGAGGCAAGCCACAAAAAAACAACATTAACGAGAATGAGAATAACAACAATGAGACCAAGACCAACAGCAACAAAAATAAAGCCACAACATAACCTCCTAAAAATATGCAACCATTAATTTTTTCCCCATTTTAACGAGCTGCCAGCCGAGGAGGCAAAAAATATGCAAAACTGTTGCACACACAATAATACACACACAGACACTAACAGAGTCACGTGGTAGAGATGGCAGAGTGAGGGAGACAGAGAGAGAGAGATCGAGAAAAGGGAACCGTGCCAGGACCTCGCGGTGGGAAACAAAGCGAGCCGGAAGTCGCAGCGGCGGCTGCGGAAAGACAACAGCTTCAAGTAAAGTGCAGAACGCTTTGAGCCACTTTCCTACCGACCAACCTCTTCCCCCATCCCTTCTTCAACCACCACCCACCAACGACGACCTCGACTCGGCCCAGTTATTAACCCGAGGTGGGTCACCCAACTGGCCGCCAAACCGTCAGCCGCTCACCTCGGGAGATCGTCCCAGGGCGAGCGACGACGGATCGACCGCAGTCGTCGCCCACACCCTCCAGCCCACTTTCGCTTGGACTCTATGCTAATCACGGCACGTTCCGGTCCCTCATCGGGGGTGGAGGCTGATTTGGCTTTGGGCCACCGAGAATCAAGAGGTTTCAGTCACCGCAAATCGAGGAGTTTCGGCCACCGAATCCTTCTTCCAGTTTTCTCTGTTTGGGCCGAGGGCGTGAATCGATGATGTGACTCGAGTGAGAAGTGAATCGAGTGAAACGAGGACGATGTCATCAGGACTCATCATTTCACGAAGGTCGCGAGCTCCTCGTCTTTCTCCTTGGGAGGGATGCTTCCTCCTTTAAAGAGATGCTTGCTCCTTTAAAGAGTTGCTTCCTCCTTGACAGAGCTGCCTCCATCTTACCATGTTCGCCTCCTCCGTCTCTCTGTCAAGGCTGCCCTCGTCCTCTCATCATCATGTCCCAATTAGCGGTTGGCAATTGGGCGTAACTGCTCTGAATGCAGCCAGTTAAGCGGAAACTACTCAATAATTAAATTAAAAATTTACCTTCGTCGCCACTGCCACGCCCCCCACGTCGTCGAATTGAATTTCAAAGTTCGAAGGCGACTGGCGACAGACGACAGACGATGGCATCTTGCTAATTACGAGAAGGAGTCGCTCCTGTCTCTGCCTCTTCATCCATTTCTCTGTCCCCTCTGTCTCTGTCGTTCGCCCTTCTCCGTCTAATTAGGAGGCGGCCTCGTGAGCGCCAAGGGTTAAGCGAGGAAGTTAACGCTCTTTGACAGGCCCAACGAGCGTAACGAGTTGAAGCCGCGAGTTCCGCCCCTCGCTCTCTCACAACAACTGGGCGTAAATGAGTGACTGAGGGTGTGGGTGAGTGAGTGACTGAGTGCGGGAGTACGGGTGAGTGTGCGAGTGAGACAAACTGATCCGCATCAAATATTGACACAACAATTTGATTTTGCTGCAGGTGGCTCTGACGCTGGCCACGCCCCCAACATTCCGCACATTCCACCAAAAGTGTTCGACTGGCTCCGATCGTTCTTTGTTCTTGTGGTTGTTGTTATTCCACTGACACCAGCAATTTTTCGTTGTTGCTGGCACTTGAGTTGTTGTCTTTGTCAAATTGTTGGTGTCTCTGTCAAATTGTTGTTGTCTTTGTCGTTGTTGTCTACTTGTTGTTCTTATTATTCTCCTTGCCTATTTTGTTGTTGTTGTTGTCTAGTTGTTCTTGTCTTTGTTTAGTTCTCGTATTGTTTTCTTGCCGCCGACAAGAGCTGCAATTAAGCTGTCAGTCAGCACGTCAATTGTCCTGTGAGCCTTCGTTTGGCCACCGGGTCAAGAGGCGGGGTGAGAAGTCGTAGTCGTCGTCGTCATCGCTGGAGTCGGTGGCACTTGCACCAATTTACCGTTATTGTGTGCGCTTTTACCGCCGTCCCTTTGTGTGCGTGTCGAGGGCGGCGTCGCTTGTAGATTTTGATTTTGATTTATTGGGGGCGGCCACACGCGCTCCACTCACTCAGGTGGTGTTTGCTCTTGCTGTTGTTTGTTGTTGTGGTCAAGACGCCTCCCTCCATCTATCGCCTGATCAATATTTATTCCTCTCACTCGGTAAATATTGAACGCAATTAAGTCTAAAGAAACAATTTCTACAAATTCACAATTGAATAAACATCCACAATAACTTCTTTCTCTCCTTCTATCACCCGAGTTCTTCATCCCCACGATGGAGATAGAAGTCAAATATTTTGTCATTCTCAGGAGACGGCGTTTGACGTGGCAGAACACTCGAGTCCTACTTTACCCCTGCGGTTTCCCCCTCTCAACAATCTGCAGGTGGAACTCGGCATGGTTGCAGCAACAGATTTTTTCAGAGAGAGATTCTTCTCTTGAAGTAAGAAAGAATTGATTGAAGATGGGAAGATATGAGATGAAAGGTGAAGTGAGAATTACGGAAGAGAAAATTTTAGGATGTGATAATTTTTGGAATTGAGAATTTTGTAATTGAACATTTTCGGAAGTGATCATTTTTGGAAATGATATTTTTTGCATGTGTTTTTGATGTCAGAGTTTTGATTTTGAATTGAGGATGAAAAGGTGGAGTTAGAAAGAGAATTTGAGAGAACAGTTGTGAGAAACAACTGCTTCAAAGATCTTCAATAATCCTGACTCCTTTTCGAAACTCACCTCACGACACTTCACCATCACTATCTCTCTCTACAAATCGACCTCTTTTTCTCTCCAACTGTCTGTTCAACTCCATCTCCACAACTATCCCTCGATCTCTGCCACACTCTCGTCCCTGAGTCATTCGCTCCCTCTCTCTCATCCCTCTCTCCTGCTCCCACATCAGCCCACCTGCGAACTTTCGCCATCGCTTTCCACTTAAGCCGATCCCCAGCGACTCCGAGGCGCACATTAACATTGACCCGCCGCCAGCTGGCACCCGGAAACCGCCGGCGCACCCGCCCCGATCCAACCCCCGATCCGCCCCCGATCCGCCCCCGATCCGAGCCTCCCGCATCCCTCCCGGCCGCACCTGCCGCAAGGTATGAATTTCGAATTAATTACGCCCGGAAAATAATCCTCTCGAACTCACACAAAAACCGGCGCAGCTCCCGAGAGAGACTCGGCGTCGCCAAACGCCCCGCTCCCCGGCGCCTCTTGCGTTATTAAAGCGTAAAATTAATTTCGCTCCTCCTCCGTCACACACGCCACCTGGTGGCGCCGATGGGGATGGGGCCAAAGTGTGTCATGGCTCTGCGGGGACCAGAGGAGCAGCAGCAGCAGTCGAAGGAATGAAGTAATTAAGCGGAGGCAGAAACTATTATTAATAAAAGCGCTCCTGTTCCTCACCTCAGTCAGATTGAGACCCATATCGCGGGGTGGGGGGCGTAACCTCCATCTAAACGCCCTCTCCTTCTCACTCCCGCTGACCCGCGGCCATCGACCTTGCTCAACCCCTTGTGTCTCGACTTCAACTTCGAGGACGACAACAACAAAATGGTGACAGAGCGACCGAGAGGGCGACAAATGCTAATGACTTCTCCGACAAGTGCGAGAGGGAGAGAGAGACGGAGATGGAAAGAGAGGTGGTCGTCGCGTTGTGTTGAAGAAATAATTACAAACATTCTGGTGATTTATGGATCCGGGATCCAAGGATTCACGATTCGTCCGCCAAGGACGCCGTCTTGGCTTCGCTTTGTCCATGTCTCTATGTGTGTGTGAGTCAGTTTGGGAGGTGATTGAGTATGTGTGTGTCAGTCGGGCGGTGTTTGTTTGTGTGTTTGCGTCTGCGGCCGGATAATGTGCCACTAATTTCCCTAATATTTTCATAACTTGTGCCACGATAGCGAGCGATCCGAGCAAACGTTTGTTTTGTCGCTTAGAGATTGGATCCAACCCACCCGCACGTCCAGCTGAAACCCTTGCCACGCCCCACTCTCGTGGTAGATGGGGCGTCAGGGGGGACAGAGAGGCAAATAAAGACATCACCGAGGCTGGTGGGTTGGATCGAACTATCGCCGCAAGACAATCAATCACGCGCTCAACGAGAGAAAGAAAACGACCTTGTGATGTTCGTCCGTCCTCCTGTCTGTTCATCCTTCATTCTATACATCCTTCAGTCGGCCTGTCTGTTCTTCCTTCTTTCCTGTCTCCATAGGTCTCTCCGTATTCCAAAAGGGGCGTTGAAGTAATTTCGAGTATCTCGACACGAATAGGGCCGAAACCAATTCGAATGCCGCGGGCAGTCGAGGCCGCCTACAAATCGTTCGTCCTCCCATCCATCAGTGCTTAATTTGGTTCATCGTTCCTTTGGTACATCGTTCCACCGACTCTTCGTTCCTTCACCCTCTCGTCCTTCTGAAATCTTCGCCTCGATATTAATGCGGGAGGCGATAAGCCGTCCTTAGGGCTGGGCCCCGCCCTCAATCGCGATACCAACGATGATCGATTCTCGGAATCAGATCCATTACCCTGATCTTTCTCCAGACTCTGACTCCCAACTAAAGGCGATCGAATTCGAGTCTCTGGAGCCTTAAAGCAAAGGATCTGCTTCACCTCCCGCCGCCCACTAACTCGAAAGGATCGAGTTGACCACCGAAATGGGCACAAAATGCAAATTCGAACCGTCCGAGTGAATCACGAGCACGCGTAACAATGCCGCAGGACAAAATAATTACATGCCAACCAAGCTCACGCCCCCATTGGCACGCCCCCTAATTCATACTCGAGCACTGTGCTGGAACGATTCATTGGAACGAGTCCGAGGCCCACGACGGAGTCCTGAATGTTGACTCCGCGTGCAGGACACACAAAGCGACGGCTGCGCTCCGGGCATCGCCAGGATTTTGATGATGGCCAGGCATCCATCGGCGCCTCCGTTGCTGCTGCCCCTCTTGTTCCTGATGCGGCTGCTGGTGATGAGCGCACGTCCATTGTCTGCAACTGATGCCCCAGGATGCGGCGCCTACGCTTCGTCCCCACCCCTCCATCGCCCTCATGTGTGGGTGTCAGTGGCAGAACGGAAACGGAATCCTCGGTCTCTGTGTTGGTGACTGCTGTATGCGAGCGGATGTTGTCTCGTACGTGAGATAACAATTTTCATTCGTTCGTGCTGACGGAAGAGGCAAGCGAGAGGGCGGGGGGAGCGCGGGACGAGGTCCGACCAGAGCCTCATTACTTTTGATGGCCAGGATGACGAGGATAATAATGATGGCTTCCATCTAAAGTGCAGCTCGGCCGCGTCGACATCGCCGCCGACTGCGTCCTCGTCGGAGTCAGAATCGTTCGTGATCGTCGTTCCTCGTCCTTGGCTCCACATCCATGGTCCTGGTTTTCATTCTCTGCTCCTGGTTCTCGTCCTTCATCCTTTCCCTGGTCCTCATCGTTGTTCGTCCTCATCCTCCTCATCCTGTTCCCGTCCCCGATCGTTATCGATGTCAGCGTCTGTGGCCAGAAACGATGACGACTCGCAGGCATCGGCCACGCCCACCGCCAACCGCCTCCGTCCCTGGGGGACGATTAAATATGCGCGCATGCAGTCGGTCGGTCCGCTCTCCAGGTCACAGCTGTGTGTGAGAGCTGCTCTGTTCCTGTGTCTATGTGTTCTCTGTGAGTGTGTATCTGTGTTGGTGACTCCTGCCTGGTGCCCTGGATGTAATAAACATTTTCGCCGATGGCTCCGATTGCATCTCGGGCCGGATGGGAGTCGCTTTTGTTTAGCGAACAATTAAGCATCCCCTGCAGGCCCCGCGATTGTGATGTTGTTGCTGTTGTTTTTATTGTTGCAATTACTGTTCTTGTTATTGTGGCTTCTGGTGCGGTTGCTGCGGTGCAGTCGAAAACATCCAGCGCCATTTGGAACAACGACGGAAGCTGTGGAGCGACCGGAAGTGGCTCGAAGTCAGGAAGAAGGAAACGATTCAGGCTGGGGACGAAGAATCAAAGGGACGTTGGAGCGTGATTGGCACAGTTTTAGCGGCTTCACTTTAAATCCATCCCCACTCATTTCCATGAACAGTCGCCCCAGCTTCGTCTCCTCCTCCCCGCCCCACGATGGAATCGAATTTAGGCACATGAATGAGTAAATAAGTTCAACAACTTTTTCCACATAAATTTAATGGCTCGGAATACTTTATTCAAATGTCAAAGCGCGATCCTCGTCCCCGACGGGCCGCGAGGGGGTGTGATTGAGGAGGTGGGCGTGATTGAACCCGCGAGCTCTCACGTTATTTATTTATTCATTCACTGCTGTTGACTTTCGACAAATGGAAATATTTTTCCTATTTAGAGGACGTCCTCCTCCCTCTGTTTGTCTTCCCTTCCTCTGCCCAGCTGTCATCTGTCGGTCTGTCTCGCTGTCCGTCCATCTGTCTGTCTGTTCTTTCAATTGACGAGGCTCGAGTGCCACGGCCTGCATCAACTTCCGGTGTTGAGGCAGGAGACGAGCGGGGTCAACGAGCGCCGCGGACAAAGTTTCGACATCTGATGCCTAAATCGAAGCGATCGAAGGAATTTTTCGCATTTCGACGAAACGGGCCGGGCGCATTTTTGACAACCGTCAGGCATGCACGGGCCTCGTGGCCGGATCCTTGGCGATGGCAGCAACAACAACAATCTCAGAGGAACAACAACACCAACAATATTTGAACAACAAGAGCCAACTATGCGCTGCTTGGAGTTTCGACGAATGTCGGAAATCAATCCTTTGCACTGAAGTGGAGCGTGTAAGCAATGCGACCACGCCCACGATACGCCGCCCCCCATCGTCTTCTCCAGCGAGGCTCCGATCCCTCAAGGACCCCCGGTTATTTTCGTCGAGAATGCGAAAATTTCAATTTAAATTTTGATCGATTGGCAGAGTTCTCCAACTTTCGAGCCCATCGGCGACCCCGAGCCGGAGACGGAGTTGGAGCGGGAACCAAAGCCGAAGCCTTCGCAAGCCCCAACTTGGCCCATTCTCGACCCCTCCACGGCCTCTCCTGCCTCTGGCAACGAAGCTGTGGCATGTCGTTGTTGTTATTGTTGTTGATGGCCTTGTTGTTCCTGTTATTGATGTTTTTCTTGTTGCTGATGTTGATTTGGTTGTTTGGGTTTTGCTATTGTTTTCGCAAACTTCGAGTCGAGCCCGAGTTGAGTCGAGTTATGAGCGAATTCTCGGCGAGTTTTCCCGCTTCGACGGCCTGCGAGCGCCGCATTCTCGGGATAGGCGAAGCGAAGAGGGAGGGGAGCGAGTTTTCGGCAGCTCCCTCGACGGGTTCATTGACGCCGAGGGCGGCCGAACTTGAGTTTAAATCGCAATCTGTTCATTAGCAAACACTCTTTAACTTCATTTTAATCCCATCTCTTTGACTTGATTCTATCCTATTTCTTGGACTTAAGTCTAGTTCTCTCTCTGTAATTTAATTCTAATCTTACCTCTTTGAATTGATTCTCATACTCTCTCTTTGACTTGATTCTCCTTCAACTTCATTCTTCAGTCGTCATTCTAATTTCTTCTCTTTAACTTGGTTCTAATTCCCATTTCTCTCTTTTATTACAGCATGGACTACACAAGCCTCGGTTGCTGCGCGCTGGCCTTCGTGCTCTACCTGAACACGCTGAACTCCGGATTCGTCTACGACGACAGGTAGGAATTGTCAAAGATCAATATGAGGATGGCTAAATTTTCTCATTCCTCCCTAAAAGCTCTCTGTGGGACCTTGACTCATGTCTTAATTTGCACCACTCCCTGGCATCAACAGCCCTGGTCATTGAATTCCTGATCCACTTTGAGCCTCGACCAAAGTTTTGCATCCATGTTGTCGTCCCTTTGTATGTCTGTCCTTCCACCTTTCCGTCTGTCTCTCCACCCCGTCCAACGTCTGTCCCTCCGTCCTTCTGTCCGTCGTCTGTATTTCTGAAATTAATTTCATCTTCTTGACCGCATCGCCAAATCTTTGTCCGAGTTTGTCCTTGTTTCCTTTCCCTTCTCCTTGTTTGCCTCCCCTCCTCCGGGCGTCCTTCGTCGCCCTGTTCGCCATTGTTGTAGGAATATTTCGTATTCCTCCATTGATTTCCTATTATTTCCCATCATAAATTTCCAGTCGCCCGCACGTGGGACTGGGGTGTGGACTCAGGCCACACACAAGTCCAGGACTTATCTAAATGCTCTCTCGCTCACTCTCTCTGAATCTCTCCATCGTCCTCCCTCTCCATCGAGTGCCTCAGCGAAGTTCTCGAGTGGACCGAGGCTTTTGTCGGGATTCGCCGCGATGGGACGAAGGAGGGAGCGAGACAAGGACAGAGGATGAAACAGTGGTGAAACAAAAAGACTGTCTGTGTGAAAATAAATACACGAACTTCGGTCTTTCTCTCTCTAGCGCCTGCCCCTCGCTGTTTACCTGAGCTGAATTGTAATGCGACAAACGAATCGGGCCATAAATATTATCAGTCATGTACAATGGACAGGAATTCTAAGCTGTCCGCCGGCCCCCCAGACTCCTCAGACCCCCTCAGACTCTCCGCCCCCTCCCTTGGAGAATCTTTCGATTTCGCGGCCGTTGTTGCTGCCTGCGGGGGCGGGAGTCAGGGGGCGTTCGTAGTGCTCATAATTTCAAGTCGAGGCCAATAAAAAGACACAGCTCGGCTTCGATGGCCATAAATACTGGCCGCCTTGTTGCGGGGCAGGGGCGCCGACGAGAGAGGGGGAGGTTGTGGCTCTAACTTAAGAAGTTGTGCGCGTTGCTCCTTCGGCCTCCTTCTTTGTCTTCGTTGTCGTCTTCCACCTTCTCCTTCTTAGACGTGTTTTCCTCTCCATTGTTGCTGGTAGCTGGAGGAAGTCGTTGTTGTTGCTCGCGAAGGCCAGAGGCTCGGAGGCGGAGGCAAGACCTCACCCACCTCCTCCTCTCCTCCACTACTCACAGAGGTCTCTGCTCGAGCCGGTGTCCAGTGTTTCGAGTCCTGTGTCGCAAGGACGTGAGCGCCGGAAGTGATGAGGAAGAGGGATGAGAAAGAAGATAAAGAACAAGAGGATGAGCAAGAAGATGAAGAACAGGAGGATGCGGAAGCAGAGGATGAAGATAATGGCGAGTGTGGAAATAAATTCGAAATTCTCTGGACGGACAGAGAGTTCAAATATTTGTTGTTATTGTCGCTGGTGATTCAATGCGATGAAAGACACACGCACACACTCACAGAGGTCTCCTCCGGACACGAAAAACATTGACAGAACACCCGAAACAATAACAAGAACAACAATAACAATGGGAGCCAGGACCAGGACGTGCGAAGGATTCGAGCAGGCGAAGAGCAAACAATTTCTTATCGCGTTTCACACCATTGCATATGTCCAGGTGCCGGAGGGCGCGACGGGGGCAGCCTCCGAGGATTACTGTCCTTAATCCCCATCTCTCTTGCACTCTCTGGGTCTCTCCGTATCTCTGTCTCTCTTGGATCCTCTTTATGTGCTTCTCTGTCTCCTGAGCACGCTTCATTTCAATCGATTTGCGGCACAAAATGTTGTGGAAATATTTCGCAAAATTCTATTGCATACTCGGGGGCGTTTTGCTGAGGTTTTGCGTTCAATTTTCACTCAGACCCCGAAGCGATCTCCCCTCCGCCCCCTCTTGGTTGACCCCTTTGGACCATCGCTCGGTCGCTCGTTCGCTCGTTCGCTCGTCACTCATCGCCGTGCCTTCCGGCTGTGTACACAGCATCCTTCGTCTTCTTTGGTCCTCTCCCTCCTTGTCGTCATCATCATTTCCGCTTTTGTGCATTGTCACCAATACCAACAACAATAATATGAACAACAATACCAACAACATGAACAACAATACCAACAACAAGAACAACATCAGGACAGCAGGATGAAAAAAAGTGTGTACACGACGTCATCCAAAACGCGTTATCGGCAACTTTGCAGCCAGCGGAGCAAAGTTTCCTCGTCGTTCTCGTCCTTACCCTGGCCCATGTTCTTGTTCTTCTTGTTCCTGTTCTTCTTCTCCTCTTCCACCTCTTCTTCTCCTCTTCCTTGTCTTCACCCCCTCTTATCCTTCTTTCCTTAGATTTTCTCCTATTGTTGGCATTGTCATTGTTGTTGTTGTTGCTATTGTCCCTGTTTCTACAGCCGCTGCTTCGGCTTCTGCCGATGTCTTCGTTGTCGATGCTGCTGCTCTGGCTTTTCTTATTGTTGTTGTTGTTTATAGAAGACAATATTTCATCGCCACGGTGCTCCGTGTGACAACGCATCCCTCGTTCTCACCCCTTTCTCCATCCCTCTTCCCCTATCTCTCTTCCCCTTTCCTCCTTCTCCCCCCTTTTCCAACACATCCTTCTACAAACCCATGGAGCGAGACAGAGAAAGCGACGGAGCAACCTGGGGAGACCCACAGATTCTCTCGCATAAATAAAGCAACAGCTCTCGGTGCCTCTGGGAAATTTGCGCTTACATACCTTGGTGTCTGTGTTAGAGTTAGAGGACGAGAGTGTGTGTGTGTGTCTTGAAATTCCTTCACTGAAAACCCTCCGTTGCCTTCGCCGATTGCGACGACGAAGGTGGAGAGAAGACCACGATTCAGAAAGGGAGACAGAGAGAGAGATGAGAAGAGCGTCAGAGAAGAGTGCGAAAGGAGAGAGAGTGGAGTGTAGAAAGGATATTTACGCAAGTTTATGGTCTTCAAGGTGTAATGCCAAACGTTTTCATTGCGGTGAATAACGAAGTACATGGTTTCTCTGTTGGTCTGGGTTGGTCTCCGCCGGTCGATGGAGGTCGTTCTGCAAAGTCGAGGTCTGGTGCTCTGGAGTCTCGGAAGGATTTCGCGTGTGTGCGGAAGCGTTGCTACGTATTGATCGATGGCTCGGCTCTCGAATCGGGGCCGGATGCTGCGGACAGTTCGAGCAAAGTCGACTGGGGGATCAAAGTGGGTGTGATGAGGGAGGATGAGGAGGGTTGGTGAGAGGTGAGGGAAGGAGAAGAAGGTCGTGATGGGATGAACTATAGGCAACGATCGACCACACGTTCCGAAGACTCCCAGGACGCCGTTGGACCACTGGAACTGGGTCTTTAAGCTTTTCACTTTTCTGTTTCCACCTTCTTTGTTCTGACTCCCAAGTTGAACTCCTTCTATATTCCGGGTTCCAATTTCAACCTCCTTCTTTTGTCGGGCTTCCAAATTCAAACTCCTTCTCCTCCTGTCTCTGTCGCCACATTCGTTGCTTCTGCGGTTCGCTTGCGGCGCAGTCGGACCCTGCTTCACTTCCACACACGCCTCAACGCAACCTCTCGCTGTGGTCACCACTCTCGTCTACTTCTCTTCCTCGTCCTCTTGTTCTCCTCCTCCACCTCCTTTTGCCTGGCACCAGCTGCTCGCAGCCGAACTTAAATCGCTGTAGAGCTCGTGGCCGTTCATCGTTCGTCCGAAACCTAACTACGACAGGAACCTAATTTTCCTCTCATTTTCGCATTCAGCTCGAGAGCTCGTCACCCACCACGCCCCTTGTCCTTCGTCGCCCCCGTTCTTCGTCCTCGTCTCATAACTGATTACAACAATTAGAAACAATTCCCATTTCAGCTGAGGGACGCTTTCGCCCCTCTTGTCCCGGGGCGCTTCCTGCGCTGACCTTTGTCGATGTGAACTTTATTCCACTCATATTTCGTTCCCGCGTCTTTCGCCCCTCTAATTTTTCATCCCCCCTTCACACACCCCTTCCTCGCCCTTCGCCCCATCATCTAATGTTGAATGGAAAATCCGTCGTTGAAATTAAAATGGTTTTATTGAGCGGAACGAAGCTAATTTTCGAATATTGCGCCGTCGCCCCTCGCTCTCGACCCCAGGACCCTCGGCGACGTTGGGGTTCGGGGTGTCGTGGCGCAGGGTTGCAGTGACGACTTCTCCTCTTTCTCCTCTTTCTCCTCTTCCTCCTCCGAATCCAATTCTTCCTCCTCTTCCTCCTCGAGCATCACTCTGAGGGCGACTGCGATGGGGACAAAGTTGCTCAAGTTGCCCCGCTTCACCCCGCCAGCAAATCAAGCCATGTCAATGCGCTTTAGAGCGATCCCCCATTCACCCCCGTCTCTCGGTCCACTCCATGGCCTCCGTTCTCACCATGGCAACTGCGCTGGCAGCAGCCAATCTGCTTTGTTGTCAGGGCTGCCATGTGGCGACGACGCTTGGCCCGCCCCACTCGTTTATAATATTTAGCAGCGGGCGATGGCAACTTCTACAATACCAACAACAACCCCCTAGAACAACGGCAGCAATGGAAGCGAAATGAAAAGAAATCTTTTTATGCGTCCAAAGCGTTCCTAAGACTTTCGACTTCGACGGAGTCGTCGACGTTGACGTCGCCGTCGTCGCTGTCGACTTCTCCTGACATCGAGTGCCACGTGCGCTCCCTGGAGGGAGGCGAAGGACAAAAAGGGGGCGTGGTTGACGAAGTCGTTTGTAGCAGCCGCCGCGCGACACTGCGAGAAAAATGGCTGACATGTTTTCAATTAAAGGTGGACGAGCAGTTGTGAGTTATTGCAGCGTGGTCGAAGGTTATCTGGAGGGGTAGTCGAAGGGAGTCGAAATGAGGGCACAAGGGATGTCTGCGGCTATGACTGGGGGGCTGTCGGCGGCGCATTTGAAGCTGGCTTTGTTTTCGCCATTCACTCTTCTATTTTCCCTCGTAGTTCGGGAGCTCAAGAATCCTTTGCTCGAGACATGGACCGATTACTCCTCGTCTGCCATAGTTTTATTTTCAATTATTCCCGAGGTCATGCGACCAGACCAAGGTCACGTGAAATGGTTCACCAGGGTGACGAGGACCGTGGGTCCAACAAATTGATTCGCATTCGGATCCGCTTAAATTCCGTCAATTTGCGAGCAAACCCCAGGCGAAAGGAGCAGTAAAAAGAGTGCTGCGAGGACCAAGGGGTCAATAAAAAAGAGCTCTCGATACATGACTTTCACTCGCCTGCAGCTGTTGCCACCCGTCTCTGCGTCCTCGTGGTCGTATTTTGTTTTATGGCTCTCATTACACGGCCCTCCCTCTGGGGGGTTGGCGGCCGACACGCGTACGCTTGAGCCGCGAAGGTCGTTGGCATCGATATAAAATGAAAAATAAAGGACTAATAAAATGAAAAGTAAAGGACAAATAAAATGGAAAATAAAGGACTAATAAAGCAAGACAACCCAACAGGCAGCCACGAAAGAACAACAAAAATACCATGGAGAACAACAAGCGAGGAATATGCCAAGGATAAAATACCAAAAACAACATCAATGGGTCCACTGCAATGGAACTCTGATCAATGGAAGTCAAAGGACAAGAGCAAGCATCGAATGGAGGGCTGAATTAATAAAAATCTATCCAAATTGCTGCCTTATAAATAATAATAATAATAATGTCGCTCGAGTGGGTTTTTCACCCGCTCCCCTCCAAGGACCTGAGACTTCGCAGCTCGACTCGATTTAAAGCAGCTCCTCAGATCCCCGAAGAGCCTGCAGTCGTCGTCTTCGGTTACCTGAGCGTCCGGGGCTCGTTTTAATGAGGACGAACTAAACTCCGGCGACCAGGGACGACGAACAGGACATCGTCCTAGTCGTCGTCCTCGTGGTCCTCCTTGCGTGAACTCAGAGAGTGTGGGTTGGGCCGAGAGTTTGTCGTCGTACAAATCGACGATTAATCAACCGGTTCAGACGTCGGCATATTGTGTCTAATTTATGCGAGAGCAGACAGCAAACTTCGCTGACCCCGCGTGGGATTCAGGAGATGGGGGGGGGGGGGGTATAGGGAGCAAACGACGTTGTCTACACACAGTCGACTCGACTCGCCTCGATTCGCCTTGGCGTCCGGTCCAGCCGGGAGAGGAAATTAATTTGGTCACAAGCGAAAATAACACTTAATCATTATAATTAATACGGACGTGGCTCCAGCTTCCGCCAGCTCATGCGTCCCCCGATCCACCCTGACCTCCGGCTCGCCCTCCAACCCCCCATCGTGCTGAGAAGGTGGCTTTCGGGGAACTGCGGGCACAGGTGTCCCGTTGCTAACAGGTTGTTAGAGGCGGCTCCAAATAAATGTTTGCTAACGAGATGGCGAAATAATTGCGGACAGCTGGGAATTAATCGAGGAAGGTTGGGGCAGCGGGAGGTGAGAACGAAAGGGACGGGGAGATAACGGCCGCCGGTACATAAATCAGAAACTAATCTCTGCCTACGCAGTGCCTTCGTGTCCTGCGTATCCTGCTTCGCCTGCGTGTTCCTCAGTCCATCGATCACCGCTGACCGACTTCCGTTTGCTCATCATTTCCTCTTCTAATTCTTGTTGTTCACTTTCTCACTCTCTCTCCCTTGGTCCCTCTCTTTGCAGGCGGGCCGTCCTCGGCAACGCTGACGTCTCGGGCGGCGCGCCCTGGCTGCAGGCCTTCCAGAACGACTACTGGGGCACCCCGCTGACGGACTCCGGCTCGCACGGCTCCTACCGGCCCCTGTGCGTGCTCAGCTTCCGGCTGAACTTCCTGCTGGGCGGCCACACGCCCTGGGGCTACCACCTGATCAACAACCTGATGCACGTGCTCGCCACCGGGCTGGTCGTGAAGCTCGCGCGCCACCTGCTCGCCTCCGTCTGGGGCGTGTTGGCCACCGGCGCCCTCTTCGCCGCCCACCCCATCCACACCGAGGCGGTGGCCGGCATCGTCGGCCGCGCCGACCTGGCCGCCTGCATCTTCTTCCTGCTGACGTTTCTGGCCTACGTGCGGCACCTGGTGTGGCGTGAACGCGGCGACGCGCGGCAGTGGCCGGCGCTCGTCGCGGCCGTCGCGCTCTCGTGGGTGGCGCTGCTCTTCAAGGAGACCGCGGTCACGGCGCTGCTCGTCTGCGGCCTGTTCGACGCGCTGCGCGGCGCGGGCGGCGTCGCGGACAAGGTGAGTTTGGACCAGAATCGAATCAGACATTTTTCTAATAAACTCTTCTCCTCTCTTCCTCAGCACCGCCTTCGCTCGCTCTGCATCCTCGGCGCCGCTTTGGCCGCCACCGTCTACTGTCGGCTGGTGGTGCTGCCACGCCCCCAGGGCGCCTTCTCCTCGGCCGACAACCCGGTGGCGCGCACCCACTCCGCGTGGACGCGTCTCCTGACCTTCCTCTACCTGCCCGTGTTCAACTTCCGGCTGCTCGTGAGCCCCCAGGTGCTGAGCTTCGACTGGGGCATGGACGCGATTCCGCGCGTCGCCTCGCTCTGGGACCGGCGCAACCTGCTCAGCCTGCTGTTCTACGGGTCGCTGGTGGGCGTGGCCTGGCGCTGCTGCCGCGTCCTGCTGCGACGCACTCAGATTCACTCACAGCCAACCCCAGACTACTCAAAACCGCACCGGAAGTCGCGCACGAAGAAGAAGCAGTACCAGGACGCCGGCGTCTCGGCCGCGTCGCTGCACTACGCGCCGCTGGTGAAGAAGGCGCTGCTGCCGAACGTCGGAGCCGGCGCCGTCAACGTCTCCGTCGCGCCCACGGCCAGTTGCCTGTGCCGCGAGTGCAAGAGCGGGACGGAGCACACGACGACGTGCCGCGCCCTCAACAACAACAACAACGTGCTGCCCCCCTCCGCCGCCGAGTTCGGCGACTGCTCGTGCCACCAGCTGCCCCATCTGTTCGCCCTGCACGCGACGACGGCGCCGCAGCTGACGCCGCGCAGCTCGCGCAGCAGCAGCAGCTGCAGCAACAGCACGACGGCGAGCAGCAAGAGCTCCAGCTCCTCGGGCAGCCACGCCTCCAGCTCCTCGACGGGCTCAGCCGCCTCGATCTCGACATCCTCGTGTGATGGAGCCGCCCCCTCGGCAGCGGGGCGTGGCCACGGCTGCCTGCTGCACAGCGCGACGACGCCGCGCACCGCCAACGCCTGCGTCCTGCTGACGGCGCTCGCCTTCCTGACGCTGCCCTTCGTGCCGGCGACGAACCTCTTCTTCTACGTCGGCTTCGTCGTGGCCGAGCGGCTGCTGTACCTGCCGAGCGTCGGCTACTGCCTGCTGGTCGGCTGCGGCGTCGCGAAGCTCGTGGAGCCGCTGCGCTCGCCGCGGCAGCGCCGTCGCCGGGCGGCGCTGATCCTGTGCATGAGCCTGGCGCTGAGCATGCTGAGCGTGCGCACGGTGCGGCGCAACCTCGACTGGCGGGACGAGGAGAGTCTCTACAGGAGCGCGGTGACGGTGAATCCGCCGAAAGGTGGGTCGACCATCCGTTTTACCCTCTTCACCCCTCCTTTTCTCACCCCTCACCCGACTCTCTTTGCAGCACTCGGCAACCTCGGAAGTGTCCTTAGCTCGCAGGCGCGCTACGCGGAGGCGAAGGAGGTCCTGCTCGAGGCGATCAAGCACCGGCCGAACATGGCGGACGTCCACTTCAACCTGTGAGTATATGAACAACGTCCTTCCACTCCGTCCCCGAGTCCTGCCGAGCTCATCAAAGGACTCCATACCCCCAATTTGTCTCTCTTCGCTGTTCTCTCCAATCAGTGAGACGAAGGCCCCGGGCATTCATTCTCTCTCACTCTCTCTGATTCTGTCTGATTCCACAATCGACGGCAGCTCCACTGAGAACGCTTTCGGAATCCTCTTCGTCCTTTGATTCGCCGCCTCGCATCGCTGTCTGTGGCCTCCGTTTCATCTGCAATCTCGCCGTGGTCCGCTCCGGATCGTCCTTTGAGCCCAGGGGTCTATTGAGTCCGGCTGTGCCTTCGTTCTTTTCAACAACTGGTGGACTCTGCTTGGACGGGTCACAACTGACAAGGGATTCCGATGTATCTGCAACACACATGGACTGGGGGCTTCATCTCCCACCCCTCTCTGTCTCCTCTTTCAAATCCGACCTGGTTTCTCGTGATCTGTTTCAAGTCCTGGACCTGAACCGGCGACTGTCCGAAGACCGACCACTACAAATTCAATTTGGCCAGGGTGGGGCTCACCCTCACCTTCCCCTTTTCGCCCCGTTGCATCCTCCCTTCGTAACGAGCACTTCCGCCGGAAGCCGCGCCATTGTGCGGCGCTGCTCAATTTGAATGTTTAATTTATACAAATCTCGGCGATTAATGAAACGACTCGAGCGACGCCGACACGGACGACAAGGACGAGGACGGATGAAAGCGGCCCGTAAAACGAGTCCTTTTCAGAGCTGTTTCCCCAATTTTCCTGTCTCCCCTTTTCCAGAATAAACACCAGCTGAACCCCCCTCCATCCGCTCGCGCGTGCATCGCTTTCAGACTTCAAAAGACACCAGTCCGCGCAGTCCTTTCAGCTCCTCCTGAATTCAATGTGCACCTGAGTGTGTATGAGTGTGCTGGTGTCTGTGTCAATGAGCGGGTTCCCATGTGTGTGTGTGTGACTGTGAGCTGCAACTGTGTGTGTTTGTGAGTGCCGATGTAAGCGAGCTAAAATGCACAGTGAAAATATTTCCGTTTTTTTCACTCGTCAACGTCCGTCCCTCTGTCGATGTCTGAGTCGTCGACGTCGTCATCGTCGTTATCGAACGTAAAAAAGTGTGATTTTCACTTTCCTCCAACCACTCCCCATCCTTCTTGCAACCCTCCCTCAATCTCCCATCCATCGACCACTCCGAGCCTCGTCATCAGCCACACATGATGAGTCGAGGTCGGCGGTCGGTGGGCGGCAATGGTTCATCTGCCAGCAGAATTCGCTGATGGGCTGCAGGTGGCCTCGATCCGTCCGCCGAGTCGCTTTCAACGTCGAGTGCCCTCTCCCTCACTCTTCTTCTCGCTCCGCTTTTCTCCCTCACATCGTATCGATGCACGTGTCGTTTCTCCGCAGCCGATACACTTGGCATTCGGTATCCTGGTAAGAGCGGGAAAGGCTTGAAAGAGAAAGAGGGGGCATGAAAGGAGTAGAGCCTGCTCTCAGCTATTATCTCTGAAAATGTTTGCTTTGGCAGCAATCGGCCCGCAGTCCTTTCTCCCACCACCATCCGTCCACCGTTCATTTAGAAGGAAATACTTCGGGTATTTAATGAATTTAGAGGCCGCATTTCTTTTCGTTTAGGGATGCGATCTGTTCTCATAGAATTTCTCTTCTCTATCTCCTTACTTTTCCCTTCTTCTCTCTTCCCTTATTATTCTCTTCTCTCCTCACCTTTCCACATTCAACCCTCTCTCGCATATGCCCTTCTTTTTCCGTTCGATCCTTATTCTGGATCCTCTTTTCAATGCAGCACGTGACGGTTCCGTGAAATCGCACGACAACGTTTCGCAGCCTGGTGATGCCAGCAGTGTCGTCGACGTTCCGCCGATCGTGCCCTTCGCCGATCGATCCATCGCCATCCTCTCCATGGGGCCAGTTAATGCGGGAGCAAATGCAGGGAATGCAAAGGGTTGATGATAGGAAAGGGGCGTTTAGGGAAGGGGCGTGGCAGGGAGACGGAGCAAGACTCAGTAGACACAAATCGTCCTGCAGGCTGCGTATGACAGAGAGCGAAAGAGACAGACAGACAGATGGACAGACGGCAGGCCATGCAAGCGGCGTTTTATTTTCCATGTCGAAGGCTTACTGTTGTTGCAGTTGTTATTGTTGTTGTCTCATGTTGTTTTTGGTACCTATCATTGTTGTTATTGTCGTCACGTTGGATGTTGTTCTTGTTCCTGCTCTTGTTGTTGTTGTTATCCTTTGCGCCCATTTAAGGGAGCAGAAACCAACAGCGGTGGAATCTGTCGCCGTCGCTGTGACGACGACAACGACGGCTTCTGATCCGCAGCGACTTCTAATGGAATTGCAAGCCTACCATCGTCTCTCTCTCTCGTTGTCTCCCACTCTCTCTTTCACTCTCCACGAGTCGAGCCTGTGCATTTTTGTGCTTTTGACAGCGCTCAAATTGAAAATGCCTGCACGCAGTCCTCCCTTGGCGAAGGCAAAAGGGAAGAAAAGTAGGAAAAAAAGAATGAGGAAGGCGTGGCACTCTGGGGGCCAGGGTGCGGGGGGTTGGTTTCTAAAAGAAGTGCCCACGCAGCAGTTCCCATTGTTGTCGGCTGCGCTGCGGCGACAGTTCGTCAGCGAGTCGCAGAAGGCAGGACTCGTCCTCGTCGCTTTGGTCCTCTTTGTGCTCGCCATCCTTTGTTGATCATTATGTTTGACATAATAGGCTTTTAGTTCCAGTTCCTCCATGGCGCAACCGCCGTTCTCCTCTGCCCCTCACCCCTTTCCTCTCTGCCCGCCTCCCCCCCTTCTTCTCACATAACCCCATCTGAAGAACAATCGGAGAAAAATCCTCTCCAACGACGTTTTTGTGTCAATGTGAATAGTTACGGAAGGTGAAGGGGAATGAAAGGGAATAAGGGGAGAAGAAGAGAGGAAATGGAGAGGAGAAGAAGTAACTTTTACCGACCGACTGATGTCACAAATCCTTGACATGGCACGAAACGCACAAAGGGACGACGGCTTCTCATTCTCGTTCTTCGCCCCCGAATCCCAACCAACATTTGTCCCATTTTGTTCTATTCTTTGCCGCACGGTCGCTAATTGAAATTTCAGCCCTCGCCCCGCCCCGCTTCGTTCAATGCCCCTTTGCCCTCCACCCCGCTGCGCAATTAGCCGATGCCGCTTACATTTCCGCCCTAATGGCAGCTGAATGGCGGCCATTTTTAATGGCCATTTTATGCGTCTGCCTGTTCCAGCAGTTTCCTCTTTATTTCTTTCAATCACTCTCTCTCTCTCTTGTCCCCTCACCAACCTTTGATCAAGGCTGCTGTCGGCGTCATCGCGCTTCATCGGAGGAGGCGCCGAACCTTGTGCTCCTCGTCCTTGTGCTCATTCCCATTCTAGATCCTCTCGCTCAGGCGTCACACTCACCTTTGTTCGAAGCACTCAACCCGAACCCCGACACTCAAAGCTAGCCGCTGGATTCAACCCAACCCCTGATCCATCCCAACCCCATCAGAACCATCCATCCCCACCTTCGGCCCCTCGTTCACTTACGTAAATTGAAAAATCTGTTAAGCGTTTAACCCGCACGCTGCGACCGCGACACTTGAGCCACGGCCCCACTCGCTTCGTTTACATATGCGCCTTTCAGTTCCTCGCCCCCTCCCCCTTTCGACCCCCGCTCCACTCCGCGGGAATCCGGCCGGGATCCTTCTCAAATCGAAAATCAGTGTCAGGACGCTTCCCGGGGCGCGCGAACCCGAACACGTTCCGGAGCAGACACACAATGCTTCCTCTATTGTTGTCCTCGATGTCCTTGTTGTTGTCCATGTTGTTGTTGTTGTTGCTGGTCTTTGTATTGCTATTGCTGCCGCTACTGCTGCTTCTGTGTACTGACAGGATAAAAATCAGAGAGTACATTATATTGTGTAACAAAGAACCGTCAGCCACCGCTCGACCCCTTCATTCCTTCCACCACACGCTCCGCGTCGCCACCCCCAAATCCTCCACCTGTCCAAATACACTTTGATTCGGAGTCGAAGCCAAGAAGCATCCACGACCAACCAAACAACAAAACCGATAATCACTGAACTGAATAATTTGATTTCTTTTCAATGGATTTTTACCCTCATTCTCTCGCTAGCACTCGGTCTCTGTCTCGATCCCTTTCATTCGTGGCATTCTATCTCTCTCTGTCTTTTTCACGTTCTTTTTTCCGGCTCTCTTTTTCGCTTTCTCGTTTACTTCTCCCCCTTTCAAGCTCGTTGTTAAACTCGTGCTTCATCCTTTCATTTCGCCATCCATCGATGGGGAGTGAAAAAGGGGAAAAGTGCGCAAACGGATGGGGCTTTTGATTCGTTTTCTCTCTCTTTCCCTATCTTCCCCGTTCTCACTTTCTTTCGATTTTCGATATCTTTCAATTTCTCTCTGGTTGTTGTCGACGTCGCTCTTCTCGTTTTTCTTTTGCATTTACGGCTTGTCGTTGTTATTGTTCTTGTTGTTGTTATTGAAACTGTTGTTGTTGTTGCAATTGTTGTTTTTGTTGCTTCTTCCATTGCGCCACATTTCAACTAGAAGACTACGATTTGTCTTCCACAGCCGCCCCCTCTCTGTCACTCAATCCCGATCACTCGCTCCTGATGGGCTTTCTCTCTATCTCTCTCTCTCTCTGTCTCCTTCCCACCTCGTTCCGTTCTGTCCCCGGGGCCGTTCGCGTCCTTCGTCGCCCGAATATCCTGCCGATACCTTCTTCATGCACTCGGATGGAAATCTGCTTGTGGCGGCAACCAGCTTGGAACAAGCTCCGAGTTCAAAGGAGTGGGGGGATGTGGGGATGGGATGGGGCGACAAACACCCCTCGCCCTCTTGCACTGATTGCATTTGTGGCGAATCGCAAGGGGCTCCAAGCGAAGAAGCGAAGACAAGCTCTCGATGATCCACCAGCAGCACCATCACCACCTTCCGTCACAGCGTGCGGGAGTCGACGCAAAATCTCATCTGAATTGAACTCCCTCTTCTTCGAGGGCATGGAGAAAAGATTTAAACCAAATCGCTCAGTGTCTCTCTTTCTCTTCCTCACTCTGTCCCTCTCTCTCCCTCTTCCCTTCTCTCTCTCACTTTCCTCACAGAACCCGCATGTCCAGGGCCCTTCGTCGCTGTCGTCATCGTTGTCGATCGCCGGCGAGGTCACACGTGAAGAGCTGTCCAACCATTTTCCACAGCTCATTTTCCTCTTTGTTCGCCCTCTTTGTCGCTGTCTCATTTGCTCTCTCTCTCCCTTTCATTTACTACCCCTCTCTCTCTGTCTCTCCTCTCTCACTCTCATGCGCTTTGTTCTAATCTCATAAAAAGGCTTCGTGGTGCAAAAACCACAGCCAACCGACTTCATTTCACATTTCGCCAGTTCTTCTTCCACCCTCCCCTCACCATCTCTTCATCCTTTCTTCATCCTCCCCCGCAGTCTCCTCATCTTCCCACATTTGCACTTGACTAAGTCGCCTCCCTTTCTCGCCTCCTCCGCCACGCCCCCACTCTTTTGTCGCTCTTGACTTTAAATCCTCGGTGCTCACAAAGCAAGGGGCGGCGGAAGAACATCCGGAAAAAGCGAGCGACGGGCAAAAAGCGAAAGAAGCGAAGGAGGGAGAAAGTGAAAAAGGTGCTTTTTTGCGAGTCGCCTCCGTTGTTCTTCTTGTTGCTGTTGTTGTTGTGGCCAGTGCTGTTTAGAAAGGAAAATCCTCCGACCGGAAATGGACTCCATTGACTTTCTCTTTCGGCCAGTGACCGACCGAACGCTCGACCCCGCCCACTCTCGCCCGAAACTGGAGCAAGGTTTCGTCCTCTTTCTCGCCTTATCATTGCCAGTTGCCACGCCCCCTCCGACCGGCCCTCTTGTCTTTCGGCTCACCCGAGCTTTGTTCCTCGACTCTGCATGA
The DNA here is from genome assembly GCA_017309665.1 of Coelopa frigida. Classification (NCBI taxonomy): domain Eukaryota; kingdom Metazoa; phylum Arthropoda; class Insecta; order Diptera; family Coelopidae; genus Coelopa; species Coelopa frigida. Next base: position 1,482,139 of record CM029565.1, on the reverse strand, counting down.
CTCGGCATTTGCATTCGGGATAATGAACTAATGGCTTTAATTTGCTCCCCGGACGCTAATCCCAACTCTTCTTGTCTCTTCTCTTATCTTTCTCGTTCGCTCTCGCTCTTCGCAGAGGGATTTTGCACCAGAACCAGCAGAATTTCAAGGCCGCCGTGGAGAACTTCCAACGGGCGATCCAGTGCCGCCCCAACCTGGCAGGTGAGTTCGACCCAAGCCCCAGTGGAGACCTTTGGTGACCCACTTTCTTCGCTCACATCTATTGCAGTGGCCTACCTGAACCTGGGCACCTCGCTGATCGCGCTCGGCAAGTGCCAGGAGGCGGCGCGTGTCCTGCAGGAGGGCGCGACGCTCGACGGCAGCGGCGTCCGCGACCGCGCCGCCCACGAGAACGCCCGCATGTCCGCGTACCTTCAGCTGGGCGCCCTCTACGCCGAGCAGGGGAAGCTGCAGCGCGCACTCGCCGTCTACCGCGAAGCTCTGCACTCGCAGCCGCCGGCGGCGACGTTCGCCCAGCGCGAGGTCCTCCACCATCGGATCGGCGACGTCTTCGGCCGGCTGCAGCAGTGGGACGAGGCCGAGAAGCACCACCGGGCGGCGCTCGCCATCCAGCCGGACCACGTGGCCTCGCACCTCTCGTACGGCATCACGCTGGCCAGGAATGTAAGTGTCTCTCTCTCCCTCTCTGGACCACTTGAATCACTCTCCCCTTTCCGTTTCTCTCTTTTGTCTCCTCAGAGCAGCCGCGCGGCCGAGGCGGAGCTGTGGTTCAAGCGGGCGCTGCAGCTGGCGCCCACGCAGGCCAGCGCCCACCACCACTACGGTAAGTCCGCCAACTCTTGCTCTATCCTTATCTCTAGTGCAATTACGAAACATACATTGACTAATAAGCCATCAGGGCAACACAGTTTAATACTCACTTATTGGTGTAGATTCATTATTTTAGATATATTTATTTAGATATCAGATATCAAATATATTTAGATATATTTATTTCGATTGTAGTGTCCCAAGATTTCCAATAATCTTATGAATACTCTCGCTATAAAAGATAAAAAATTCACCTTAAATTTGTTATTTAAATATATCGCCTATTTTGATTTTTTCAAAAAATGCTAAAATTGAATAAAATTTTATTACATTTAAAAAGTGCAATATTTCAAATATTGAGCTAAAAATACTAAGAAAATCTTGAATAAAATCAATCCATAAAAAACTTATTTAAAGGAAAAAATCTAAATTTAAATACTAAGTAAAAATTTTAAATATTATTATTTTTAATCCATATGCAAAATTTAAAATCTTAGTCTAAACTTAAGACGAATCTCTAAATCTAAAATTTGAGTCAAAATTCTCATCACGATTATCTAATCTAAATCAAAATTCAAAATCGGAATCGAAATCTTAGGTCTAAACTCTAAATCGAAATTCTGCGGCTAAACTCTATATCGAAACTAGATTAATATTATAAAAAAAGTAGAAATTCTACTAATAATCTGAATAATCTGCATGGAATAAAAATGGGTCCGATGTAAATGAATCTCTTTCTCCCACCCGCAGCGGAATTCCTGACGGGCCAGGGGCGCGCCGAGGAAGCCCTGGTCTTCCGGCTGAGAGCCGCCGAGCTGGCGCCCGACGACTACGCCCTGGTGGTGGCGGCGGCCACGGCCCTGCGTCTCGTGGAGCGCAAGGCGGACGCCGAGCGCTGGTACCGCAAGGTAGGTGACCTCATCCCCCATCCTTCGTCGCCCGCAGACTCCTGAGAGTTTCCGCTGTTCTTCTTCCAGGCCGTCGCGCTGCGCCCGGACGACGCGCGCGCCCACACGAACCTCGGCGCCATCCTCCACCTGATGGGCCGCAGCAGCCACGCGGCCGCCAGCTACCGGGAGGCGCTGCGTCTGCAGCCCGGCGACCCGACGACGCTGGCCAACCTGGCGAAGCTGGGCGGGGCGGAGTCGAAATAGGGACGACAAACAACAACAACAACTACCACGGTGCCAGAGCTGCGCAGCGGACCCAGGGGCAGAGAGGAATATTTTTGTAAAACGAGCGATGGCCGACCGACGACCAGGACGAGGATCGAGATCAGGATCGGGTCGGAGGCGTCGGCGTCGGCGCATCCTCGACGCAGAGAACAATAATAATTTAAAGGATTAAAAGCTTAAAGGACGAGTCCCCGCCCCCGCTGGTGAAGGGTGGTGAAGGGGGTGTGGGGCGGAGCAGGGAGGGCGGGGATTAACAGTAACACTAAATGTAAATTACATGTAAATATCGCGTAAATAAAGTGTAAGTGTGTGAGAGATGCGCTGAGGCAGCGACGTCGACAGAGGCAACGACGTCGACAGCAACATCAATGTCGACAGCATCTGCAACATGTAACAAAAATGTAGATAAATAAACAAACAACTCAAAAACCAACAAACAAATAAATAAATAAATGAATATTATAATTGAATATATGTAGCAGGGGAGGCGGGCGAACAATATAATTGTATAAAGGATGTAAAAAAGGATATTTAATAATAAATTGATAAAATCAAGTGCAAGCAAACGCGCGTACAGGAAAAAACAAAAACCAAAATAAAAATAAAACAACAAAAAGCAGAAATACATGAATCAACCTGATGATGAAAGTTACATAAAGCGCTGTTTCATTTACAATTCCACACAAAAGGCTCAATTTGGAGATGAATTAAGTGGTTGGGTACGGACCATTTGGCGACGAGCCGTTTGGCTTTAAACTGGTTGAGCTCTATCGATTCTTCCCTAGGAACCCATCTTAAGTTATGTTATCATTTAATAAGTTTAAGTTTATCATTTAATAGAATTCATTTTCACATCACTTTCTGTCTAGAACCTTGGGCATGAATTTCCGTTCTTCTGTCGATCTGGGAATCTCCTTCTTCGCAGGTCGTTGTAGGCATTTGCCGAATAATCCTTCCTCCTCGCCACAACAATCAACACCCTCTCAGCGGTAACTCGAGGTAAGTGTGCCCAAACTAATGGTATATTGCCCCTTGTCTATTAGCCGCTTGATCCATCATGACTTGCCACATGCCATTAAACTTCATCCTTCCATCAACTGAGATCTTCCTTCAAGAAACTCCTTTGTGCTCTTGAATCCCTGGTCTTCTTCTGAACAACCACGAAAAGTCGATATCTGCCTAATCCCTTGAATGACGTCGAGGCAGCCCCTAGATAAATGGTGCATATTCTTTTTATGACCCACGACGTCTCGTCCTCGACCCCGAAATTGAATTCCAAGACCCAAAGGCTGAGTCTTGGGCTCGCCCGCGGAAGCCATGACCTAATTTGGCGAAGAGCGATTCCGGCAACGGAAATAATTGAGATCTTAAGCAGCTTAGCTGTCATTACGTTCCGCCAGCTGCTGCAGCAGCTCTTCTTCTGGCCGCTCGCCCCTTCTGACAAACAAGCGAAGTGACTTCTGAGTCCACCAGCTCCAGGGGGCAGGGGGAGGTGGGTCGTGGTGCAGGGCGCCGGCGACGCCGCCGTCAGTGGCGAACTATTTTCGCTAATCCCGCGGATTACGAGTTATCAACCATCATAAATTGCGCTTTGCCCGCCGATGCCCGGCCCCCCTCAACCCGCTGGACGCAGCCCACAAAGCGAGAAGGACGACGCCGACGATGGTGGTGGGTTCTGGTCGATCGCGGCGAGGGGCAGACGAAGTCAGTGCAGTCATCGTCGTCGTCTTCGCCTCTGCCGCCGGAGCTAATGACTTTTGACATGCAACACTGGCAGCTCGTGGCAGGCGGTCGTTGGGACCGTGAATGGGCGTAAGAGGGGGAAGGGGTGAATCGTGGAGTGGTTGGGTTGAAGTCAAGAAGTGTTCGGAGCCACTTCACATCTCTCAGGCCCTCTCCACGGTGGCCTCTCGACGCGATGATCTCGGCTTGGCGTGCTCAAGCAGTGAAGCGGCGACAAAAACAACAAGAACAATAATAACAACAAGAACATCATCATCGACACAAAACAACAACGAGACTGATAACGAGAAACAGGGCATCGAAGGAAGAGGACGACCGGAAACGTGGCCGCCGCCATTGAGCAGCTGCTCGGGGGTTGATTACAAGTGTCTGCGGCAGCGAAATACATCGAGAGCCTTCGTTGGCGCAAGGACGAAGAGAAGGAGTAGGTGAACGAGGATTCCTCGCTCACTAATTGCGCTGCAGCTAAGTTGAGGATCATCGACTTAAACACAAAAGTATCTCGTTATCGATGAAAAGGATACGCGAGCTAGTTAGTGAAACAGACAATGGACGAGAAAGGGAGGAAGGGAGAGGAAGAATGATGGGACCAGATAGAAAGAGGAGGAGAAAGAGAAGGTGGGATTTGAAAGAGGAATGCGGTTGGATGCCGTGGAATCGCGACGGCTCCCGAGGATTACGAGAAGCGCCGCGGGGAATCAATTTCGGTTATCAGATGGCGATGCGCGTGGATGGATCGATGGATGGAAGGATGGATGGCCAACGGGGACGAGAACGAGACGAACCGAGGGAACGAAGTTAGAGATTTTAATCCTTCGAAAGCGCCCCAAGGGCCGTCGCCCCATTCCTTCTTTTCCACGCTGTCCAATCGACTTAAGAACCCCATTCTCTCGGGAGCATCTCGTCCTCTGTTCTCGCTTCGCCTTCCACGTGTCACAGTCGTCCGCATCCTCAACGAATTCTGTCGCCGCCAGAGCAGAACCGCGCGATTATCAGCCATCGTCGCCATTGTCCGCCCTTTGTCAAACCCCAGTCAGGTGCGAATCCGGTGGCTCTCAACATATTTCCACACTCATTTCCACCCGGCGGCCCTCGAGGACCCGGATCGGGACCCCACTTGAGCGCTGACAGCAGCACACGTCGCCACTCGAGCAGACAATGGACAGACAGACAGACAGATAGAGGAACCGACAGACATATAGACGGATAGAGACACTCAAGCCCCTTCCCCTCACCCATACTCGCACATTAACAGACGCATCAAATTTAATTAAAATTTCATCAGCGCTTTTAATAATCCGCACACGGAGGATCCGGCAAAAGGATAACACGTGTGGCTTCCTCTCTCTCGACCGGGCCAAGGACCAGGACCCGACCTTTGTTCCGAGACTTCGTACTATTTCCGACGTTGTTTTAATAGTGAATGTCACAACAACAACAACAATATCTGGGCGGGAACAGCAATCAGAGCAGAAGCCAGAGTTAATTAAAAGGAATTCACAGTCGCCTCCCAATGAAAGGCCGCAGATTCTCTTTTGTTGACGCCGCACATTCCGACCGAGTGTGTATGTGTGTGAGTGTGTGTTGGTGAGTGAGCGGTGTCGATGTGTTTGTGATATTGCGTAAATATTTAAATCCAGCCGATGTCGGCGAAGCGAGGTGTGGGTCGTGTTGGGTTTCGCTTGCTGATCCTTGTTGAATTGCAAAACCCGAAAACTTTAACATAACTCAGTTTTATGGCGTCTGCAGAGGGCAGTCGACCCTAGCACAAATACACACACGCACACTAACATGGACACGACGTCGACTTCAGAGAGTTCCACGCCCAACCGTGCCACGCCCCCACCGTTGGACGGCGTCGAGGGGCCGAGATCTTCATTTGGCAGCACGTTAGAAAAGGTCCGGCAGCGGACAGACAGAACAACAACAACAAACATATGACCCACAACAACAACACCAACAGCAATCCTGTCGTTAAACTATCCGTCCACAGGACGTCGGGCAGCCGGAGGTGGGGGACGGGGTTCGTGAGTAAACCTTTGTTCGGGCTTTGTTTGCTCCCGATTCTTCTTTAATTCGAGCAACTGCGCAACTCTTTTTCGCAAGCCTCCGCCTCAACCGAGCCCCGCTCCCAACGCTTTGTTCTTCGTCCTCCTGCCGCCTGCTCTGACAGCTGTTGATGATCATTTATCCTGCGAGTCCGGGCTGCGGCAAAATTCACCGAGCCCCATCAACCTCAGCTCCGGCGAATTCGACCGTTGCTCAGCAGGCGAGCGCATGTTTGCGGGCGCTTGTCTGTGTGTGTGTGTGTGTGAAGTCCTTCCCCCGTTGCCTGGCCATCGGTCCACCGTTGATGAGGGTCAATGGACATCATGAAGCTCGCTCTCTTGTCGTCCCACCAACGACTGCCTCGCCCGACAGAAAGCGAGGGCCGACATCCTTCCGAAGGACGCTCGGATGGGGTCCTTTTGTTTCTGACATGACTTATCAAAAAGATATTAACCAATTGTGCTTGTTCTTGTTGCTCGCCCCCCCACGAGACGCGTTGTTGCTGCTTTTGAGCCGGGCAGGTGGCGAGAGGGAGGTATTTTTTATGGCCACCGGTTCGGTTGGCCTGATTCTAGGAGAGCTCGGATCCCATGCAGTTCGTTCGTTGCAGGTTGGCGCGACCTCAATTCGCCGGTCAACAGTTGGCGACCGACTCTTCGTCCTCTGATGGAAGGATCCACTCAGGGTGTCCCAGGACACTAAATCGAAGGATTCTTCAAAAAATGTACATACAAAAATAAATATAAACTCTAGTTCATGTCATTTTATCGTTCCTCTTAAATCTTTATATTTTTTTCTTATTTTTTCTGAATTTACATTTTTTTAAATTTCCACTTCGATTTTCATGTTTTTATTTTATTAAATTATACATTATTTTTTTCTATTTGTTTTATTTCAGGGACCTCGATTTATTATCGAAAGTCTGACGACTTTGAGGATGGATGTCTTCGCAGTCCACAGTCAATTTCTTGCTCGACTCCCAAAACTACGGAGAAAATAAATATATAATAAATAAATAAATTAATTAAATTAAGAAGTGTTTATAAGTAATATTAAATTTAATTAATAAAACTGAAATTCTGAAAAATATCAATTTTCATTATTAATATAATTATTGTTTGGTTTTTATTGGGATCCATGAGGGGTGGGTACAATTTCATTTCATTACCGGTAATAATAATTTTATTTTCGAGAATTCGGTTTTCTCACCGAGCGAACAGTTGGATTACCAGGCGATCAGAACAACGATCAGAGGCAACGGGATCGAGTGCATTTTTCATAACTACACACTCTCTAGTGAGAGTGGAGTCCAAAGACTCTCTCCGCTCTTCGTCTCCAATTACAAAAAGAGAGAAAGTTGCGCTCCCATTGCAATGAGCAGAACATGCTCCGCTCACATTGGAAAATGGAGAGAGAGAAAGTTCCGTTGCCATTGGAAGATAAAGAGAGGAATGATCGTGCTCAGGGTTGCCGCCCGCTCTCGTCATGCGAATGCGCTATGCAACGTGGGGAGTTTCACGTCCCGTTGGCAACTCTACCCATATCGTGAGAGCCCCAAAGAGTGGAGTTGACCATTGGGAATGAAGTTGCTTTCCGTCTCTTTTGCTCCCATTGCGGTTTGCCTTCAATCGACTCTTTCGACTGCTCTGCATTTTGCGATGGGAGTGATCGGTGAGCAGATTCTGGGCGCCTGGTATTTTGCACTACGACTGTGTTCGATGGCGATCGTTATGACGAGCGATGATTGTTAATGTTGTTATTTTTGTTGTTGTTTATACACCTTTCTCTAGCTGGGTAATCTCATCCGATTAATCGAGGTAAATCCAAAATCTTTCGATCTCCTCTTTGAGATTGTCGCTTGTCCTCGACGAGCTCCACTGTGAATGACATGTGATTTGGACGAGAGTCCTTCGTCCTTCAGTTTAATGAACCATCGGGCTCCAACCCACCTCAATCCCATTCATCGGAAGCAACCCACGTGCTGAACCTCTCATCAACCAGGTGGCGGAAACCTTTCTACGAAACCTCCTCCGGCATATGCACAGATGACAAATCTTCCGGAACAACATTGTCTTCGACTGATGGCAGCTCCCACTTCTACTCCATCCCTCATCCTCCCCTCAGGTGACCAAAGATCGATCGATTGTGAAGCGAATCCTCAGGTTCGACCGAATCTCAGTTCGTTTTCGGTGACAAACGTGGATTGCGACGACATTGTATGGAGTTTTTGATCAGGTCCCAGCCCAATCAACATGCCAGAAGGACCGCCTCCCCTCTCCCCTTCACTCATTCACCTGTCCTTCTTTCAACCCCTTCATCACACCACACCAAACCTCCATCGCCTCCCCTCCCTCGTGGCATTCAAGCAAATTGTTAGAAAATCAGTCCGACGCCAACAAATCGCCAAGAGTTTGGGAGGGACGAGGAAGGAGGCGACTTGACACGATTCACCGTTGACAACGAAATGAATCTGGCTCCTGGGAATCGGAATCGGAGTGGGCGGGAGGAAGTCTAGTCGGGGCTGAAATGAAAAATCAATGCGCGAGGAATGGACGAGGTCGAGAGAGAGGCGAGCGAGGGAGGGAGGGATGGTGAGAGTCGGACTGGTCAGACTCGGGCTGCCGTTAACAGGATGAGGCGAGAACGAGGAGAGGACGAAGCGTGGACTGTCGAAGGGTTTCGGAGGGGATGAAAGGAGGTTCAGAGGACGACGAGACGAGCGGAACACGAGGAAGTCAGAGTGAACGAATCGATGCGCCGTGGAGAGGACATTAAGTGACCATAAAATGGAAACTATGATGTCGAGGGCACGTGAGCGGTCGTCCAGAGTCGAGAAGCGGTGTGAGGGGGAAGGAGAGAGGGCGAAGGTGGCCAGATCGACGTCGATCATCGACCCACACAGCCGACGATGGCCAGATGGATGAGTGGATGGACAGATGAATCGATGGACGATGAATCGATGGATGAATGGACCGATGGACGCGCCGTGGTCGCCACTCAGCGATTTTTCCAGCTGTCATCGGGACACCTCCTCCCTCACCACAGCAGGTGGTCCCCAGGGGGGGCTGCGGTGGAGCCAGAGAGATCCGGGGTTGGAGTCTGTGGCTCTGACGCTCACTCTGGAGTTGACGCTGATGAGGACGCGGTGACGAGATTTATTTCTCCATCATTTGTTTTGTCAACAATCGTCGGTGAATAAAGCAGCCACCGGCTACATCACCCCCCAACCGCCACTCGGCAACTGTGACCACTTGTCACTCGTGCCGTCTCTGTCGCACACGGCACGGTACTCCTCCAGTCCACTCCACTCCAGTGGTACCGGGCCCCACTCGTGGAGCTGCAATAAATTGCGAAGCTGTTGCACCTTCCGGTTGTCGCCACTTGAGCACGTTGTTGCTCTCAGCACGGAGTGGGAAAGGGGCGACAAGGGGCGGTTGGGGAGCACGCATCGACTTCCATTTGCAGCGACGATGCGCTTGGGGCAGGTTGGGGTTGGTGGTTGACGACGATGCGACTCCTCCTGACGAGTGGACGAAGAGCCTCGGGAGCCTCGCTGTCAACAGCGAACGACTTTTTCTCTCTGACTGAGGAGACGTCACTCGAGCTCGAATCGCATCGCGGAGCACTCGAAAGTAAACTCCCCTGAGTCCCCTCCCCTCCGTCGTCCCATCTCCATTGCCGCCCCGCCACGCTCTCCTCGCCGCGGTGACGAGCTCATTATACGCTCGGCGCTGCGGCTGTGGCCGAGGAACAAAACTCGGAAGCAGCTCAGTCCGGTTGGCCTCACTCGCCTGGATCGGAGGGCTGAAAGGGAATCCGCGGGGCCCTTTTCAACACCCTCCTCCACCTTTCCTCTACCCCCACCTTTCCTCTCCAATCCCCCGAGTCGAGTCGAGTCCTCATCATTTGTTTCAGAAAGCACTATTTTCCAATTAGTGCGCAAAACGTTGCCAAACGAACGAATGGACCGGGTCGTCGGGGTCAGTAGGCGAAGGGGGCTGGGACACTAGGGCGGTGGGCGTGGCTTAGTCGGGGGCCGAATGGCGGAATTAAAGCGCACGGCGGAAAAGCCCTTGTCCTCATTAACGTTTTCGGAGCGCGTCTCATTATCTTTCCATATCGCGAGCGGCGAGGTCGAGGGTCCCCCGACAGCCCCTCGACGGTTGCCTACCGTCCATCCATGTTGTCCATCCGTCTGTCCTTCCGCCCGCTGCAGGTCGCTCGCTTAATTGCAGTTTTGTTTTTCAAGTGCGCCTCCGCCCTCCATCGGCGCCGCCGTCGACTGCGATTGTGTTCGTCGTGCTCGAGTCGTCCTTCAGCGGGGTGGGATTTGATTTGAATCCGTGCGCAATCGACGAAAAACATCGGTGGCCAGTGGAATTGAAAAGGAGGGAGGGAGACAGAGAAACATTGTGCACATGAATAGTTCTCTTATTACGAGGCTTACAACAGAGCTTTAGGAGGCCTGCTCCATAGGAGAGAGAGACCAAGTGGAGAGAATGAAATCGGAATTCGAAATCCGGAGTGAACCGGAGTTTATGAAGGAAGTCACCGTAGATCATTATCCCGGAGGACTACGTTTGGATGGCCCTGGGTGTTCCCAATCGGAGATGAGCCAGGGACAAAAAACAGAGTTCTTCTCCCTCGCATCTTACTCTCCTCACTATCTGTACGGAGGGCCTTCTGAGAATCCACCAAGAACCATGGACGAAAGAAGCTGAAGCTGCCTTCGATGGAAATCCAGGCTAAGCTGAAGGTGATCAAAGAACAAATGAGGGAATAAATTGCGGGGGCTTCTGGAGATCAGATCTATTTGCATTGGAGATAAAAGGAGCCATTTAATTGGTGAAGAAGACAAACCTCGTGTAGGAAGGTGGAAAGCGGAGGCGGAGGTTGGCTCAAGAACCATTAACAGGGACAAGGGATGGTTCGGGGGAGGAGGAGGTGAGCGTAGGATGCGGATCCAATTGCAAATTTCGTGTGCGTTCGAAAGCCTTGCCAAAATAAATCAATTTCAAAAAAGTTTTAATCAAAGGGAAGTCGCAAAAACTGCGACACGGAACGAGGAGCACGTGGGACGCCCGAGGGGCGGAGGGTTCGTGTCGTCGGCGGAGGTGACACAAACATCATCAAAGCGATGATGAGCGAATTACGGCAAAACAAACACACATGCCCAGACACACACACACAGACACCCGAATTCCGGCACACAGACAGAAGGATGGTTGGAGGCTGGCGACAGACGCCGCTGGAGACGTTGATTGAAACGACGACGAAATTTAATTTAAACAGGCCGAGGATAAAAAGTCTCGCCCGCCAGGCCCCCCGGGAGCAGCCCCCGGCCCCACGTGGCCACATGTCGCCGAAGTCGTGGGCGAAATTACGTGCCAACGACGCCATCAACGCCTCCTCAGCCAGGACGAAGACGACGAGGACGACGGCGAAGACGCGGCGACACCGCTGATAAGAGAAATAAAAGAAGCCCCGAGTTCAAAGGAAATCGACCCCCTCGCTCCCCTCGTGTATTGGTGTAGCGAGTGGCGCAGCAGTGTGCGTGGGGCTGTGTGTGTGTGAGCTCGCGAAAACAAATTGTTTGTTCTGCGAAGTGAAGTCATTAATAAGAATATTGGTATGCGATGGCGGGGTTCGTTCGAATTTAGCAAGAGATCCAGAGGAAGGAGGTGGAAGGATGCACTCATCGTTCTTTCATCGTTTCGATTTGAAGTCATCTGCCTTTAAAGAGAATTCCAAGAAATTCTCGTACCAAGAAACATCGTCCTGAAAGTATCGTTGGCATCCACGAGGCTGCAGGACGTGAGGGAGACGACAATAAAAGTGTCGCAAACATCCTCCTCGTCGCTTCTCCTCCCTCCGAATCGAGCTGCAACGAAATGGAGGAAGCAGTGGAATGGCGAAAGCACAAATAAATGCAAAATAATGGCAAAAGGCAAGCGATGCCGAATCGAAGGTGGAATTTCATCCGGACGAGAGTTGTTGTTCTTGTCGTCGTCATTGTTGTTGTTGTAGGTAGATGTCGTTCTGTTCATATTGTTATTGCTGATGTTGTTATTGTTGTAGTTACAGTGCACAGTTGATTTGTTGTTTATCAAGGTGGAAAATCTCAATTTCATTCGATGGACTAAAACGGAATTGACACCACTACAGCAACAACAACAACGCTGGGCACAACAGCAAGAATACAAAAAAAAAGTATCGACCACAATCAGAACAGAAATAACGACAAGGAAAACAACAACAATATCAACAATGGCGAAAGCGGAATCTGCACGAGTGAAAGAAACAGCATGAAGTAAGCAGAGAAAGCGGAAGACCAAGAGAAGCCGGAGGAGGAGACGAAGAAGGCAGCGGAAACGGAAGCAGCAAACTTCGCCTCGGCTTCAGGCGATGCACTCACTCGCTGCGTCCTGCAGAAGTTGCGTCGGACACGGCCCCTCGCCCCTAGACCTCGCCCCTAGACCCTCGCCCCTAGACCCTCGCCACCTCCTCTTCCAACATCTCCTCAGTCCTTCTTTCGTCTGAAGGATCTCGTTCACACTTTCTCCTCGGCTCAGCTCATGAATAAATCTGTCGGAGGCCAGGCGAGGACGAGACGCCGGGCGAAGAGGGGGGCGTGGCATGAAATATTTATTTCGTATTTATTTGCAATTCCAAATGAAATTAAGCCCCATGAGGACCGGACAGAAGGAGTCACGAAAGTCCCTGGGGTCGTGAAAGAGGACGCAAGGTGGGTAGAGTGAGAGGGAGGGGCGAAGGAGGGGGCGTGGCGCGTCATCAACGTTGTTGTGGACACGGCGACAAGTTCGGAGCACATGTTGGCGAGTCCTGCAACTTAATATAAACGCTCAAATTGAGTTACAACGACGACATCCGGAGGTGGCCTAGTGCGAAGGGTGGAAAGGGGGAGGGTTTGCGATGGGGTGCGAGGGGAGTTGTTAGTGGCGTAAAATGGAGTTCACAGTGTGACAGGACCTGACGGCTCGACTTCATTTAGTTGTGGACTCGACACAAGGACAAAACAACTGAGACGAGACAACAACGACAAATGCAAAACTTACTTCGCTCCAAAATGACAAACACTCACACACACACACACACACACATGTCCAGACGGAGGCCCCGCAGGCGGACGGTTGGTGGGAGGCATGGGGGCGTGGCTAACTGGACTCTGCTCCATCGCAGCCGCACAGACACTGCGTCCGTCCAACCGGATAATTAGAAATTATATCCAATCGCCCGGCGGCCGATTCCCGATTCCTGACGCCGTACGGGGGCGGTGAGGGGCGAGGGAAGGGGGCGTGGCACGGGCACATCCTGCTAATGTGTCTCTGGGCGCCGTTTCGTCCTCGTCGTCGTCCATCGACGGCAGCGCCAGCGCCCTGGGTCGCCGTTGACGTCGCTGCAGCTGCCATATTGTCTCTTGCGGTCGAGTGAGAGTGCGAGAGCGAGTGTGTGGATGAGAGAGTGTCGATGCCATGTGTGTGTGTGTCCACCACGTATGTATGAGTGTCAACTATGTATGTGTGAATCTCGCTCATGTGTGTGAGTGAGTTCCATTGTCATGTGTGAGTCTGGGCAACGAGAGGCGAGCGAACATTTCCAATTACACGTTCCATCGCTGGGCAAATGTCGGCCGAGGCAGCAACAGCAGCAGGTGGTGGAAGCCCTGTAAGAATGCAATATTTTCATTTAAAATTCCCCATCAAGGACAATCGTCCTGCTTGCCTGCCTGCTCTGTGGCTCTGAAGGAAGAGGTTCCAACCTGACCGCAAGTATCCTCGATCCCAAACAGGGCCCATCTACAGAGAGGGTCCATCGATGACATGTGATTTTCCAAGGATACAGACGATAGTTTTCAGTATGTTATGTTAATAATAATTAATAATTACTAATAATAAATAGTAATAGATAATAATAAACAATCATTAATAATATTAAAGAATATTTAATAATAATAAATAATAAGAAGTAATAATAATAATATATGAATAATAATGAGAAATAAAAAGAAATAATATCAAATAAGCTAAAAATTAATAAATAATAACAAATGATATTAAATAATAATAAATTAGTATAAATGATGAAAAATATTAAATAATTATCAATAATAAAAATTATAAAGCTAAAAAATAATAAGAAATTAGAATAATAATAATAAATAATAATGAAATAAAAAAACCCATATCCTTGTCTATAGCTTAGTCCAACACATTCATCAACTCTTCTTATGTTATTAATTTAAATCTCTTAAAACTCTCTTCTCCACTTCGAGTCCCACCCTTTGCGATCGCCGATCCGTTCATTTCTCACTAGCTCTTTTGATTTGTAGAAACAGCGACCTCCCCGCGCCCACCTGGCCACAGCCTCTAATGAAAGCCCACGCCGTAATTCCGCCTCGCATACTTCCACACACACATTGTGCCATCGACGCAGGAGCCGATGTGTTGTCCTGCGACGGAGACAGACAATAAATTTTGGGCCGGCTTTAAGCGGATTGTTCGAACTTCAGTTTTGTGCATTTCGGGACGTAATTTCGAAAACACGCAGCCAGCTCCCGACAACGAGGCTCGAACAAGGACGACAACAAGGAGGGAGAGGACGATGGCGAGGATGAGGGCGAGGCGAGGACGACGTCGAAGGATCGTACGGCGGATCCGACCCAGGAGTCGACGGCGAGCCCGGGCCCCACCTGGACGACGCAAATGTAATTTTCCGAATAATGGGCCTCGATGGTGTTGTTGTTATTGTTCCACCTGTTGTTGTTGTCATTGCTGCTTTTCCTGCTGCTATTTTTGCTGCGTCCGGAGCAGTTTTAACCGAATGTCCTTGGCTGCAGACGCATGATAGCGGGATGGGAAGGATGGGGGCCGCCTGTCGACTGCCGAGAATAACAGGTGTTCGAGCAGAAATCCCCAAAAATCCCCAAAATATGCGACATGCGAGCGAGCGATCGAGAGAGGGACAGACAAAGAGACAGACGGACGGACAGACATCGCCTCAAGCACGGAAATTAATTGCAAGCGTCGTCTCCCTCCGTCCTGCGGATGACACACCGCCCCACACAACCCATCCATTGAGATCTCATCCTCCATCTCTTCGCCGCCTCCTGGTGCTTCGTCCCCTCCTGACCCCCTCTTCGTGCCCTCCAGAGGCGTGCATTACTTTCGCCCCGGATCGTCCTGGTGTCGCTGTGTCCTGCGTGCGCCTCCATTAATTTATCGCGTTGTCAAAATTATGCACGGACGCAATTGTCCATGTAATTAAATTTTACGGCCCCGTGTGCGTCCTCGGCCCACATCGTCGACTGTCGTCTCTGTGTTAGTGTTTGCGTTGGAATTTCTGTTGGTGCGGTGTTTGTTGAAAAACAGAACAATCGCCAGGACTCCCGGTGATTTATGGCTCCGAGTGCTTAGGGCTCTGGGTGAGGATCGCAATCGCCTCCAGCCTAGAACCGAGGACTCTATTGAAAGCATAGAAAGGAGACAGGAAGGAGAAAGGGAACGGAAAGAGATCAGGAGGAGATCGATCCGAGTGGAGACGGAACTGGGTGCGGAAGAGTCGAAAGGTGTGGCCGTGAGGACAATCGCTATAGGAAAGAGAGGAACAGATGTTAAATAGAAGAAACAGTCGCCGAACCTCCCGAGTGAAACACCGAGTGAAAAAGTGAAACCGAGCCTCGTCCATGGAACAAATGGAAACGAGGCTTCCAAAGCGATAGGTGGAGGGTTCTCCCGGGGGGAATGATCCTATGGGGATTGAGGCGGGCGAGTGGAGAATGAAGGGTGGCAAAGCGAGGAGGAGCGAATCCCAAGAAGCCATCTAGTTACTGGATCCTCTTCATCCTTTTTGAGCCCTCCTCACGCAACTCTTTTTTGCCCCTCATTCACCAAGCCGATCCGAAACAGTTTCTCTCTCTCTTTCTTTTCTTTACTTTTCCACCCATCTCTCTCTATCATTCCATTACCTTCTATCTCTCTTCTCCACACTGTCTCTCTCTCTTTGCCCATCGCTCTCTCTTAGTTCCTGGAAATCCGACAAAATGCGAGGCAATGAACCGAACAAAGGACTTCATAATAAGCGATTAAAATTCCATAAAGCGAAGTGTTGTCGTCCCACACAGCCCACCGACCCCCGCCGCCAACCTCTGCCCACCACAAATGCAACATCCACATCTACAACAATTACAACTACAGCAGCAACTGGGGCCATTGTGCTCGAGCGGAGGGCGGTCGGCGCATCGTAATATTTTAATCCGCTCGCAAGCGGCTCAAGGTGCGACGGCCAGAGGAGCGGAGCGAAGGGGGAGACGAGTATCCCCAAAGCAGGATTCTAGCTCCTGGGCCGCTATCGCTTTACACCAGGCCGAGTCAGGGGGGCGTGCCGAGGGCGGGGACGGGGACGCTAAGCGAGCGAGCAGGGAGCAATTGTAAATATTTTCACAAAAGCTTAAAATTTGCCTCCGTCGCCCGAAATCCCCGCTGAGTGGGTCGGGGAAGAAGCGAGGTGGGGGCTTCGGAGGGGCGGCCTGAGTCCATTCGTGGCTCGGTTGCACAGCGAACGAAGAAGAATGTGAGGAGGAAAGGACGAAGATGAGTCATGAGCCAGGAGAGGGGTCGATGCAAAAGCAGAAATCGGTCGTATCGCGTTCTCACTGGGATGAGGTGAGGGCGAGGTTGAGGGTGGTGAGCATGGAGTGGGGAGAAGGCTGTGGTGAGAAGGCAGTGGTGAGGAGGAGATGGGGAGTATAAGTTGGTGAGCAGAGAAGGTGGAGCTCAAGTGTCTCTCGTCTCCGGTTGTCAAAGGACGAAATGGCAAAGGCAACATCGACGACGACGACAGCGACCATAACAAGAAGAACAACAGGTACAACAACAAGACCAACAACGGCAAGAACAACAACAACAACCAACTCCAAAGCCACTCGATATTCACAGCGTCCGCTCGAGATCCGTCAATTTTCGAAGCTCGCTGACCACTTGAACCACGCCCACCTCTCCCCACCCTCTCCTGTGTTTTTCACCTCTTCTCTCGTCACTCGATGAAGGATTTAAAACAACGTAACGTATCGTATCACATCGCAGAGCCACGTAACGGAACGTAACGTGTCACGTGATGCGAGTTTGGTTTCGTAATGCGAGGGAACGGGCGGAGGTTTTGGAGATTTCAGGAAAGGGGAGCATTTTCAAGGGGGTTGAGCATTTGAGGTTGTAGCATTTCAGCTGCTTTTAAGCTGCTTTCAATGCCCCGGATCCAGGGTCGGGCGGGAGTCGTGCCTGAGATCGAAATGAACTGCGGGGACCTTCGTAGGATTCGCCGAAATGAATTCTGTGTATTTTTTTTCGTCAGATGACTACTACCTGGACCTACAACAACGTCGAAAACATCGTCGTTTTCGAGGAGACGAAGAACCAGAGCTCGTCTCAAAATATTTATCGAAGGGCTCACGAGAGTGCGCTGGTCTTCAGGCGCTCTCTCGAATCAAGTTTCGTCAACGGCTGGCGCTGGTTCAGCGAGAGGCGAGGAGAAGGTTGAGAGGGACGTGGCCTGAGTGCCCGGTTCTTGGCGGTCGAGCCGACAACAAGAACGAAAACAACAACAAACAAGCATAAGCACCAACAACGTCAACATCTGAAGAGTCTTCACTAAGAGACAAAGGCAAAAACAACGATATCAAGTAGAGCAACAACAACAGGTTCGCGCATACGTTGTTTGCAGTCGACCCCCCTCCCCTCTCTTAAATTTGAGAGGCCCTCGAGCGACCCTCGCCTCGTCCCTCATTCAACTCCACCCCCGCACACCTTCCTCGCCTCGGCTCAAGCATCGACAAGGAGCTCACGAAGGCGAAGAGGATGAAGAAGAGCTGCAGCCGATCCGCCATTGTTTCACGGACGGCCGACATGTGATCCTTGCCAGGACGATGGACGATGATGAGGAGGAGGCAAAGAGGAGGAAGAGGCAGGGGAGACCGACGAGCGGACGATGCGCCGACTGACAGAACTCAAGTGCAATTATTTTTCAAGCAGCGCCCGAAAGACCTGGGGCTGGGGTTTCAACAAAGACTCATCGTTGTCTTCTTCATTGAGATCGTTGTCATTGTTGTTCTTGTTGTTGTTGTCGTCGCTGTTTGTTTGACATTTAGGAGTGCTCGGCGCTTTGTCTCGCCATCTTGTCACTTCAACTGTCATAATGTATGAAAACAAACAATCGGCGGTGGAAGGCGGGGCGGATGCGGCTCGTTGATGGATACGCCGGCGATGATGAAGAGGCCGACGGAGTTGCGCGACTCCATCGCTCTCCCAAGGGGTCGGCACGGAGAGAGAGACAGGGCGAGAGTGTAGAGAAAGATAAAGCTGCAGGAGAAGGATGTGAAAAATTCGGAATTTGCATTTTAAATGAAGGGCGTCGATGGGTGTCGAAGGACGACACGAGAGTGAGAGCGAGGGATGGGTATTAATTGCCGCAAATTGTTTGTCAAACACAAGCGCGTGCATTAATTATAATTAGTCTTCGTCTTCCTGGGGTGTCAGCAAAGGGGATCGAATTACTGAAGAGAGGTAACGGTCCCGGTGTCACGTGGTCGTTTGCAGGATTAGAGACAACGTCCCTGAAGGCTGTTTGTGCATTGCTGATGTCCAAAAATTGAACTTTTAGTTTCATAGAATTTTTAATTTTTATGAAATAAATTTTCAACTTGAATGAAAAGTATGAATTTTTTTTACTTTTCTGAAGTTTTAAAAATCTTTAATTTTTTTTTGTTCTTGAATTTTTAAAAATGAATACATATTTGACTTTTCAATAAAATTTTAAAGAAAATTATGATTTTCTTCGAATATTTTTGAAATTCATTAAAATCTTTAATTTTTATAAAATTTTCAATTAATTGATTTTTTGGCAATTTCAGAATTTCTATAATTTATTTTTTTAATAAAATTTTCAAAAATTATGTATATTTATAAAAATCCTAAATTTTGATGAAAACTATGAATTTCATTTGTATGATCATTTAAAATTTAAGTTCTTTAAAAAATCAAGAATGGCTGCGAATTTTAAATTTCAAAGTAATATTCGATATAGAATAGAATATTCTCCTGAGAGACATCTCGGACGAATTCCAGATCGTATTAAGGAGTCGACTGAACTGATCCTGAATCGCGCGTTTGAAGGACGAAGGACCCTGAAACAGACATCATGACCTCATGACTCTTCGCTTCATTCACATCATCCACCCTCCACACACCCGAGTTCCCTCCAGAGTGCTGCTGCTGTGGCCGGGAGCCGGCTAATTCCGATCCCGAATCCAATCTCGAGCTTAAACCGATTTCGCCAAGCGAAACCGAGCTCGCTGTCAATTAAAGGCACCCTCGAGTCGGACCCAGGGAGTGAAGAGAAGGACATGGGGAGCGAAGTCGCTGCCAAGCGAATCGATTTGATTAGAGGAGTCAGGCGGACGACGGGAGAAGGAGAATAAGAGAGAGAGAGAGAGAGAGCGAGGGGCGAGGAATTCTTCGAAGCAACCGCAGCCACGCACTGCAGGCCGCCCACAACCGGCAGCTTCGACGTCCTTCGCCTCCCACTCATCAGACAGAGAGAGATGGAGGAGAGAGTATGAAAGAGACGGACACTCGAAAGTTCGATTTAAATTTATTTCCCAAAGTTCATTCACTCGAGTCGTCTCCGTCCCCCGACCTCCTCCTCTGTCCTCGATGTGTGTCAGGCCAGAGCAAGCATCAAACGGACGGATGGACAGATCGAGGAACGGACGGACAGACCGAGGAATGGACCGAGGGACGGACTGACTTGAAGGATGCGGGTGTGGTCGGAGGCCAGGAGATGGAAAGAGACGGAGTCGAAGCAGCTGCAGGACTCGAGTTCTCCCGCTGCAGATGCCGAGGTCTGCAGCGGTGGCCGAGCTGAAAATGACAGAAGGACGCACGAGAATTTTACGACATGTGAATGTCCTGGCGTCTGATCTGATCCTGATGAATGCGGGGATGCCGCCAATGGCAGCAACAATAACAACGACTACAGGAACAACAATAACGAGGACTACGACTACAACAATGAAAGCAGAAAAATTTTAGCAAATGAACGAAGTGGACACAGGAACCGAACGAAAGACGACCAAAGGCGGAAGGAACGACTGGAGAGAGAGAGAGAAAACTCGTAGAGAAAGAGACAGATGGATGGACGCACAGATAGAGGAGAGATAGGCTGAGAAATTGACAGCCAGACAGAACGATTTTGTTGTTGATGCTTCGAAAGTTTTCGTTGCGCATCGAGCCTTGAGGGAAGAAGTTTGACAACAACAAAGAAGCAAAAAGAACAACAACAAGATCAACAATAACAATTAGAACAACAACAAGAGAAACAACAATACAAATTCTAACAAAAATTCCGGCGACCATCGAGGGACGAACAACGAACGAATCATCGACAAAAGGATGAAGCGAACGTTTGGGGCCGAATGGGGGAGGAGGGATGCAGACGATGTCCAAAAGTTACGAACTTTGTGATGTCAATTTGAGATCCGCACACACGCAAACGCACGAGGAAGCCATTTCTATGGCGTGACACACACACACAGACACAGTCACACACGGACCAAAGTCCTTTGAGCTGCGAGCTTCGACAAAACGTCCGAATCCCGCAATTAAATTCGTTGGCGTCCGTCCGTCCGTCCGTCTGCCTGTCCGTCCATCTATCTATCTGTCTGTCTGTCCATCCATCAGTCGTCGATCGCTCCTTCGTCCTGTGAGTCCTGCTCGATTCCGGTGAGTGCGAGAGTGCAGCGAGCATGAGTGAATGTGAGTGAATGAGTTTGTGTGTGTGAATGAATAAGTGTGTGTGTGTGTGACTGACTGAGTCAGTGTGTGTGTGGCTGTGATTTGTGTCACTTTCGTCACTTCGCGTCCTGGCGACTCCTGCCGCTGCCATCAACGACGTCGATGTCGCCGCTGCAAGTGGCGGCTGCAGTTGACGGATCGCCAATTGTTGTTGTGATTGTTATTGTTTTTGTTGTGCCTCTATTTTGCTTTGTTTCCGTTTTTCTGCTGTTTTTTCCACCTCCTTCTCCACCATACCTTAGTTTGGCTTCCTCCGTTCCCACGTCCTCGGTCGCCGCACCATCTGCCGCCTTCCAGTTTATTAGAAATTGAAGCGCCGTTCGACAGCGTGTGTCGCTCGTTTGACATCCGCCCCACGCCCCCTCCTCCACACCACACCCGCCATCAGACACAGCCACGACAGAAATGACGAAATGATTGCGATGCGCCGTGGACGAGACCAGGACCAGAAACAGCAGCAGGAGAAGGACCCAGAGGAGCTGCAGATCGACCCGGAGGACGAGGACAAGGACGAGCATGAGGAATGGCTTCCCACACGACTTCTGGAGATGAGAGAGTGTGTGTGCGAGAGTGAGTATGTGAGTGTATGTGTGTTTGGGGCGCTTATCTAGAAGTGCTTTTCTCTCATTTATTTTTACTCTATCTCTTCTCCGCAGTCGATTCTTCCAATAAATCCCGCCCTGAATCGAGAAAGAGTGCGCGAAGGAGGTGGAGAGGGGGCAGAGGTAGTGAGAGAGGAGAGAGAAGAGTTTGTGTGGGTTGATAGAGAGAGAAGTTCGAGGACTTGAGATAAGCTCGGAAATTAGGTGCTGAGCTCCATATTTCCATGAGCTGTGTTCATCCGGCCAGGATTGAGCTGTCGACTTGACGAGCTTCGTCGTCATCTTCGTCAAGAGGAAATCATTTTGCCATCTCGGTATCGATGGCTTCCGAGGAGATGTTGATGGAGAAGGAGACAGATGAAGGACGAGAAGAAGAAGAAGGAGGAGGAGAAAGTTATGGAAGAATAGACGAAAATTTGACATCCTTGATTTTGAGAATCTCTTCTTGAGGAGGACATCGAACGAGACCCCCCCAGGAGGTCAGAAGGACCCTCCTTTTATGATGGAGACAAAAAAAAATGTCGTCTTGAAAATATTCGTCTCCGAAATATGATCTCTCCAAGAGAGATCTCTCTCCACATAATACAAGACAGCGGCTCTTCTCAAATCCTTCTGGGAGGCGGACACGCCCCCTTTTACCCTCCTCCCCCTCGGAAAGTGGACTTGAGCACGTGATGGATGCTGCACGCGCTTCGCCAGCCGCCAGTGGCTTCGACTTGACAGCAGCAAAGCCAGCGGATGGACGCACACGGATCCGCAAGAACGCTCGGGACATCTTCGCATGAGAGAGAGAAGGAGGTGGAGAGGAGAGAGGGAGATCGGGGAACGAAGGCAAAATTCCTCCGTCATGTTGCGGGTGGGCCAAGGGTCAGCAGGACATGATTTATTCAGCGGACGACGGCAGAGCACACGAATGAGGGCGGAGAACACGGAGGAGAGTGGGTCGACGTTGCATGTCGAGGATCCCGGAGTCAGCGTCGGAGCTGGAGCCAGAGCCAAAGTCGGGTTCTGCCGTGTCACCCACAGGACGGGCCGAGTCCGAGGTCGAGTCGGGTCCTGCGACTTTTGTCTCGAGCGCTTCTTCATCTTCTCCTTCGTCCTGGAGCTCTTCGCATTCTTCGCCCTCGATCGCTGCTCATACTTCGTCGTCTTCGTCCTGGATCTGTGCCGAAGGAGAGCGTGCGTGCCGTCGTCTGTGTGGATGTATATGTGTGTGTGTTCGGAGGAGACGTGTCTGAAGATGGATCCGCTTGGACCGCGTGCCCCAGCCGGCGACGGAACAGTTGACTTCTGAACTTGGCGCCCGCTCGACTTTCGCAAGGCACGAAGAGAGAGAGAGACATCCATCAATGAGGAGACGAAGAAGAAGGGGGGAAGGGACAAGAGAGGGAGGAATGGAGGAGGGTCTGAGTTAAGGTTGATGTAGAGGTTGGGGTAGTTGACCCCCAAAGGTTAAGGACACCCGCAGGAGACGCCCCGGTGGCCAGCCGTGGAGACCTGGAGCCAACCTCTGGACACGAATGCCTTGAAGTGAAGAATGAAAATAAAGAGAAAACGAGAGAGAGAGCGAGGGAGAGAGAGAGCGAGAGCTAAAGCGACGATGGGCGTAACAGCGAGGGGGCGTGGTCGGAAGAGCCGGCTGCATTTCGAGTGAAACGAGCTTAATTAGAGTCGAAATTTCAGGAAGACATTCAATGCAGAGGCATTGAAAACTTAATTGCGCGACGGCACGTGAAACCGACAACATAACAACAATAACGATAATAGCAACAAAAACAAGAATAACAATAACAACAACATTAAGAGGAAGACGGCCAAGGAAAACGTGAACGTGGACAAGGACGAAAACAACAGCAATAAACGTCAACACGAAGCCCAACGAAACGGAAAACACGACGGCGACGAATCCGCAAAGCCATCGAAAACATGTGGGCAGGGGGCGTGGCAGGAGAGGTGAGAGGGAGATAGTGGAGTGAATGCGAGGGATAGACTGTATGAGAGAGAAGCCGAGGTATTTGAATGAAGAGACTGACGCGATGGAGATCAAGACGTATGCGAGGAATCATAAATGCGAGAGCGAAATCAAGCAGGATAATAAATTCACACGCTCCACAGCACGCACTCACAAACACACACAGAGACAGAAGAGAGGGACACTCACTCACACAGAGACACAATAACACTCACCCACAGACATACAGACAAGTGACATGGAGCTCGTCTCTGTGTCCTGAGTCCTGTGTCCACGGCGGCGTGTCGGCAAACAAAACAAACATGGACGGCCAGGACGCGTCGCCTGAGCGCCCGCGGACGTGATTCGGATCCGGCTCGGCTGCGTCTTCGGCCTCATCGCCGTCACCGGCGCGTCGTCTGGGTCACGTTAATTCCGTTTGACGAGGCAGCAATGGCATCACTTCCGGTCCGTCGGACACGCCCCACGGCAGCCGCCCCTCGGCCTTGTCGCAGGTCGCCAGCCGCGTCGAGTCTGGGGCAACAAATGGAAATCCTTGGTCAGGAGAAGAGAAAACCGTGGAGAGAACGGCGGAGAAAATGTTGAAGGAATGGTGAAGAGAATGTTGAAGAGAACAACAAAGAGAACGAAGCGGAAGGACGCACTACAACTATTCCACTCACGTACGTCGCCTCACATACACACACGTCGCTCACCCACACCCACCCGCACACAAGACGAGATCCGATGTTTGCTCAGAACTAATACTCGACCAGTTGCTTCAGGATTCGCTGCCCGACTCTTGATCCTTGATTCGCCCGACGCGGCCCAAACGACCTGCGTCTGAGCGATGCGTGGCAGCTGTCCAACGACCACGCCCCCTTCCCGCTCCGCCCAAGGACTCTGTTATCCTTGTCTTCGATCCGAATCCCGACGCCGAACACGAGTGGCGCGCATTTATTTGTCATTTCCGGTTCCGGTATCGTTTTTTCCGCTGTAAATTACAAACAAATTTCTGCGCTCGTCGGCTGCATATTAATTCCATTTCCTTCGCTGGGTTCTCCTCAGCTCTCTGCCATCGACCCCGCCTTTTGCTGCATCGCCCCCCCCTTCTTCGATCCCTCCTCGCCCCCCGAAGTTGGTCTGTTGCGTTTTTTGCGGATTGTTTGCTGCTCTTTTTGCCCCACAATTCACTCCTCGACGTGTTTCTTGACGCTTGTCCGGGTGTTTTTGCGGTTGTTTGCATTGTTGTTGTGGTGGCTGCTGTGAGCGTTCTTCTTGTTGTTGTTGTGCGTGTTTTTATTGTTGTTGTTCTTCTTCGTGTTGTTGCTGTTTTATTTGGCGCCGTGGCCATGGCTGTTGCTGGTTTATTGACCAATTTGAACACTTAGTTAGGCACGCCATTATCGCCTGTTGCCGATGGCCCCACCGTCCCTCGTCCCTCGACCGCTGCACACGAAGTCCAACACCGCCAAATCTACGCAAACAAATTAACCAAGCCACGCCAGCGCTTCCCTCACGACCCCCCTCGCGATCTCCCCTCTTCCCACCATCATACCGAAATATTAAAAACGCTTGCCTTTGAGTCATCAAAGTTTCCCCGGCAGATCCTAGGAGTTAATTAAGCGCTTTGTGCGGATCCAAATCGCGACTTTGCTTCGTTTGGCGTCGGGTCCATCGTCCTGAGTCCATCGATCCTTCGTCCCATGATCTCTAGATCCCTCGTCTTTCATCCTTTCACTCTCCCCCTGCATCGCCCTTTAACTTGTGCAAATATTAGTTCGCGAGCTTGTTTACCAAATTGAAATATTTCATCCTCGGGAACTGTCGAAGTCCACGTCAGCATCGAGTGAGACCCACATCGGGCAGGACCTGCTGCAACGAGGGACTCGCTCCAAGCACCAGGGACTCCCTCCACTGGTCCCTGGTTCACTGGCTCCCCTCCGTCTTTGTGCGTTGAGGAAAACTTCCGGAGGAAGCCAAAGCGAAGTCAAAGCAATCGCGGGCGTCTTCGATGGAGATTCTTCGACCTGAAGTCCTTATCTCCCCTTTGTTGCCAACGAGTCGTCAGAGAACAGCTTTAAAAAAAAGTGTTCGAAAAACGTCTTCAAAAAACTTTGAAAAATGTTGAACAATGAAGAAAATAATAGTTGAATTACTAAGGAGGAATCGCTTCATATCGGTAAATTGCATCGAGTACATAGGGCAAAATTTAAATTGAATTTGTATGGATTCTTAAATTTATAAAATTCTAAAAATTGTCCGAAAGCTTCAGCATAGCCAAAATCAGAACGTGTCCTGTGTCCTTTTGTGCTCCGCCCTGCCTTCGTTTCCTGAAATTTCCTCGCCTTCACGTTCATAGGTCGTTCCATGTGAACTTTGGCGTTTGCTTCCCGCTAATTGGGGAGGCGTACCACGCCCTCCACGCCTCCCTCCATCGAATTTCAACTACGCGCCCCTCGGAGTTGCGATGACGATCGCGCTATTCGAACTCAACGGACCTTCTCGCCGAAGGACATGCAAAGATGCCGTTGTCGATTCCGTAAATGATCCGAGTTCCCCCCTACGCGTCGACAGCAATAACAAGGAGAGGGACAACAAAAATAAAAACAACAAGAGAGACAACAAGAACAACTCAAATGATGACAACAACTCGAATCATGACTGTAGCAACAACATTTGAAACTGGATCCCTAATGAAAACTAATTGGAGTCCTCGAATGCAGCCAACATCGGATGCGGATGCGCCTGTCCCGGCGATAGCGATAGGGCAACAACAACAAGAACAACAACAAAGTCACTGACATCCTCATCATCAGCAGCGACATCCGCGTCCTCTCGTCAACATCAACGTCAATGTCAGCGATGACGACGGCGATGGGGTCGCGATTTCGCCGCGGGTTCGCTCGAAGGTCGCCTCGTGTCGCGTCGCGCCTCGTCTGAAATTGAAATGGCCGCGATCCGCCCCCTGCCACGCCCTCGTCGTCGTCGTTCACCCCTCATCGGACCCGCCGCTTGTTGGCGGCAACTTAACGATGCAATTCAACTGCTAATAACAATTTGTTGTAACGACGGTCATCATCGTCGTCAGCAGCAGCAGCAGCATCATCAGTGTCTCCGTCGATGTCTCCGACGTCTTCTTCTCCGAATCTGTCTCCATCGTCGTCTCCAACATCGTCGTCATCCTCCGCTCCACCTTCTTCCCTCGTCCCTCATCAACTCGGCGTGTCGTGAGCAACAAAGACTCAAGGTGGTCGGCGGGAGGCGTGGCAGGTGGGTTGCCTCGCACGCCAAAATGGCGGAAAATTGCACTACTTATTGTTGTTGTTGTTGTAGCAAGGTTGCGGGGCGACGACTGCGAGGTCTTAATTAAATAACCCTCGTTTTGGTTCAGCAGCAGAGTTTTTGAAACCCTTCGCCGTGGGCGGACTTCGACTTCGAATTCGAAAGTAATTAAGAAACTTTCGGCGAATAAATTCCACCTGACGTTTGAAAAACACACCCGCGGGGGGCGGGAGGCGGAAACGAGGGCTGGGGCCCAATCGACGGCGGCCGCATTGACAAATAAAGCCGTTTGAGTTGGGTCAATGGTCGCCAATTAAGTTAATGGAGCGCTCGGCGGCCACCCGAGCAGACCCGACCCCATTACCACCCGACACCAGCCGAAAACCACGCGAAGCCTACCCGATCCCACCCGATCACGTGAGCGTCAGGACTCGAAGAGGGTCGACACGTTAATCCTGGGGCCCGCAGCAGGACGCAGGATGCTCGAGAGGCTTTAATTGGAGCGACTTCATTAGGCGGAGGCGTCGCCGGCGACACGTGAGACGCAACGAGCGGCTGTCTGTCCGTCCGTAGGAGTCGAAAGTGAAAAGACGGAGGGGGAGGGGACGATGGGAACGTGGAGCGGAAGAAGCGCCACTCGAAACGACACGACAGGACACGAAGCTGTTGGAAGCCCAGCAGCATCCGCGCTAGCGTCAACACCGGAACCGGAAGTTGCAGCTCACTGTTGCGCTGGCAGTGCGCCAACCGCCCGACGAAAGACGAACGGGGCGCAGAGGAGGCGTGGCAGACGCCGTCGCGGAGGCGAAGAAGGCGGCCTTTTAATGACGCGCATGGCTGCCAAAACGAGGAGGCCGCGAGGAAGCCACGACGATGCCGAACATGAAGCCGCGGAGGAGGCGACGGCGCCACAAGGACGAGGAAGCAGCGCAAGGACGAAGCAATGCACAAGGACGACAACGAGGAGGCGATGGCAACGAACAAAGAGGACGACCTTCATCTTGGGCGGAGCAATGGTTAGAGAAGAAGGACGAGAGGGTCCCGGTTGAAAATAAGCTGAAAATTAAATGAAATGAAATGCAAAAAATTATTACGATGCACAATAAACGGAGCGAACGAGTGCAGAAGATGTAGAAATTAACAGCTATGTGCGGGGAAAATGGCGCTCGCCGAAGGACTAAAAGGAATACCACGCCCCCCAGCCTCCTACAAAATGGGAGGGTGGGCGGTAGTGAGAGCGAGAGTGTGAAAACCAAAACGACCGAAGCAGAGAAAGCGACTGGAGAGCGAAGGAGGAGGTGAAGGAGGACCGAGGACTTCGAGGGAGGTGAAGGAAAAGTGAGAAAGAGGACGATGGAGTGAAAAGTGGTCAAAGCGAGGAAAAGAGCGACCAAAGCGAGACAAGGGTGGAGAAACCAGAGAGAGAGAGAAGTGAAGGAGGAGAACAAGGAGAAAGTGTTGACGAGGACGACGACGATAGCGACCACGGCCAGAGGTCAACCTGGAGAGGGGAGAATGACTTGGTCAGCAGCGCGAAAGGACCAAACCCCTTCCTTCCCCTTCCATCCTTTTCCTCCAACCACAATTCGCCATTTGCCGCGACGACGACCAGCGCCCGAGGGACGCCGCGAATGGTTCTAATTACTGTTCGAATGCATCGATTACACGAACGATTAAACGTGCTTCTCAGGGACGACGGAGGAGATCGAGAAATGAAGTGGGAAGAGAATGACAAAGAAACGAGGGAGGAGGTTGAAGGGGCGAAGGACGAATGAAAAGTGAAGGAGGAGGCTGGAGTCGGAACCGGAAGCAGAGCCGTCGACAGTTTTAAAAATGGCGGACATTTGTTCGACTCGTGTCGACGGCCGCGGGCACAGATTCGTCTACAGGAGGAGAAGAGAAAAGAAGAGATGTTCGAGAGAATAGACAAAAGGAGAGTGGTTCAGAGGGAGAAAGAAGAAAGCGATAGATTCAGCCGGTGAAGGAAGAAAGAGGTTGAGCGAGAAAAATGTAATTAAGGCCGAGAATGGACTTCAAGTAATCGAAATGATGTCGCTGGAAAGAAGTTGAGTGCAAGCACGATATCAAGGCCCAATTAGGAGACTTCTTCGATGATCAGTGGCTCAGCGGGAGACATTGGTCCTCAAAAGTAGGTATGGACCGAAGTCCCGGAAGGAAGTCCTTCGATAAGTTCCTCTGGAGCCTGCCGAAACATAAACAAATACACAGATAAAATCCACTTCGGGCTGTTCCTCGAGTGCCTAAAAGTTTCCACTCCATCATCGTAAAAAGTTTGACCTCGGCCAAGCGAGTGACAAACGGGACGAGGGATGCAAGATGTGGGACAAAGGAAAAGCTGGATGCACAGGACTCGCCGACGGATGCGCGTTGTAAACGACTGGAAGGAGGAATCTGTTGGAACTCCGTCGAGGAATCACTCAAGTTACCGACGTCGACAACGAGGAGGACGAGTTTTATTTATTCAGGCGCGGGTGGTTGTGAAAGGGGGGGTGGGTCGAGGGGAATCGACTGGAGAAGGACGCCATAATTCCCGGCCGTGGCTGGAGTGCATTTGTCACATTGAGATGGGGATGGAGGTGCCGTCGTTTGTTTGTTTTCCTTCAATTTTTCAACGGAGTCCTTTGAAATGCTGTAGGAAAGAGAATCAAGAGGATGGAAACAGGAACGTGGAGAAGGTGGAGGAGGAGAAGGAAGGAAGAAGAAAGTTCGGAGTTCGTCTGAGCAGACGATGGACCGCCCCCTTCACGGTCCCGGCACGGAGGCAACTTTTAACCGCCGCTGCACCAGTTGCTCTCTCGCTCGCTCGCTCCACCTTTCGCCACATCCGTCCGCGACATTTTTATCATTCTTTCGGCTGCCACGTCCGCACCTCCTCCCTCTCCCTGCCTCTCTTGACTTGCTGATCTCTTTGAATCTCCGCCTCGCTGGCGAAAGTTCGCTCAGCTCCAGCCTCCAGCTCGCAGTGTATTTATTTA
Source organism: Coelopa frigida (assembly GCA_017309665.1). NCBI lineage: Eukaryota > Metazoa > Arthropoda > Insecta > Diptera > Coelopidae > Coelopa > Coelopa frigida. The sequence goes on along the minus strand of CM029565.1, from coordinate 1,452,664 downwards.
ATGAAGCTGCTCCTTCTCGACTTTGGCTCTCGATCGCGCTCGGCAGCTTCGGATGCTTCGGCTGCTGCTGTTCCAAACTTTGGCGGTTATCTGCGATGCGAACTTCCTCATCCGTCTGTCCGTCCGTTGGTCTGTCCGTCCATCCCCTCAGCCTCTATCAACCGCTCCCTCTGGGCTGCTCACGAGCGCAAACATTGTGTTCGAGCGATTATCTGCGAGTTGATGAAAAGCTGTCTATTCATTCGCTCCTGTTTGTGTTGTCGCGCAGTCGGTCCAACTCGCCCTCTTCTGTTCCAACTTCTCATCTTCCACCTTCTGCTCCACACCTTCTCATCCTCCAACTTCTCCTGTGGCTCCTGTTGATGTTGTTTCTGTTATTGTTGTTGGACTTGTTGTTATTATTGCTGCCTGCTGTTGTTGCATTCAAACAGCGAAAGCAATGCGAGACGTCAAAATGATAAAAGCTGATGAAAAACGAGCGCTCAACCGGAAGCAGCCGGAAACTTCTCTCCTAAGTCGTGTCTGTGACTCGTGTCTGTGTGTGTGCACGAGTATTTGTGTTTGAATCTGTGTGTTCGTGTGCGTTAGCGAGAATTTGCTGCAATTTGTTATTGGGCGGAAAGTGAATTCCCTGCTTATCGCATCGTAAGTTTACATCGTTTAAAGACCGCAGAATTAATGGCCGCGCCTCGTCCTGCCGCGAAGGTTCTGCCCACAAACTTCGTTCCACCACCAAGAACAAAAAGAACAACAACAACGGCATCACCACCACCACTGACACAATGCGTATTGAACACAAGCGGCCAAAAACTAGGCTCCGAAAATCGCCGACCGAGGAATTTCTCCGTGAAAATATTTTTTTGGTGAGAATGAATGGGATTAACATGAGTGAAAGGACGAGGCCTTTTTTCGGCGGAATTTTGCGCCATTCAGAACCCTCGAAGCATGGACTTCGAACTCAAACTCCGATCCATTCGAGTCCCGCGAGCGTCGATTTAAGAGCTCAAAAGGAGTGTCCTATGGATTCTGGTTGGCAACACTTTAACTCGCTTCCGTCGCGAAGTAATTCCCACTGACCACGGTCCAGGGGACAGCGAAAATAACAACAACTGCGATGGGCGGCCACCAGGATGGGGACGAGGCGATAAACAAAAGAAATAAAGCAATAAATCTCGCTCGCGCGCGACTTCCACTTCGCGCCTCAGCGAGCGGCCGCACATCCTGCGACATCCGCCGCAGGACGAAGAATGAGTGCAGGATGAACGGACAGACAGAAGAACGGACAGACAGACAGACAGAGGGACGGACACGAATCGGGCCCCCGGCGTCTCCTCTGGCCCGCCGTTGATGCGGTTCGATGCGAATGCATTTATTTTTGACGCGTCGGTCGCTGCTGTCTTTTGGCCAAGAAGGACGGTGCATTATTGTTATTGTTGTTGCTCTTGGGAGTTTTCATTGTTTGCAGTTGTTCTTGTCGGCAGTTGTTATTGTTGTTATTTTTGTTGGTTGCGTTGTCGCATTGGGTCCTTTGCGAGTCCATCGAGGGACATCGAGGCGTGGCGCATCCCGAGCCTGCGGCTACCAAAAGAACAACAATAAAAACAACAACAATAACGAATGCCATGTGAAAATGCGAAAATAAAAGCGTAGCGAACAAAATTTGTTGCCATGATTTCTGGCCGCGTGACAAATATTTCGCGCGCGACATTTTTATGTCCCTTGCCACACCCTCCAACCCTCCGCCCCCTCCTCGCCTCACCCTTTGACCCTTCTGAAGTGCGTTTCCGCTCTGGCATGGACTCAAAATGGCGCGGCGCATGCCGGAAACGACCACAAGTAGCAAATAAGAAAGAGAAGAAGTCGAGAACGGGAAACTGCAAGTGACGAACATTTTCGGGGCCCAAAAAGGATGAGTAAAAGAGTAGTGAAAGAGGGGGAAAAGAGAGGAGGAGAAGAGGAGGATGAGAAAAAAACGAGGTGAAGTGGAGAAGTAGGGGAAAAGGCAGCCAAAAGACCAACGCGAATGAAACGCAGCCGAAGCCGCTCGGAATTTAATCGAAAAACAATACCTTTCCCCGCCTCCACCCGACCCATCGTGCTTCTGTCCATCCTCCCACCCATTCGTCCTTCTGTCCGACCACTCGTTCGTCGTCCGCCCTCCCATTCGTCCGTCTGTCCCTCCGTCCAATTGTCCCCCGTCCAATTGTCCCCCAACCATCCGTCCGTCCATCGGTCCATCGTGCGGTTTCATTTGCCTGGCTTCGATGAACCCCGTCCTCCCCTCGTCGCTCCGTACTTCATAAATTCGGGCTTCGATAAAAGTTGCCATGTTTCAATTAAATGCGAAAATATGAATCCATCCGAACCCGCCCCCCGACCAACCACCGCCCCACTTCTATGGGGCGCACATGTTTCGATTTCGTTGAAACTGGGACCGAATTATTGAGTTGACGCTGGGGCTGAGGTCGAGGCCGAGGCTGAAATTGGGTCTGGGGCGAGTGTCTGGACAATTTAACAAAATTAATAAATTCCTCGACCGACCGCCTTCAGTCCCCCACCAACATCCCCCCTTGATCGAGGAGCCCGGCAGCATTTGCAGCCTTTTAATTTCGTAATTTGCTTTACAAACGGCCGCACAGGACGGCACTCAAAGCGAGGGGTGGAAGGGGATGGAAATGGACTTGAGGACGGCCAAGGACAAGGACGAACGATCGTATGGCAAATCCGAAAGTAAACAAACCGAGGTCTCGCTCGAGCCAAAGTAATGGTAATGGTATTTTATTGCAATCACAGCCGACTCTCGAGACACGACCCTTTGCACGCACGCATTTATCCCTCTCTCTCCCCCTTATACACAAACGCATGCTCCTTCTCCCTCTCTCCTCTTACACAAACACCCGTTCACTCCTTTTCCATCCAAACTCACGCATTCGCTCACTTCTTAAATCGACTCCAAATGGCAGAGTCATGAGCTCCAAACGGGCCCCTTCACCATCCCGGCCACATGCGTGTCGATGTCGGTCTCGGTGTCTCTGAGGCGCAGAGGAGTCCTGTCCTGTTTGTGTGTGTGTGTGGGTGAATATGCGTGGGTGTGTATGTGTGGCCGACCGTTCGAGCCTGCCGAACGACCACGTCGAGCTCCGCAAGTGTTTCATTTAATACAGCAATAAATGCAATAACCACGGCCCCAACCGAGTGACTCCCCAGAATCACCTTCCCCGCCTCCATAGCCTGAGGGGCGTGGCGTTGGGATCCGGCCGAGTGCCCTCGCTGCGTTTAAGACGTGTTCAAAGCTTCATTAAGATTTACGTTCGGCCTCTGCGTGCGTGTCTCTGGCCTTGAGTGCGGGTGTCCTGTATATCAGATCGTGTCTATGTGAGTATGAGTCGTTGTGTGTATTTGTGAGTTAGTGTGTGTGTGAGTTTCACTGCGTTGGGGTCCTACAGATCTCGGAAAAACGACTGCCGGCCCGAAATGAGCCAAATTTGGCCGAAACACGTGAAGCCGTTGTCTCTGGCCGAGTCTGCTCCGGAAGCTGTGCCAAATCCTAGTCCGGGCTAATTAAGTGTAGGATGCCGGGGACATGAGAAATCGTCCTGCGAAAGCATCGACTCGACCGTCGATTCCTCCGGAGTCCCGAGACAGATGTCGTAACGCAAGACTATTTTCTGTTCTCATCATTTGATGCCTTCAGTCGAAGTCTATCGAAAGAGTTTAAGGAGAATTTTTTTCTCTGTGCTCTCTGAGTTTGGGAATTCTACTGTTAGTCGAAGATGAGTTTGATCTCCATCTCGGTCAGACACCTGAAGAGATCCCTCCGAAGTCCCCTAATAATGGAGAATCATACGAAGTCCACAGAAGGGCGGAGAAACCTCCGCCTCATTCCGAAATAAGCCAGAATTCGGCTGACGTAGGGTTTGCGAAATCTCAGTAGGAGTTCCTCGGAAACTTCTGGAGAAATTACCTTCTTGCGGCAGCCTCGGGGCCGGGATGTGGAGAACTTTTGAAGGGATCGCAATGCATTAGGCGGGCTTCCACCTGACTTTGGCAAAGCCCTCAAAAGCAATTAAACGACGCCTGACTCAGTCTGTCTCCCTTCTGTCTGATTGTCTGTTGTTTATCTATCCATTTGTTTGTCTGTTTGTTTGTTTTTCTGCCAGTCTCCGAAAAAGTCAAATTACTTTTTAACGAAGTATTTACGGATGGATGTGAGCGAGCGTGTGTGTTGCTAAGGCAACAACAACATCACGAGGTATATGTGTATGATACATCAACAACAGTAGTAAAAATAACAACAACAATAGGAACAACATCAACAACAATAATAATAATAACAATAATGATAGCAATTGCAATCCTCGGCATCGTCGTCGACGTCGTCGTTATTTCTGCTGTTGGTTTTTCTGTTGCTCCAGCGCCTTTTGTTGTTGTTGTTGTTGCTGAGGTGAAGACGGACGAGAAGAGGGGACGAAGAGAGGGGGAGAGAAAGCAGAACAAAACACCGGGATACGCTCGAAAGCTGCTTACATCCTGCGATCCTTTCTAACCGCCGGCCGAGCGCCAAAAACTCATTCATTTTTAAAACTCCTCCGAACGAAACCCAAAGAAATTACATTTCCGCCCACTCCACCAAGTAAACCTGAAGCTCCCACCATCGCTGGCCCCCCACCCCCTTCGACCCCACCTGGATCACATGCAACGCCGTTCTAAGGACCTCCCAGAGAGTGGGGGAGGAAGGATCAAGGGATGGAGCGAAACCCGAGAGCAAACAACATGGAATGCGAAAGAGCTGCTATTTGCATTTTTCCGGTGGAACCTCTTCGGGCGACGGGGATGCGGGGCGGGAAGTCTGGCAGAGTCGAGAGGGGGCGTGGCCGGGGTCGCGGCAACAAGCGGTAGACCGTTGTACGCGCTCGCATATCCTTTGCATACTCGAGCAAACTTAATCCTGGAAATATTAAAATTTCGCTGTTGATTTTTTCCCGCAGCCAACTCCAACGTCGCCACGTGAGCCGCAACGAATGCCACGCCCCCGCCACGCCTCTAATCCCGGTCGCGCATCCGCTCGATGAGTGCAAAACAAATTCCAAATGCGGAATTAATAATTTATTTCTCTTTCCCAATCCTTTCGTTCGTCCGTCGTTCGTCCCTCGACGGTCGGTCGGCCGCTTTGAATTTTGAACTCCATTTGACGCGCGCACCGCAGAATGTGGCCAAAATCTATGCTGCGAACCCCGCCCGCCCCCTTGGGCGAAGCGGCCGTCGTTTAAGGTCCACCGCTTCGGCCCACTGTGCGGCGACTCCGGTCGAATGCGTTCGCCGAGGGCGACAAGAGGAGAGGAGGGAAGGCGAAAAATTCTATTTTCCGCGCTTCCGCCGGACTCATTTCCGCCTGTTTTCACGCTCGCGTTAAACAATCAAATGACCGTCGACGGCGGTTCCACCCACCCGAAGATTCTTGTTGTTGCTGTTAAAGTAGTTCGTGTTGCAATTTTTGTTGTAGTTGTTGTTGGTTTCAGCTGTCACTGCGGTCGCTCCACAGCTGTCAGAGCCACGAGCCGTGCGAGGGATTCGCGACGAAGCTCGCAGGATACGCAAAAGAGGAGCGGATCGGTGCTAGCGAAAAAAGAGATAGAACTAATGAGATTCCTCTCTTCTCATTAGTTCTATCTCAGTTCACAGGCATGCGAACAGACGATTTTTTTAGTTTTGAAAACTAATTTTGTTTCATTAAATTCAATAAATAGATTTGGGTGAACTCACTGAGATGCAAATTTTAAATTTAAAAAAATTAATGTAGTATCAGAATTTTTTTTATATAAAATATTTTAGTGTTATTCAAGATCATTGGCGAGTGATGTAGAAGAAGAGGAGACTAGTATGAGGATCGTGAACTACCATTTTGAAGGCATTAAAGCTGTGAAATCAGCTGATTTGTGTTTACATCTGAATCGCGAACCCAGAGACAAAGCCAATCCTTCTCGACCGCTCCTACACCAACCCGAAGACCGAGTGCTAAAGTCAGGCACGTCGGAGCGTTTCCCGGGACATTAGAGGGAAAGTAGCCATCAAACGCGCCGCAGTTGATGTCCCTGGCAACGGAGCCGGGACATTTGATGGGCCGTCGTCCCGCGCACGTGGCCAGGGCGAGGCGTCGGCGCCTGGCCGTAATCGCAACTAAGCCGCAGCTGTGATTTTTTATTACGCGGCGGCATTTATTCCCGGGCCACGTCCATTAAAGTCCTGGAAATGCATTAACCTTGGCCCGAGCTGGACCCTCGCGATTTAATGGTCGAGGCCTGGACGAGGCCCATGAGAGGAGGACGACGACTACAAGGCCAAGGACGAGGCGGGGGCGGCCGCCGACTGAATCATAAATTACAAGTCACTGTCTTGACGATCCAGGACGGCTGCAGCCGAGGGTTTTGGCCACGGCCGAGACGCGTGGACGGGGCGGGGAGACGGCTTTTAAGGTCCTCGTCCTCGCATAAAGTACATTAATTTCAGGGCATGACTGTGACTTTGAGTAAACGGCTCAAATTAAAAAGAAATTTACCATTTAGCACACACTCACACACACACATACCCACAGATGCAGACCTCGCCTCGACTCCGTCAGAGACGTGGGGGCGTGGCTGGGACGGATGCGGGATCAACGCCGGATGCTGGAGCGCGGCCGACGAAACATGATGAGAAAAAATGGACAGCATTACCGTGGGGTGGGCGAGGGAGGTGGTGGGAGGGAGACAGAAAGAGTGTGGGGGATTGCGAGTGAAACACAAATAACGAAAGGGGGCGTGTGTGGAGAGCCAAGGGGTGGGCGGGGCCGTTGGCGGCCGGTGACTGGTCAGCGAAATTACAACAACTAATGATGACTGAAATGATTTATTCGCCTGGGACGGACAGATGAGGGATGGAATGAACGAGGGAGAGAGTTGAAGGAGGATAGAAAAGGACGAAGAAAAATAGAAAGGGATGAAGGGGGATGGAAAATGCTGAAGGAGAATGAAGGAGGAAGAAGGAGATCGACTGCGGGTTGCAACCCAGAGACGCCGTGGGAGGCGAACCCGAGTGAGTCTGGCGAAGACGGCGGAAGACAAAAACCGAAAGTCAGAGAGAAGCCAAAGTCAGGGACAGTAGGTTGAAGGGAAGGAAGGCGGGAGGGATAAGAAGAGGAGAAGGACAAGAATTGGAGAAAGGGGGAAAGAAGTGGAAAAGAAGAAGAGTGCGGAAGCGAACGCAGCGCGAAGACGCGCCGGAGAAAAATGATAAATTAAAGGCACGAAATGAAAAGCAGATGCTCCACATGTGACGCCCCGACGGACGGTAGACAGACGGATGGCCAGACGGACAGATGGACAAACGGACGATGGACAGACCAACGAAAGGATAGACGGACAGAGAGAAGAGTTGAGACGACAAGGGGCGGAGAGGGAGAAGAAGCGATGACGAAGACGAGAACGAGCAGACAGCAGAGCAAATCATGCTACAGTGGTGAGAGAGAGAGAGGGACGGATGGAGGGAGAGTGAGAAGGACAGAGAGGGTCGAACGGCCGGCGAAGAGGGACGAAACATTAGCCATGAAAAATGATGCATCACGATCAACACATACACATGTACAGCATCTTCACAGACCCCAGCTTAAACGGAGACATTAGAGTGCGTGAGATGGTGTGGGTGAGTGAGTTTGTGTGGGTGAGTGAGTTGGTGTGGGTGAGTGAGTTGGTGTGCGTGTGTGTTTTGTGATTCGCCTGGTCCTTGTAATCGGCAGCGAAACAAGACAAAGGACAAACGCTAGCAATGAGTGACATGTGAAGGAGTCACAGGGGCAGTGGCGGAGGCGGTAAAAGTCAAGCGAAAGATTGAAACAAATGTACGAGAGAAAATGCGAAGACGACGATGGAGAGGCCGCCAAGGACGAAGGCAAGGACACATTTCGAGAATGATTCGAGGATGAAAATGGGTCCGAAGAAAGATGGGCCCAAGGCGTGTGGTCAGAGGGACGATGGAGAAGAAGAGGGATGAGAAGATGGACACTAGCAAGGAGACGGAGGAGAAGAAGAACGATTTAGAGAAGAAAAGGAAGGAAGGATTTCGAGGAACCCAGAGAGAAAGTCAGAGGACTAAAGTCAACTCCAGTCAGGGCGATGAGCTCCAAGCTCCAATTGCGAATGCACCAAAGGACTAACGACTAAAGGCAGGACGAGAATCAGGAGAAGACGTCAGAGGAGAAATAGGAGAGGTTGACAAAATGATATGGAGGAGGAGAAGGTGGTGAAAGTCAACAGAGATTAATTTGAAGTTCTCATTCGCTTTCGGTTCACTTTCCATTTCACGCCTCCTGCGCCGCGGACGGAGGACGGACAGACGAACGCGACTCTCGATGGTCGGACACGACTCCCGGTCATCAAGTGGGGATCACGAACCGGGCCCACGTCCTCAACCCCACCCCCACTCTAGAGAGGTTCCCGCAATTAATTGCCTCGATGGCGGAACATGTTGAGCGGCCGAAGCAGAGTGGGGGAGGGGGTGGAGGATCGGAGGGATTTCCTTGAACCAATCAAACCGCATAAACGTGTCCATTAATTAAAAACTTTGCTGTTGCTTTTCCTGCTACAGTTGTGGCAATAGTTGTTGCTTCTCTTTGTATTTGGTATTGTGTTTGCTGTTACTATTAATGTTGTTATTGTTTTTCTTGATGTTGTTGTTATTGTTGTTCTTATTATTGTTCTTGAAGTTTTTGCTATTGTTCTTGTTGTGTTTTGGCTGCAATTGCAAAGGCGAAACTCTCAAGTTTATGGCACGGAAATCGTAGCCACAACAACTACAATAACAATAACAACAACGACAACAAAGGACACAGCTCACCGAGCTTAATTTATGCAATTCGCTCGGGGAGATTCGTGCGGTGGGGCGTGACGGAGGGGGCGGAGCGCGAGACGACGACGTCGACTTCGACTCGAACCCTTCGCCCTGGCTCTGCTCGTTGCATGCCGCACGCGTCCACGTACTCGAGGGGGGCAGAGAACGCGGGGGGTTGAGAGACGAAGGACGATGAACGAGAGACGCCTCCGCGCAGCTGACAGAAAAATTAAGTCAGCAACAAATTGTTGTTGAGTTCCAGGAACGCGCGTCCGAACGGGGTACGAGACGAGCCGTGGCGAGGACGACGAGACGGAGGGGGCGTGGTCGGGGGCGCAAGAAAACGATACGCTCAAGCGACTAGCAGACACACACACCACGACGCAGCAGCAGACGCACAAAGAAAGAGAGGGCGCGAGGAAGGGACAGAGAGAAGGGCAGGGAGAGACAGAGAGGGACAGAGAGAGAGGACGAGAGACGACTCATGACTTTCGCAAATTAACACGATTCGCGCGCGCAATTTACTGTTATGTCCGCCATTGTGGCTGCACTCATTTGCAAGTCGTCTTCCGCCCTCCCCCTCGCCCTGTGCCAAAGGGGGTCGAGGAAGGAGAATATCCGAAGTCGAAGGAGGAGGAGGACGAAGAAGGACGCTAAGGAAATGGGCGCGGGAGGGAAGATAAATCGTTCGAGATAATTAGAAAGTTAGCGATGCAGCCAGCCGCTCGAAACAGGCCTCTCTATCTCGCTCTTTCACTCACTCAGTAGCAATATCTTTCTCTCTGACTATACCTTTCTCTCTCACTATATCTTTCTCTCTCAATCTCTTTCCCTCTCCCTTCGACTCTCTCAATCTCCGTCGCTCGGTGGAGGAATGAACGAGTAAATGAATGAATGAATTTGCGTAAAATCAGAGTTGTTGTTATTTCAGGACTGTCATTGGGCCGTCATTGTTGTTGTGGCTATTGTTGTTGATGTTGTTTTGGTTGATGTTGATATTGTTGTTGTTGTATTTTTCTTATTTTTGTTGTTCTTATTTCTGCCGGCGCCACTTACTTGTCTTCGCCAATAAATAACTCCGCGGCCTGCTTTCACCGCGCTCCTCCCCTCACTTCCTCCTCACTCGTTTCCTCTCCCGTTCTCCACCCTCCCCGGTCATCGTGGAAATAATTGCGAAATTGAATTCTTATCTGATCCGCTGTCTCTCAAGTGGAGGCTTCACGAGCTCCTGATCCTTCGCGTATGCTCGAGGATTCTGGTCGGGGGTTTTGGTCTAGAGTTCTAGGGAGGGCGAGTGTCGAGAGGTCCTGGAGTCATGTTGAGAGCTTCTGTTGAGGGCTCCTGTCGAGGTCGGGAGGTCGGTCGGTCGACCGCTTCTGGCCTGCTCCTCACGAAAGGAGCGGAAGTAAAAATGTTCCTTTAAATTGTTTGGCATGTCGTACGCCAGCCAACAACAAACAACAACAAATTGAGGGAGGTGTGAGGAAGAGCGAGAGGGAGAAAGAGGAATTGGGGCCGCATAATTTGGCGAAGGATGGGACCAACAAAAGGAGTTTCGACACGTCTTCCCACAAACTTCGCGAGGTGCCGTAAAAAGGAGAGAGTGTGAGAGAACGGCTTGGGTGAAACCATGAGAGAGTGATTATGGTTCGGAGGCTGAAGGATACTTGTGTTCTCAAGATCCTGTGTATTTTCTCAAACTTGAAGAGGTTATAATAGATTACTAGTACATACCTTTAAATAATTATTGTCATTCAGTTTCGGCTTCCTCAGTTATCGAATTATGCAAAAATGCTTGATGAAAACCACCTGCGGTTTACAATTGATGAACTTATATATTTCATTTGATTCACACAAAGAATAACCTAAAAAATAAAAAAATTTAAAGTCAAAATACTTGTATATTTCATTTCTTTTTAACATTTATAATTATATATAATTTTTGTTTTTCAAATTCAAAAATATTTGTTATAAAAAATTTTCTCATAACAAATATTTAAAACAAACCATTCATTTCTTGAATATTGAAGTTTTCAAAATTACACGTTTTTCTATTTTTCATAGAATAGTTTAAAAAAAAATTATGAACATAAAATATTTTTTGTATATTTTAAATAAAATATTTTTTGTATATTTTAAATAAAATATTTTTTGTATATTTTAAATAAAATATTATAATATTTTATGATTTAATTTGTTATATAAATAAATACATTTTCAATTATTTAATTAAAGATAAATTAAATTTCAAAAGTTCTTGAAAATAAAATTTGAAAATTGATAAATTATCCACTTTTTAAAAATTATATTTATATAGAAAAATAAATCAAAATCATGAAATTCTTCAAACTGAAAACTGAAAATTGAAAAATACTTTTTTTATAATTATAAAAATTTGTAAATTATTGATTATAAAACATAATTAGTTTGAATTGAAAATATTAAAATTAAATTGAAAAAAATTAAATTAAATTATGAAAATATTTTATTTAAATTGGTGGTCTTACAAAAGGCCACGAACTCAAGCTCCCCTTAAAGCCACCCCGTTACTGCTCCTTTCACCCAGCCTCCCCTCCAGTCCCGCTGATCGATCCCACCCATTAGCGGGGGTTTCAATGCAAATAAATATGGTATTAACACTTTCGCACTTGCAAACATTTAGGCTACAAACATTATAACTACAACAAGAAAAATAATAACTACAATAAGAAAAACAACATTAATAAAAATATGAACAATAACTACAACAACAACATCAATAACAAATATTAATACCATAACTGTAACAACAAATGTGAGCAAAAATAAAACACTAACAACCACAACAATAACAATCAAAATAATAATAATAAAAAAATATACAATGAAATAAAGTAGAACAAAAACAAGAATTTTAACAACAAAAACAACTAGTGTGGTGAAGGGGTTGAGGAGACAATGTGAACGCGAACGAGAGAGAGAGAAAGTGGGAGGGAAAGAGGTAGGGAGAGACAAACAAAGAGCGAGAGAGGGAAACAACAAAGTGGAGCGGAACATTATCTGCGCCTCGAAAGCCAATAAATTTCATTTTTATCACATTCTGCCGCGGGGCAGCCGCAAGGTGGGGCCGAGGAGGAGGCTCCAGATGGTCGGGGGGAGAACGGTGGGGTTGATATTTTTAATTTTTCATTTTTTGCCGTCGTCTCGCACGGGGCGGTCGTCGGTAAATGTGAGTGCTCATGTGTGTGTGTTGGCGATGGTGCGGTTGGCCACACACACACGCACTCACACACACACCCTCGCTCACTCACACACTCACTCACTCGCATCGCTCACTCACACGCACACAGGCGACGGCTGCAACCGCAGAGGCGAAATTTATCACCGAACAGGGAATAACGAATGGTCCGACGGATCCTGCGAGGGGTGGGATGGGAATTGATGAAGGGGGGAAGGGGGTTGGTGGCGACCGACGAGCGGTTGGTGGGGCTTTATAAAAACGTACCATAAATTTATCCGCGCATTTATTCAGACGATATCCTGTTTGTGATATCCTGATTCTGAGCATTAAATGAACTGCCAATATGTGACTTTCACCTCCCTCTCTTTCCCACACACACACACTCCCCCTCTCACTCTTTATGAACGAACATCGCCAACCCAGTGGGCATATTTTTCAGCCGCCCCTCCGGCCCCGCCCCCCAGCGAGACGCGGCGCCCCTGAAGTAATTTTCGCCGGCTGCTTTTTCGCTCCTTGGCGCCTTCGATTCAACCTCTCGGAGGCTTCCACTCGTTCCCCCTTTTTCTCCCCTTCTTCTTCTTCTCCCTCTCTCTCTCTCATATCGCTCTCATTTCTCCCTCTGCCCCTCTTCGCAGTCCTCGTCTTGCTGGTGTCCTCGTTGTTTTCCTTGTTGTTGCGGTTGTTTTTTGCGCCAAATTCACTTCCGCCGTAAATTCAAAATTCACCACCCAAACACACACACACACACACGATATCGCGCCTGGATATAATTTGCACGGACGAAAGAAACTCCCACTCAAACTCAAACGCAAACGCAAAACTCACTCGGAGCGCGAAATCAAAGGGATATCGAGCAGATTTGCGGCTTCGGCTGCCGATAAGCGACGATGGCGAGGCAAGGTTAGAGGAGGCGTGGCTGTTAGAAGGATGACGAGGCGGCGTTGAAGGAGGGGAGGACGACGAGTGGCTGCTCCTTCGCTCGCAGGACTCAATGACTTGGAAGTGGGAAGTCGGAGGTCGAGGGCGATGCGAGGATCTGATGCCAGATCCGAGGCGATGACAGAAGGCAATGGATTGCCAAGCGATGGGGGAGTATGGGAAACAACAACAAAATCAAAAAGAAGGAGGACAACAATAACAACACCAACAACAACATCAGCAGCATCCGAAAGTGTTAATTTACGAAATTGCAAAGTGAATCCCATCGAGTTGAGGAGTTCATTCGCCATTCGCCCACTGAACCGAATCAAGGACCAAGCAAAAGAGTGATGTAGGACCCTCAACACATATACGTGTGCGTGTGTGTGTTTCGCTCTCCCACAGCCGGACACCGACGACTGACGCCCCGGCGACCGAGCTCCACTCGACTTCATTCCATACGAAAGACCGACGACTATCAGCGTCGTTCGATCTTGCGAATGGAAGTTTACACGTTCGCACCTCTGGACGAGCGAGCGAGTGAGCTCCATGCCACGCCCACACAGACGCCGACGCCCACCTCCTTCCGCCCTCATAAACAACGCCCCCGTTCTTGAACTAAACCCCGAGCTCTCGCTCCCTCCTCACATCGGGCGCCACTTGCAAATGCGCTCAGGACGTGGCATAAACAAGAGAGAGAACGAGAGAGAGAAGAAATGGGGGAATGTGAATGATGTTGTTGTTGAGGTCATATTGTATGCTAATTCCAGCGGGGCGTGGGAGGGAGAGGGATGCAGCTACAGGGGTCAGAGGGAGAGAGAGAGGGTGAAAATGAGGGCGAAAGAAGTGGAGAAGGAGAGCTGAAGAAGATAGGGCCAGAAACGAGTTGTGAAGGGAAAGAGAAAAGATATGTGAAGGGGAGACAGATGAAGTGGAGAGGAGAGGTAAAACGATGAGAAGAAGGAGAGAAGCAAGAGTAGAACGACGTGAAGAAAAAAAGGAGGAGAACGAAGGACATTTTTTGTGGGCGCTCCCCGCAGCCATTTAATTTGTTGTTGTAGTGGATGATGTTGTTGTTACTTGTTTTGTTGTTCAACAGAAGTGTTCATCATTGGTGTTGTTGTCATCATCGTTGTTGTTGTTGTGGTTTTGACTATTTTGGTTTTTAATGTTTTGTTTTGTTTTGGTTGTTTTGGTGGTTGCTGTTGTTGTGGTTTTAGTCGTCGTTGTTGTTTTGTTCCCCTTGCTGTTGTTGCTGCTGTAGTTGTTCGAGAGGCATGCATTTCTTTTATTGCACCGCCACACGAATCAGCAATGAATGCGAAATGAATCGCCCCCTCCCCCGAAGGTCGTTCGAAACGACTCCGATCGTCTTCGTATTTCCTTGAGCCTCGCTCCGAGCGCCGGAAGTGGTTTGAAATGTCTAAAAATACCTCCCCCGCCTCCACCTCCGCCATTGCAGCCCGAGTGCACTTCCGGCGGCCATAAAAATTCGTTGCACACCCGGGTGGCCGAGGGAGGGAGGCAGTGGATCAAAAGGGGGCGTGGCGAGGACGGAGTTTGAGGAGTTTCTGCGGTCGACGGCGAAGGCTCGTCGTCATCGTCGTCGTCGTCGTCGTTATTGCGAATCCTTCGACGGAGTAAGCCGGAGAAGATCCTTCAGGACGCCATCAAAAATATAAAAATCTGGCAGCGTAACGAGACTACAGCGAAGGCGACAGAGACAGATATAGGGCTGAAAAGGGAGTGAAAGAGAGAGAGAGAGTAGAAGCGAAATCAGGCAACTCGAGGCAACAACAGCTGCAGCAACAGCCGGGCAAAGGACGTGAAAGGACGACGACGACGATGACAAATTCTAGCAGCGGAACGGATTTCATACGTTTGCATGCCCGTGCAGCTCATCGTCGTGGAGATCTTCCACGCCCCCTACTCCTCCTCCCCCTGAGCCCTTCGCAGATTTCATATTTTTCGCTCGTTCGCCTGCGCTTTCATCGCCTTCATCCTCGCTCCACGTTTTCCTCATCGTTCTCCGTTTCGCTCATCCTCCTTTTCTCTCATCCTACATTTTCCTCCATCCATCGTTTTCCCTCATCCTTCGTTTCTCTCATCCTCATCCTGTTGACGTCTTCGTCCTCTCGATGACGTCCTTTTTTATGCACTTTAAAGCGATGAAATGCATTTTTAACCTTCTCTCTGCTTCCCCTCTCTTTCTTTCCACCCCTCTCCATACCTCTCTCTCCATCCTCTGTCCTACTGCTTGGAGCCATTGTGCAGCTCCTACTTATGCGCTGCGCATGGATGTCCTTGTCGTCCTTGTCAGTTGACATCAATGACTCGCTCCACTCCTTGTCTTCTTTCGTCCCTCTCCCCCTCTTCATCGCACCGTCCCTCGTTTGCTCTTTCGTTGTCGATCCTTCCGAGAAACTATTCTCGATTCACTCTTCCGCCCCTTTTGTGCCCCGAACCCCCTCCAGAACCCGACGCTACGAGTCCTGAATCCTGGCGGAAGGACCAGCTCCGACTTCTCATCTCTCGCTCTTTCTCTTCTCTCTCTCTTTCTCTCTCTCTCTCTCTTCACTCTCTCCCGCTTTATCTCCTCATCTCTCTCTCTCTCTCTCCTCTCGCCTCTCGCCTCGGGCGACCTTCGACTTCCGGCCAAATTAATTGTCCCTACGCCTGCCTACCCTGCCACGCCCCTCGATCCAACAGGGGGCCGTGAGTGAAAGGGCCGAAAAGCGCTTTAATTGACGCGGTATCGAATTTGATCATTTTAATTAAATTCCATAATTAATTGGATGTAAACCGTTGTCATTGAATTTTCGCAAAAACCTGAGGCGCGGGCGCCGAGAGGGCGGATCTACGCATATGCCTCGGTTAAAGGGTGGATCAGCAGATACAGACGACCCAAGGCGAGCGCTACAATCGACTAAATCAGAAGGTCCTTGACCGTAGAGATCGAATAAATAAAACTATAATAGGAAGATGAACTGTGGAAACGAAAGAAAAGAAATTTCCTTCGAAAGATATCGAAGCAATGTGGTCGAAGGACAAGCAACAACAACCCAACTCTATCCCTGGAGTCCTCCGTGTCCACAGGGTGTCCCTAATGCGAATGACTACAAGTACTCTCACTAACTCACAGGACCCCGCCAGAGAACGACTGTAGGGTGCGTAAAAATTTAATCTAATTGAAAATAAATATTAATGTGAAAATCCAATCAGCGGGCGGCACCGACGCCTCGACGGAGCCAACGAAGCGACCCAACGTCGACGTCAGCGTCGCCACCGAGGCGCGGCCAATGGGCGGAAGGGGGTGTGGCACACCAAAGTGATTGAGTGCAGCAGGCCGCAAGTGTTGTCGCGATTAAGGCCCGCAACCGGCGAGAGTTTGTCCCGAAAGTAGCTAATTCAATTATCGGCTAAACAACTTCGAGGGGTTTTTGAACGACGGCGAAATCGAAGATAGGGCAAGGACTCGAAGGGGGCGGGTTGGAAAGAGGGGATCGTGTCATGAAGAGGGGGCGTGTCGAGAAAAGGACATCGAGTTACCATCGAGGAGGCGAACTTTTAATGTCGAAATAACGACTGCTAATCCGCTATGCGTGTTGTTGCCACAAGGCCTGTGGTGGATGGATTGATCCAATATCAGTCGGAAGGACCCGTTGTGGGAACCGAACACATCCGAGATCTTCCTGAGACCACCGCAAAGGACTCTCTCCGGACTTTTTTCCTCTTTATTTTCTTCTCTATCACCATCTCGTCATCGCAATTTTTCTTCTTGTGGCCTGTTTGCAATTAATATCCGACTTCTGTCAGAGTCCTTGGCTCAAGGATTCGCTATCTTTTTGGTGTTTCTCAATCAGTTCGTCCTCGTTTACCCCCAAACAAAACGGTGGCGATGCATAAGACCAACAAAAACCACTTCTACAAAACCAACAACAAAAGCAAACAGCAAGGAAAGGAGAACAAGAGAGAGAGAGAACACAGAAGAGGAAGATTAAGAATAATAATCGCAGGATATGCTGCAGCAACAAAACGAGAAACGAGAGAGTTTTTTGCTTGTCCTTTGCTTCGCTTTGGCTCAATGGTTGGTTGTTTTTTGTGTTGTTGTTGCCGTCGCTCAAAGGAAACCGAGCTGCTTCGGGGGGCCTTAAGTCATTAAGCTGGATTAAGATTTTTCTCCCCGCCCACACACACACACAATCACAATCACACACACACAAACAAACGCAGACACACAGAAGCTGCGTGCAGATCCTGCCTCAGATCCTCGCTCTGCCCAGCTTCGCTCCGCTGCAGCTGCAAAGGCTTTACAAAGGATATCCAGCAGGATATTGAGATTTGAGCCAAACAAAGCCGCCGCCGACACAAGCCGGAGGGGGCGAAAGGGGCGTGGCGAAGCGACTTCAGGTGGGCAGCGACAAAATACGACGATGGCGATGGCGGCGGAGGACGAGCCCTTAGCGAAAAAATGTCCTTTCTGATGCAAACTCTCAACGCATCGCAAACACGAGCACGGACGCATCCCCGGAGTCGCCCCAGGACGAGGACGATTCGAATTCAGCTGATGACAAAGGATGAAGGAGCGAAGAATGAGGGGCAAAGGACGAAGAACGATGGAAGAGGGGTGAAGGACGAGGGAGCGAAAAGATGTTGGATCCTTGGAGCGAACGGAGAGCGAAAAGAGTGCGGAACAAAATCAACTATTTCATAAAAAACACTCGGAGCGGAAATTCAATTTAATTAAAAATGTCCTTTTCCAGCGGCGGCCACGCCCCCTGCACAGTTCCTCCCTCGCTCGCTTTCGTCCTGCTGCAGTTGACGAGGACGACTATCACGATGATGATGACTGGAGAATCCGGAGCGAATCTGGAGAATCCGGACTCCCGCTGGACCCGGACACGGACGCGCTGACGTCTGCGACTGCGAGGATTCATAACGAGGGGACGAACTGCGGAGCAGAAGAGAGAGATCGCTGTCTACGGGTAGAGGGATGGGAGTGATGAAGTGGTGGAGGATGGGGGTAGGAGAAAGGGGGGAGGAAATGTAGGAGAAGCCGCTGGTGTCCGCCTTACGACAACTAAGAAAACAACAACGACTACAACAACTATCACCAAAACAACTACGAGGAGCAACCACAACAAATACAACTACAACGACAATAATAACCACAACAACTACCACTACAACAAGGACAAATACAACGAAAGCCTCCGTAATGGAAACAAAAATAACTCCAACTCCGATTCTGAGTCGGCGAAGCTCGAAAGCGAGAATGAAATTTAAATGAATTATCCTCGCACAGCATTTTCAATTATGTTTATCCTTATTAAAAGGAATTTAATTTCACATCCGCAGCATGAGGGCCGCAACAACAGTCAACAACAGCAACAACTATATCCAACAACAACAACAATAGCAACCAACAATAACCAAGAACAACATCAGTCAAAAACAACAATTGTAACCATGAACAACAAACGAAACCAAATCAGCATCAACAACAGAGGCTCCCGAGGACTGAAGGAGGCGTGGCAGAAGGGCGTGGCAAATGGAATGCAGCACCTAAAACACAACCGAGAGAATTGCGATGAGACCGAGGACAAAGAGATCATGGACAGAAACAGAGACAGCGACAAAAGAGGAGAGGAGGAGTAAAAATCGACAAAAGTAAAAACTAGATGGAACGATAGAAGCGCCGTGGAACGGAATGGAATGCATTGAAATTGAAACCGAGCGGGAGCCGAAATCGGACAACGGAAGGAGTCGAAAGTGGACAACAAGGGAGCGGATGGTGACGAATAACGGACGCGGAAACGGCGCTGAATAAAAATGAATTTGGATAGCTGAAGGGGACAGCGGTGCGAGGGACGATGGGCCCACGGCGTTATCGCCATCGGACACTCGCGGAAGTTCGAGCGGAGGACGAGCGCAAGGAACCCGGGGAGGCGGAAGCCTTTTGTCTCGGGCCAGGTCGCCATCAAACGCTCGCCCATGGTCCGGTTTTGTGCGTCCACGGGACGGTTTCCAGTTGCCCAGAGCCGAGCAGATATTGCGAAATTCGCCCCCATTGACTCGATGGACTCGAGAGACTCAGATCACTTACCTTTCGGGTCGGGATCCGCTGCTTTCATGTGGACTTTGCTCACCTACTCCTCTGTTTCCTCCTGGTCCTTCCTCCTGTTGCTTCCACCTCCCTTCCTTCCTCCTGCTCCTGCAATTTGTAAAGAGAATTTTCATCAAATCACACTCAATGACAAAAAGTCTCCCGACCTCATTCCCCCATTCATCATTCATTCATTCATTCACCTCGCAAATGAAGCCCGTTTGAATCCCTGGATCGTTAATTTGTCAATTTCCGAATTGATGTTGTTCCCGAATTAAAACGACAACAATTCAATAACATCATGCTATCTCTCCCTCTCAACTGATGACAGAGATAGAGATAAAACAACATTATGGTACAATTTATATAATAGTTCAATGTTCACAATTGCGAATTTGTATTCAATAATGCGATAATGTTTGGTTGGTTTTAGTTTCAATCAACTTTCACAAACTGTGTTTTTTCTCTCTTTCCCCAGGGTTGTAAACGAGAGCTGATTTGTAATAGTAGTAAATTTAATAAAATTTTTAGAAGTTTAAAAAAGTATACAGATTAATTAAAAATAACTACATTTAAGTATTACTTCAAAATTGAATTAGATTTTTCTTAAATTTTGTTTTTTAATATTTTTTCCTTTTTTATATTTTTGTTGGTATTTTTCCGTAATTTGAATAGATACTAACCTTAACCGAAAACCAAAATATTTTGCTGTTTTTTTTGTGTCGTTTTGTATTTTTACGAATTTTTGTTTTTTACTTATTTTTTATATTTATAGAATTATCCCCAACTAACTAAAAAATACGAATTTAAATATTTATTAAATTATTGGAATTTTTTTCTGAGTTTTTTCGAAATTTAAAGAAATTTCACGAACTACATAAAAAATATTTTTTTAATTCACCGATTTATTTTTTTTTCTTTTTAAGTTTGATACATGTTGATAAAAATAGAATATTTACAATTTCCGACAAAAACAACATGAAACCGTCAATATTCCATAAAAAAAAGAGATATCACGATTTGGGTCTTAATAAAGAAAAAATTGTTTTTTAATAATTTGCAAATATTGATATTGAAAATTACCAAATATGTTTTTGAAATTGAAGAGGATAATACCTGCAAATTCCTTCATGCCCAGACGATGACGGGACAATTTTCTTTCCTTCAGTTCAAGTCAGGGCGTTGTCTCCGTCCTCGCCTGAGCCGATTCCGGTTCGCACGCCATTAACTAATTGCGTTCGGCCTCCACCCTCCCCACACGATCCGCCACCCAAACCCTCCTCCTGCCTCTTGCCCTGTCGCCATTAACGTATCGCTTTGTATTTTCACCAACTCGGGCCAAATCCCGACTAAGTCCGAAAATATCAACAACGAGTCCGGTCTCGGCCCCGCCCCCTTCGCCACTTCAACGTCGACGTCAACGTCAACGTCGCCGGGTCAGCGTCGGGACTTTGATTTGCCGCAAAACTTTCACAACAACCCGAATGAGGCACGACGGCTGCGGACAGGACGAGATGAAGGAGGACCTGGAGGAAGTGGAGACGACGGTGTCGCCGGAGGGGATTAGGGGGCTTACCGCATTACGTCCAATTATTTCCATTCCCCGGCATTCAACAAGCGCTGCGAACAACAGACAAATCGAGGCCGAATCTTTTGTTAATACGCCTCGATCCGAGTGCTTCTTCCCAAGGAGAGAAACAGAGAGAGGTGGAGGGGAAGAAAGGCAGAAATAGAGGTAGATTGCTAGAGACAAAGATAGAGAAAGAGAGAGAGAGAGAGTGCGCTCCGAGACACTCATTTATAATAAATGCAATGATGATGATTGGATTGCGAGATGTTTCCTCATCGTCCTGGCCGCATCATCGTGAGAAACGACGGCGTCGGCTCAGTTCCGATTTTATTGCCGTCATCATCTTCGGAAACGAGACAAGACGGAAGCCACGAGATTTCTTCCAGGGACCCTTCGGGCAATGGTGAGGGTTGGGGTTGGGTTCATTATTCAGCGATTTTTATATTTCCTTATGATGTCCTCATAAAGCCTCCGTCGGCTCGTGGTCTCCCCGGGGGAGCTCGTTGCCTGGGCCTCGAACACATTCCGATTTTTATTTGATGTTCCAATCAGGACCTCATCGTGGTCGAAGGATGATCAGGGACGGGAGGTTGGTGGGAGGAGAGAAGAAGAGGAGGAAGGACGAAGAACGAGGAGGAAGTATGAGGAAAAAAGAAGGAAGAGATGGATCTCGGTTTCATTTCTTATTTGCCCGGCCGCCCCGCAGCTTCGTGGCGGTGTTTGATTAAATTGCGATTGCTCGAAGAATCGGACTACGTGGTCGCTGCAAATCCTGGGTCTCGGCGAGTCCTGATTTCAATCAAGGCGAACGAACACTTTGAGGGTCTTTTAATGCGATTCCGCGCTCGCAATCAGACCGCCTTCGACCTCGCTCCACCTCCGATTCTCTTTCTCTCCTTCTCTCATTTCTTCTTCCCTTGTTCTCCTCGTCCCTCCTTCCTTCATCTCTTCTTTCCTTCGTCGCTCCTTCTATCGTTCAATCGGTCGGTTTGTTTGCTTTGTTTTATTTTCATTTCGCTTCAATCTGTCCGATTGTTTGTTTTCGCTCTCGCTCTCTCGGTTCGCAGGCGACAATCACTGTCGTTGTCATCGTCGTCGTGGACCCCCGGGACTTCAGCGTGAGCCCAGTCGATCTATCCATATGTCTATCCATCTGCCTGTTTTGTCCTCCTCTCACTCACCCAAACTTTGCTTCTGTTGTCTCTATTTCTTATCCTTCGTCCACCCCGCCCCCTGGCATCTGTTCCCGGTGGAGCCGAGCGTGGCGACATTTGCCAAAGTGAGGCGATATGCTTCGAATCAATGGGGGAGCCACAGGTCGTTTCGCACCATCCCCCCTCGTCCCTCGCCCCACCGACTTCTGCTCTTGGACCGGGACCAGAAAATTATTTTGCCATTCGCCGTCGCTCGTTCTTGTTCTCATTCCCGCTTCCGGTCGTCTGCCCGCGGGCTCTGGGGTCTATCAAAAAGGCATCGCAATCTGTAATAATCTCCGCCCAGCGCACTTCGATCCTCCTCGGCCCACATCACTCCCGTCCCATCCGATATTCTTCCATTCCCATCGACTCCGAGCGACACCCGCGTGACTCGGAAGGGTTGTTGGAATCTTAAGTCTTAAGCGTCGATCAAAGCGACGACCACGAACGATGCCCCCAGTGGACGGGACGACCTGGCTCATCTTCATCGGATGGGGATGAAAGGGGCGGCAAGGGTTGGACTGGGTTGGACTTGGGTCGGATCTGGTTTGGTCTGGTCTGAGTTTGGGTCGGATCGGATGGGGTTTGGTGGTTCGCGTTGTCCAAACCCCATTCGTCTCCACGATTCATCGCCACCGCAGACAAGTGGAACCTACGGCGGGGATCCAGAGTCGGGGTCTGTGGGGCTTCAAGGCAATTTGGCAGGGCTGCCAACTAATTTTGGGTTATTAAAACCGCACACAGATCGAAACAGACACCAGACAGGGTGGAGGCAGGGGAGGTTTGAAGAGAGAAGGAAGGGGAGGATCAAAGGGATGGAGGGACCAGATGTAAGCGGACTCGACGCATTGGTGAAGCGGGTAGCCGCATGATTAGCGACAGTTGGCAACGCGTGGCAAGTGCAGGAGTAGTTTCAAACGATGGAGCGGGGAGATTCAGAGGAAGTCGAGGAGTTTGGATCCTTCAAACGACTTCCGGAGAGATTTGGGGAACCCAGAGGAACGACTTTTAGAGTTTTTAGAGAGAATTAGAATGGTTTGAGGGACTTCGAGGGTTGTTGGAATAAATTCGAGGATTCTTGAAGGGCCTTCGAATGCTCGGAGAGACTTCTGAAAACCTGCGAATGTACTTCGAGATCCCAGGAAAGAATTTTGAGGCATTTGAGGGACTGGTGGACTCGGTGACCCAACGAATCACGTGAGCTAATAAATCCCTGCCACCGAGGACTCGTCCTGTGACCTCGGAAGGGAGAAAAAAGTGTTTAATTTGAAAGCGCGACGACGTCCGCGCTCCAGGCCATGAATCACCACATCAGCGCCGAGTAATCTGACCACACATAAATTTTGCAAGATATTCACACTTTTTCACCCGTGCTCTCAACCCCCAACAACTGGCATTGTTGTTTTGGTTATTGTTTTTGTTGTTGTTATCATTGTTGTTGTTGGAAATATAACAAATGAGCCCACATTTTTAAATCATGGCGCGCTTTTAAAAGTTTCCAAGCGAATTAATTTAATAACAAAATGGCTCGGCGAAGACCACGAGCTCACAAATACACTCATGTGGATTCACACAGACACATATACATAGACACATACTCATACATGAGCTCACACACAGACATACATTTTGACACACACACACTCGCAGTGACTCATCGACAACTCTGCGGTTGGAGTTTTGTGGAGCCTCCCGATGTTCGACCGTAAATTCATTTGCTCCATCGGAATCCAGGGGTGAGGGGAGCCGACCATGGAGAGATCAAGGGGGTCACTCGCAGTCCCCGCTCTCCGGGTTGCCTAAGCCGCCCCCTTCCAATTACCGGATCCACTCCTCCAGCTTCTCTTTCCTCGACCTTCCCTCGTGCTCTGATTTGTCGCCTTCGTTAGCGTCCTTTGTGATCCTTTGTCGTCCTGTCGGCGCCTTTGTCGAATCAGCATCAGACGTCACGAGCGCTGTGCAGGTGGCAGAGGCTCCAGAATGAGTTGAAGGGAGGGAAGGGGAGGTTGGTTTAAAAGTTGGAGGAGAGTTGGGGGTTGAGATTCGGGGTTCTAGGATTAGTGGATGGGGAGAGAAGATCGAATGCAACTCTAAGGAAGCCTTTTGTCGAGGGAAATCGAGCGAATGCAGGGGTCCAACGAGGACGATAGTTTGGCACAGACGGCCTAAGCGAACAATTTCACCTCCTTCTACTCTACCTCATTCCCATTCCCACCCCCGCCCCCTCAAGCAATTAAACTCGCCTGAAGCTCTGCTGGTCGAGCAATAAAACGCAAAAACCCCAAGCTGCCCTCGGCCCCCTCCCTCAGAGCTCTCGGCAAACCTTGAATTGATCCAATTAAACCGCGACCAGATTTTTACAGGCTTCGTTGCTCTCTCCATCTCACTCACTCTGTCTGTCTCGGTCGACTCCAGGTGCCGCCGGAAACGGAAACTGCGCCCGGAAGCCGGAGTGTTCAGAAATTCGAAATGCCAAAAACAACTATAGCAACAAGAACTAAAACAACAACTGCAACAGGACAGCAACAACAAAGACAGTACGACCAGAAAACGAAGAAGAAGCAGAGGACGACCGACGACCAGCCG
The DNA here is from genome assembly GCA_017309665.1 of Coelopa frigida. NCBI lineage: Eukaryota > Metazoa > Arthropoda > Insecta > Diptera > Coelopidae > Coelopa > Coelopa frigida. The sequence continues at coordinate 1,428,206 of CM029565.1, read as the reverse complement.
ACCGGCCTCAAAGGAAGCTCGGATCTCGGTTATCCGAAATAATTAAGTCGGCACCACTGGGCCGCGCCCCCCTCCTCCGCCTCCTTCTCTCGACCCCATCGTTTTGGGCGAAGTTCGTCCATCTGCCGGCAGGTGCAAATCCACTTCAGTCACGGCCACTGCGGCGATTCGTGATTCGTTTCCTGTCGCCTCCACTCCATTTCTTCTCTTCCCCTCATCACCTCACCATTCTCTTCCCTCTTCCTATCTCTGTTTCCCTCTCCTTTCCTCGATTCAGAGTTTTATTCGGACGCAGCCGTCGTCCTCATCGTCGTCGCTGCATTGAAATTTCCGAAAAACCGAAGCATTCAAGCGGCTGAAAGGACACGATGAGGAAGGCAGGGAGGGCGAAAGGAGACGGTTGTGGGGCGTGGCAGGCACAGGGACCGCAGATTAACTGCAGTGGCGGGGCTTCGACTGTCAGCCCCGGTTCGCCGCTGGTGGTTCGCTTGGGCTCGACTCGACTGGACTAGGTTCGGTTTCCACGACAGCGTGGGCAGATGAAAAGATCTGACCGCGCCCCGTTATCGCGGCCTCCTAGACCGTGGAACCGACCACAGACCACGCCCCCTTCACCCCACCAGCGGTCCCTCTTTGAGGCGTGTGAAAATTCGTTATTAATTAAATTAGAGCGAGCGAAGCGTGAACCGGAAGTGGGCGAAAGGGGCGGAGGAGGATGAAAGTTGGTGTGGCAGGAAGTGAAACGAACTGCGAGTCCGAAATTAAAACTAAACATGTCATCGATGCTCTGCATAAATCTTCGCTTCCCGAACTGTTTGTTCGCCTCCTCGATCCTCTCAACCCCATCGATCTTTCAGCCTCTCTCAACCCACGCAACCCTCTCTCCTCAAACTCCTTCGATTCTCTCTACCCCGTCCTCAGACTCCTTCACGCCCTCCTCTGGTCACTCTCTATCACCTCGTCGAGGCTCGACTTCGTCGTCTGTCCGTAGCTCGAGACTGCGTTCCGGATCATAAATTCGCAGATTTATGGCCGACTCCTGCCCGAGAATGAAGTGGCATCCGAAAGGAGACGGAAGAGAAAGGTAGAGAGAAATAAGAAGAGGGGTTGAAGAACTAAGAAAAGTTTCTTTGTTTCTCTGCCAAACTGGAGGAGGAACATGTGTTCGAAAGCACAAACTACAATCTGCTCGAGACCACGTTCGCAGCAAAGAAACAGAACCCAAACTCGACTTCGACCTCGACTCCATATCCATCTTCGTTTCTCCCTTCGCCTCCTTCTTCATCTCCTTCTTAGTCTCCTTCTTCGATTCCTTCTTTACCTTCCTCCAACCCAAGTTGGAGTTTGACTTCGACCTCGACTCCATCAGTCTCTTCGTCTCATTCTTCGAATCCTTTTTCACCATTTTCTCTTCTCCACCTTTATTCGTCTTTTCCTCCATCTGCGACAATTCGGAGAAATTAAAGATGAGCCACGGTGGACCCCACCGACTTCAGGCTTCAATGTGTGCCATGGAGGCTCCAAGGGGAAGGAGGACGAACGAATGAACGGCTGCGGCCACCTCAGCTGTGACGCCATAAATATCCGGCTCCTGGAGGCGAACGCACGAACCCGAGGACACACGAACCCGAGAAGGGACGGACGAGCTTCGATAACAACCCCTTCACCTCATCCCACCCCTCATCCCACTGACCCCACGTTGTGGTGAATCGCAAATGGCTGCCACATGTTCCTCCTCGTCGTCGTCGTCATCGTGGGCGGCTTCGTCGGGGTCGGGTTCGGTTTTGGGCTCAGGTTCGGGTCCGGATCGGCGGCGGCCAAATCTGGACAACGTCCCGCGTGCGCTCAATTGGAGCCATTTCTGGGATTACCGTTAATTGCCGCCCCGTTCAACCAACCCGCCGCCGTCTCCTCCTACAAACGACCCCAGTTTTCGCCGTTTTCGCCACTTTTCTCGCCATTGATTTTGAGCTGCATTTTCGCAGCCATGTTCGAGGACGATGAGTGTACGAAAGGGAAGAGGAAAGGGGTTTCCGTCTCGAGGGCGCATCCACCGTGGATCTGCATTCGAATCTGAGGCCGAGCTTCGGCTCGCTGGATGACCGAAAACGCGACCCGCAAAAACCCCAAAACAACGAGAGCACGAGTGTGTGTGTTCGGGAGGGGCAAAGAGGGATCGACCGAAAATTGACCGGAAATAACAATTACAACAACAACAAGAACGACCACCATCCACTGCAGCAACCAGGACAAATCGAAAGCGTGCGGCGAACGTGAGCGCGGATGAATGCGTGAGTCTAAGTGTTTGTGTGTGTGTCTGTGTTTGTATGTGTTTGTGTGTGTGTCTCCGTTTGTGTTTAGGACCATGACGTCGTCTTCCGCCAACGACCACATCCGTGCTTCTGGCCGTCATTCGCACATCTTTCCACAGCCTCCTCCCTCGATCCCGATCCTCGAACCTCTCTCACCCAACTCTCACCGCTCTGAGCCCGACCAGAAGGATTCACTTGGACCATGGCTCCAAAGGGGCTCTGTGGTGGTTGTGAGGGTGCGAGGGGTACGCGGCCACCGCTCAATGTCAATCACCACATGGCGGCCTCGGTTTCCATCCTCTCAGCTTCAGCTGGTTCCCCTCGTGGAGGGTCCTTAAAAAACATAACTGTTGAGTGCATTTCAGTTGGGAAGTCGTGCGAGTGGGATGTAGAAGGGCTTGCGAGGGGAGCGAAGGACGACAACGAGTGCACTTTTATTGCGCCTCCCGGTCCGCATTACTCGATCCTCCATCCTCCTGCCTTACTGCAGCCTTCCTCAGGCCACCTTCCAGCCTGAAGTTCCTCTGAAGCTTCCCCTCTGACAAACTCCACAAACCCCTTTATGTCCTTTGCTTCGTCCTCGCATTGCATCGCAACCTGACAAGGTTCGGAATCAAATTCACGCCGACACGCGGTTGGTCGTTGGGCGAGGGACGAGAGAGAAAGGACAAGAGACGAAGGAAGCAAAGCGATGGCGAGGGAAGAGGGACGAAGCAATGCATGGCGGAGAAGCTTCCGTTTCCGCCGTGGCGCGCCTCGACTCGATTCGACTCGACGACTCCGACTCCGGCGGCGTTGCCAACTGCAGCAGGACATAAAAAATTCCATTTCTTGTCCGAACGCGACAAGGACAAGAAGGGCGAGGACGAATGGTGAAGGGGACGATGGGCGACTGCGAGATATCCTATTTGCATAAAATATATTGAGAGCGGCTCATAAAATGTTTCGCTTCGGCCCCCGCCTCCCACACACACATACACTCAATCGCACTCACACTTACACTTGTACTCAGACTTACACTTGCACTCATACTAACAGACGGACAGAGAAACACTTTGCTCCTTTGGCGGCCAGATCCTGGTACTGATTCTGCTTCTGGGCCTCGTCCTCGTTCTTGTCCTTGGCGCCGGATGTGTTCGAGGGCGTCGAGGCGCGACGGCACCAGACGAGGACACATGCCTTGTGCTGCAGTGGGCGCAAGGGAGTGGGCGGGGCACATCCTGCTCCTTTTATGGCTGCACCGAACACCGCCAGATGGCGTCGTGCGCTGTTCCACTGTCTCCAACTCGCCTCCGTTTCGACACCGACTCTCTTCCGATTCGTCCTCGACTCGGACTCAGACCCAATCGGGTCCCGGCCGTCGACTCTCGGCTTGTTTTGACTCCGCGAAGAGCCATCAACAGTCCAAAGGCGGCCCCCCTTCCCTTGGCGCCTCCCCTCCAGACGCACGACTTCCTCGCTTTGCATCGCGCCCCATTCGATTTGGCTGCCATATGATTCAGGATCCTCCTGCCCACCTCACAGGAACCTCCTTCAGGAATCTTCCTTCTCGCATTATGGAATCTTCGTCCCATATCCTTCTCTTCTTCTTCAGGATTCCTTCTTTCGGGATCGTCCTTCTCTCCCTCCTCCCCTCATCGGAATCTGCTTCTCGTTGTGATTTCCCACCTTCGCAGGTCATGAATAAAACATGCGCCTCTAAATGTTCCTGGCTTCCTGGCCCATCGAGGTCCCTTCCTTGTTTTTTTCGTATTCCCTAACGACTCCTTTATTATTTACAGATCCCAGACTGGTCTGGCTACAGGTCTGGGCCTGACTCCAGGTCTTTCTCCTTGCTCCAGGTTTTCCTCTACTTCCAGGTCTTCCTCACACTCCAGATCTCCCTCCGACTCCAAGTCTCCATCTGGCTCCGGAGCTTCCACTGACTCCAAGACGTCTCTCGGCTACAGGTCGTCCTTCAACCCTCGGAGCCCTTTGGCGGCTGCAAATCCATCGATTACGTGGCAGTTATGAGGGCCGGAAGTATCGCTGTGGTATCGATGGCGGGCGAAAACTAACTGCCGGGGAGAGGCTTCCGGCCACGCCCCTCAACCGCCCTCCCCTTGCGTCTATGGCTCGATGCAAGAAGCCGTCTTCTCGCCTGCTGCTGCTTCTTCTGCTCCTGCTGTTGGCTTCCGGTTCCGGCGCTTGCTGTGCCTTCTGCTGTGGAATGTTTTGCTTTGTGCGCGTCGAGTTGTCGATTCTTGTTCGATGTAAGAGGGTGCAATAATTGTGCTCCACCCCCTTCCCCTTTTGCCAGCTGCACAACTTCAAATGCTCCACGATAAAAGGTGGAGCGTGGATGCAATGGCCATGGCCATCAGAGCAGGAGTCGGAAACGAGCAAGAAAAGCCCGCAAAAATGGCGGCGAAATCGCAATGAATAATTTCGATGTGGTCAGGACGATAAGGACTCAAGGCTGAGGACGAAGGACTCGAGGTTGTGAAGCCAGGAACTCGGCGTGGAAATTGTTCAACAGGACGAACATTTGGAACAGCCATCGCAGCCACTTTGGGGCTAATAAAGCGGGCCGTTAACCCTTGATAGCCGCGTAATTTTGGGCCCTCCTGAACCGGCCTCCATCAGGACGAAGAATGATCATTGATGCAGAACTCGGTTTTCTTTCTCTTCCCGCTCTCAACTTCCATCACTTGGTCCACCCGATCCTCCTCATCATAGCCTCGAGAGCGATCTGATCGACCACCAGGAGCGAGGGCGAGGGAGGCTAGAGGGGGGTGTGGCTGTGGTTTCCGCACCCCTGGGTCGATGCAAATCGCAAGTGAGTCGCCGCACACTGAGAGAAATGGGATACGAAGACCAGCAGCCATCAAATGCTGTTAAAATATTTGGACGTCCATAGAAAGAGAAATGCAAAAGAGAGGAAGAAACAACGGGAGAGCCAGAGTGAAAGAGAGAGGGAGAGATTAGGGGAAAAGGGTGGCATGTAAACGTATTAAGAAAATTCAATTTAATTGCAAATGGACACTCACACACACACACACTCCCACACACACAGAGCGACTTCATCAGCTTCGGAAGCAACAACTTCAGGCGATCGAAGTCGACGACCAGGGAGTCAGACAGAGCAGCCCTGGCATCTGGGGCTGACAGGGGGGTCGAATGGGGATTGGGGGGAGGTCGTGGTTCGGGATCGGTTGGGGATGGAATTCTATTGAATATTCTGATTTTGATTAATTAAAACAAAAGACAATCCGAACAAAAACATTTTCGGTTTTATTCCACATCGCTTTTTAAGAGCCCCGAGCGAACCCCACCAGCATGCTCTTCTATCTCTCTCTCTCATATGCCCCTCTCTCTCTCCCTCTTTTTCTTTATTCTTCTCTCTCGCTTCCCGCAGCTGACCCTATGGATTAAAATCGATTTAATTGGAGAGCTTTCGCCGCAGTTGCTGCCGCAATTTGACATGTGAGTCCGAAATGAACCCCAACCTATCAGTCCCACATCACCCCCAACCCCCCTTCCTGTTTTTCTTGTAAGGAATGTGTCTGAGTGTGCGGTTCATATTTTCGATATACATATTTCCGAGAATTGTCTGAAATTTCAATTAAATTATAGATAAATTTTGATTTTGATTTTGTTCGCCTTCGATTTGGTTCGATTCGATTCGTTTTGCTCCTTTATGTTCGACGCCTCCTCCCCCTTGTCTGCTCTCCTCCTAAAATTGAGTGTTATTTAAGATGATGGGGGGCTGGAGGCCATTGGGGGAGGGGCAGGAAAACAGCTATCGATACTGATATCGATTGAACGGCAGGAATTCTATCGAAATTTATGGATTTTTGAATTTTTTGAATTATTCCTTTCGAAGCTCAGGGGAAGGGATGGAAAAAAGAAAGAGAAACGTAGGAATAATGAAAGAGGAGGGGTAAATTGGGGGCGTGGCCCACAGGGGACCCACATTCTAATGACGGTCGATGATGATGAATAAGAAAACATCGAAATTAAGACAGAGGAAATTCCAATTTTCACTCGTTTTCCGAGGAAGAGGACTTTTTCTCCTTTCCTGAACTCTCAGTCTCTATCTCTTTCTCAGAGAGAATCTCTCTCTCTCTCTCTCTCTCTCTCTTTCCCACTCCCTGTCTCTCGAGGCGATTGCTGTTGTTGCTGTCACTGCATTATCCTTCCAAACATATGTTCGCTCGGTTTGATCCCTCTCCCTCCCTCCCCTCTCTCTGTCTCTCCTTTCTCCAGCTGGATCCATAAAAGTTTAATTTCATTGCTTTCGCCGGAAAGAAACGGATCCGAAGCAACCAACGAACGACGCCGCTCCACTTTGGTTTGTTTGTCTATCTGTTCACCTATCTATCCAACCATCTATACATCCATCCATTCACCTATACACTCATCTATCCATCTGTCTGTCCGTCTGTCTTTCTTTCTGTTCCCCATGTGCTCCGTGAACAAGCACATGTTTCGTCGGCGTCGAACGTTGTTTTGATTTGAGTGCACTTATAGACGAATGCCACGCCCCCATCTCCGCCCACCTATCTCTATCGTTCTTGCATCCAGCATCCGTCTGTCTGTCTTTCTCTCTATCTCTGTCGTCTTTCTCTGCCTGTCTTTCTATCGTTCGTACTCTTTCGTCTCTGTCTTCCTCTCTATCTATTGTCTCTGTCTCGTTTTCTCTCTCTATTGTCTCTCTCTACCTCTCTTTTATCCCTCCGTCTTTCCCCTATATTTCTCTCTGCTTCGCTTCACCTCCCGCAGGACATGCTAATGGATCTTATTGCCTCGCATATTGCTCTCCGGTTCCTTTGTCTCGTCTTTCTCTCCATCCCCTTTCAACCACCGTCTCCTTCTCCCTCTCACATCCTCCACCTTCTCTTTTTCCTGGATGCACATAAAAATGTTTTCCAGCGATTTCTCGAAATAATGCTTCGGATTATGTTGAGCTTTGCCTTTCTCTTCCATCTCTCTCCTCTCCTCTGCTCTCTTCTCGTCTCAATCCCAATTTCTTTTGTTGTTGTCGATGATAATGTTGTTCTATGTCTCATTGTTGTTGTCATTGTTTTTATTATTGTTTTTTCTCCGGTCGTCCTGGTGCTTCTTCTCCATTTGCCTTTGTTTTTATTCAATTCTCGATTCCCCGAGCACTTCGAATCGCATCCTAGATGTACATCAAGTAGAAGAGAGTGATGGAGAAAAGAGAGAGGGAGGGAGAGAGAGAGAGAGGGAGGGACGATCACTTCAGGGCATCCATCACGGAGCGAACGAGGCGAACGAGAGGCTGCCAAAGGTCGCTCCAGCTGCCCGGAGTCACTCCAGTGACATCGGTTCACGATCCACACAAACTCGTCCTCGGTCTCCTCGACTTCTGCCTTGGGTTTTCTTCTCTTGTACAACAACTGAAAATATTCATTCCTCAGGAAGAACCCAGCCTGAGTCTTCAAGAAGAACCCCCGGCTCACCCAGACTTCTTCGAATTATTCTACAATTTCCTTCCTCTAGTTCATTCTCCTCCCGATTGCCCTCAAAATCCGCATCGTGAGGATTCCCAGGTGTCTCTGGCCATCGCCAGTGCAGTCTTCTATCGTATTTTTCGCCTTCTTCCTACGTCTATCTGTCTCTTCTTCTCTCCCTCCATCCCTTTCCATGCATCCCTCGTTCGCCCCAGCGAAGCCATCCCCCGTCGCCTCCGTCACTTAATTTTTCATCACTTTGCGGCGTCGACGGATGCATCGATTTGCATGTGACGACAACGGCCGCCTCCCTGCCACGCCCTCTGCCGCCCCGCCCAGCGGCTGAACCTTGACACAACATCCTTCCACCTCGGATGGAGGGGTCGGAGACGAGGTCTCGGTCTCGGTCTCGTCGGCTGCTTTGTTTCCCCGGAATGTTTCGCAGATTTCCCAGGTTGATGAAAAATTTATTCGTTTTCTTTGCTTCGACTACGGCTCTGGCTCTGGCTCCTGCTGCAGGTCGCTTCGTTTCGATTTTTCTTGGAATCTCCTCGTCGTCGGCGCTTTTTTCACTCACTCTATGTCTTCCGTCACCCCATCCTCTCGGTGGCTGCAGGAGTCGAGTTGAATGCGGATCCGGCTCTGGATCCGGATCCGGCTCCAACTGCGACTCCGTTGGCGCGCCGTGGATCGCCTGCTGCAGGAGATTTGATTTGTCAGCCGGATTTCTCATCAAATATGGATGCTGACGGCAGAGTGTCAAAGACGACCCAGTCTCGTGCTCTTCTCCTTCCTAGGCCCCACTCGTCCATCACCATCTTCATCCCACAATCGCCATCAGAACCTCTTTAAGCGACTCGCTTTAAACTTTACTTCGCAGCACTTGTTTTGGTCCTCCACCCCTGGAGCTCATTAACGGCTATTCGCACATCCTCATCAAGGATCCCGGTCCCCACCCCATGCTCGAGGGTATCGGGGGCGCACTTTAATGCAATTTTGTTCGCCGAAAACGAATTCAATTTGTTTGCCTTCCGGAGGCCGCCCTTCGTCCCGCCCTCGCCCACGCGTCCACCCTCGGGCTGGGGTAATAAATTAATCCAATCGCATGTTTCATTCAGGGGTCCCCCAACAATGGCGGAGGGGGGTTCTGAGAGTGAAAGAGAGAGAGAGAGGGAGAGAAGGAGAAGGAAGGGGAGATCCATATGAATAAATAATAAATAAATGTTGCTCCGCCCACCGCCGACTGCAGTTTTCAACGAAATGATTCTCGTGTGTTTGTGTGTGGATATGAGTGAATGTCTGTGTGAGTATGCGTGTGGGAGTAAGCGTGTGCGTGGGTTTTGTTCGTGTGAGAGTTTCGTTTGTTTGCGGCACTCAATGAATCAATAATAATTCCATAAAGTTGCATTTATAAATAATTATTAATGAATATATTTTGTGCGGTGGCCACTCGATCCCTTCCAACCCCCCCCCCCTTTCCTCCCCCTCTCTCCACCTTCGATGGATATTCGGTTGTGTCTGTCTGTGTGTGTGTGTGTGTGTGTGTAATTTAATTTGTTTTAATGAAGAGCACAAACAAAGCGCTGGCGTCGAAGTCAACGGCCGTCTGTACGTCCGTCCCGCAGTCTGTCCCTCCATCTATCTGTCTCACCATCTGTCTGCCTCTGAGTGTGCGTTTCATGTGTCTGTGTTTGTGAGTGTGTGTGTGTGTGTGACACAATTTGTTGCACTCTTTATTGTTTTCGCTTTTCGCGTTTTTATCGCTCGGTTCAAAAATGTTTAAAGTTAATTTCGTTATTGGTTGTTGACCCGCCCCCGCCCTCCACACGTTGCCACGCCCCCTCTTTCAACAACTACTCGTTGTCGTTGTTTTTGTCGTCGTCGTCGTTGTTGTTGTAGTTACAGTAGTTCATTTTGTTGTTGTCGATGGTGGAGGTCCTGTTACTGACGATATGGTTGTTGACGATATTGTTGTTGACAATATTGTTGCCGTAGTTGTTGTTGTCATTGTCGTTATTGTTGTTGTTGTTGCCATTGTTATTACTGTTGTTGTTGCTGTTGTTATTGCATCTACATTGTCGAGAGGCGAAACACACACGAGGTCGCGACACACGAGCTCCAAAGGACACGACCCGAATCGGAGCCAACTTCCACCCCCCATCCCCTTCGGCCCCTTGAAACGGATCCGAGTCGATCAAGAGATTACCGAGGACGCGTGTTCGAGAGTGTGACAATGTGTGCGTGTGTGCGAGAGTGACAATGTGTGTGTGTGTGTCTGTGAGGTCGATTCGATTTGTGCGATGGTGTGCGTGTGTGTTAACGAGGCTTTTTAATTAATACTCGCAGAGAAATCGAGGCCTCCTGCTACAAACGACGACGATGGGGCGTCAGAAGTGAAAACAAATCAGTCCAAGGGGGCGTTTCCGGCCTCTTTCTCGGTGACCATTTGGAAATGGGCGTAATTTTTAAAAGAAGTCCCCGATACGAAGAAAGAGACGATTCAAAGGTTCCCTCAAAATGTCTTCTATTCGTTCTTTCTTTCTTTCTTTCTTCATTATTCTTGCCATTCTTCATTGATTTTTAAATCGTCATATCCTGGCTAATGTTTTCCTTCCTTCCTTCCTTCACTCTTCCTTTCTTCATTCTTTTTCCTGAATTATTCCTTCTTTCACTCATTTTCTTTCCATCATCATTCTTCTTTCAATCGCCTTTTATTCGTTCTCCTTTCCTTCATTCATTAATTCTTTCGTTCTTCCATCATTTTCTTTCGTTTATTCTTCCTTTCTTCATTCTTCTTTTATTCATTATTCCTTCCTTTATTAATACTTTCTCATTTAGTTGATTCTCCTCTCTCCCTCTCTCACACGACTGCAATCACGCGCATACGCACAATCACACACGCACACACCTTCGCGGCAGCAGATTGCAGAGCTTTTGTGTAATTACCGAAAGCACTTCCGTCCGTCCTTCTGTCCGTCCTTCTGTCCGTCCTTCTGTCCGTCCGCCTCCCGCCCCTCGGTCACCACTACATATGCTCCTGCGGCCATCCGACGTTCGCCAAACGATGGCGGTGTCCTTTCGCAGGTGGGCGTGTCTCTGTGAGCGCGTGTGTGTTTGTTTGTGTGTGGCTGCAGGACGCTTTAATCACTCGCTACCCCCCGTCGCCCCCCGGTGCGGGCCACGCCCCGCGGCAAACGATCGAAACGCGTGCAAGTGCGTAAATTTTTTAATGGAAAATAAATAATTTCATCAGCAATCAATATGAGAGTGTGCGTGGAAATGTGAGTTAATGCTTATATGTGTGTGTGTCTGTAAAAGAGAGAGAGAGAGTTCTTGGTAGCACTGGAAAAACAACTCCAACAACAACTGCAAGTGGTCGCCGCCACTCGAGGCTGCGGCGACGTCGACATCGTTGACGATTGCGAATCGTGAAGCGGAAACACGCCAGCGGCCATATTGGAAACTTTATTGATCGCGATTATTTGCTAGCATTGTTCAGCAATCGCTCTCTTTCCTCTCTTTCTCACTGTATCTTTCCTCTCCCTTCACCATCTCTCTTAAACATACACAGACGGCTTTCAGGAGATGATCTGTCGTTTGCTTATTGCTCGGTTTATGTTGCTCTTGCTGTTGTTGTTGTTGTAATTGTGGCTGTTGTCAAAATCGCCACAACACGAAAAACCTCGCCCACTTCTCGTCCTTTACCTCTCACTCGCCCACCTTTCCCTTCACTCGCCCAACTCTCCGGGAGCGGAGAAAGTTCCGGCAGCCGAAGAAGACAAAAAACGATGTAAACACGAAACACAAAACACAACACGTGCTCCGACATGTCCTGGTCTGGGTCCTGCTCCCGGTCCTGGGTGCGTGCGAGGAGAGGGAGTGGGAGAAGGAGTGGGGTGGATGGTGAGGATTCGTGCGACTCCAACATCGATCGGGCCGGGCTCCTTTAAAGCGGCGGAAATTAAACACGAGTCGGAGCCAAAGTCGCAGTCGTTGGCGGCCACGTCGCCGGGATTCAATAAAGGACGCAGCAGCCGCGACGCGCGTCCTTGAGGGGAGCCGCCACGCCCACCACAACCGCCCCTCTCCCCTGGCGCGACGCAAAACGCCGGCAGCAGCTGTCGCAAGGCGTGGATCGGGCCTCGAGGGAGGTTGTGCGGGTGCCGGAGCAGAAAATGAAAACGAAACGTGAACGAGCGACGAGTGAACATTTTAATCAAGAAGGTAATTTTTCATCTCGGCCACACGACGACCCTCCACCTCGTCTCTTCCTCGCTTTCGTTCTCATCCTCTTTCTGATTCTCGTCCTGCTTCTGGTTCTCGTTCTGCTTCTGGAGCTGCCCCCGTCAGGTGGCTGGAGACTAACTGGCTTTGTGGCGATGGCCAGAGGGGGGTCGGGGGAGGGAGAGGACGATGGGGAGGGCGTTGCTGAAAGGATGCACGGCAGCATGATTAACAGGTTCGTGTTTTAACAAAGATTACCGAGTCCTGGTGCTGCTCCTGAGTCCGGAGTCCTGATCTCGAGTCCGGAGTCCCGAGTCCTGGGCCCGAGTCGTGGCTGCGACTCCGACTTTCGCTGCGACTCGTGGAGAGGCAGGAAAACAAGACGAGGAAGAGAACGAGGACGACGACGATGATGATGAAAACGATGACGACGACAACGACGGCGGTTGCTTTGCGGGCTTCCGCACACGAGCGCAACAGATAAGCGCTTGGCTTGGCTTGTTCTGGCCCCACCTCCTGCGTCCTTCGTCCTGCGAGAAAGTTCCGGGATCGTCGCAGGATGTGCTGCAATCGCTCGCACGTAGCAGCGGCAGCAACAGAAGCAGCAGCAACATCAGCCACTCCGACAACATCTCCTCCAGGAGCAACGGCAACGGGAAGAAACAACAACTCCAACAGCAACCACTCCAACAACAACAGCAACAACTCCAACAACATGAGCAACAACTCCAACAGAAGCAGAATAAATTTCAATTCCAGCGACTGACATTTGTTCCTGTGTGCGTGTGGGTGTGAGGCCAGGAGTGTGAGTGTGCGTGTTGGCTCTGTCTCTCTTTCGCTCTCTCTCTTTCTCCATCTCCCCGTGTCTTCTGGACATCAGCATCCCCCACCATCGTCCCTTGTGTGCTCTTTGGATTATTTGCTCGCAAGGACATCAGCGTGCTTTTGACTCGCTTTTTTGAAGTTGTTGGAGTTGATGAGAGCTCGAGCTCTTCTTTCTCTTTCCCTTAACCACTCTCTCAATCTTCCTCGTCCTTGCTCCTTCATCGAATTATTGTTGTTGTTGTTGTTGTTATTGCAGTTGTTGTTTTGGCTGTCGGCCGCCTCGGGCGCTTCGGCTGCTGCGGCAACATAATCGATCAAGCTGCATCGTCATTTCATCAGTCGAGGGCCTCTTCACGACGACAGAGACGGACAGGCGAGAGAGAGATGGAGAGAGAGAGAGAGAAATGCAGAGAATGAGATGGAGGTAGTGAGATGAACAGATATGGAGTTCAATGGAGATGGGAATAAAGGGGAGACTGAGTGGAAGCCATTCCAAACAGGGTGCTTCAGCATTCGCTATCTCACACCCTCTCTCTCTCTCTCTCTTGCTCCACTCATCTTCGAAGATTCGCATGGGATCTGAATCTGGTCGTCCTGCCAGAGTCGGATCCTTTCATGGGGAGCCCGAGGGTCCCAGGCTCAGAGTGGCTCAGTGGACTTCGTGCCTTCGCATGGCAGGGGGCGTGGCTGCCTCCAATCAGTGCTAAACCGGGTTAAGCCACCGACAATAACAACAACAAGGAGAAGAACAACAACGACGACAAAATAACAACAACAAGAACAACATCGAGGAGTCGAAGAGGATGTCGAACAAATTGCACCACGTCAGGTGATCAATGGGACCCAGTGTGTGTGCATGTGTATGTGTGTGTGTTCGATGATATGGAGAGAGAGAGAGAGAGAGAAAAGGAGAGATGTGGGGTATGAAATCCACCAAGTGGCAACATTGACAGGAGAATTTCCCCGTCAACGCACGTTAAGGCGGCGAAATCAATTCCTGGACAGGTGGCCAGGGTGACCAAGGAGTGAAGTTGGACACCCAGGAGGAGAAAAACAACAACAACAACAAAGAAATAAACAACAAGAACAAAAACAGTGTTCTCCAATAACATGAGCAATAAGAACATACTAAAAGAGCAACAACAACAAGAACAAGAAACAGGAACAAAGAACAACATCGTCAACAACAGGAGCAAGAACAAAAGGAACAAGAACAACAACAAAAACAATAACGGTAAATGTGAATTTGTCAACGTCGTCGGTGTTGTCGACGCATCGATCACACCGAGGTCCGAGTTCGAGCAATAGCACCAGTGTTGCATGTGGCTGTCGATTCGCCCCAACCCTTTGACAACACGAGTCCACCGGAAGCCTTCATCGGCGGAAATTGAGGCACAACAGGCCACAAGAAAGAGAAGATGAAGTAGGGGAAGCGAAAGTGAAGGGAGACGAGAAAGCGAAAAAGGAAGATAGAGTGATGGAGGAGAAAGTGAAGGGGAAAAAGGTCAGAGATGAAGAACAAAGGAATAGTAAGAGATGAAGAGAAAGGTGAGACCTGCGATGGCTCAAAGATGACGTCGTGGCCGGTCATCACGCAATATTGAAACTTGGCTTACGCAGCAGGGAGGTGAGAAAACAAAAATCAGATTTTCCCCTGATCAACACAGTTCTTTACTTAACTATAATCATAATAAATTTGACAAGATTTATGACAAATTTCTTAAGAACAAGCGAAAAATGATTGGTGTGTAAATTTTAATATGATTTTATAAAATTTTGATTAGTGTAATTAGCAAAAAGGACCTTAATTCGTGACGACCTCAAAATTTTGAAAATTTCATATTTTATGCAATTATCCATGGAAATCTTAAAACGTTCATATCTCCGTAAATACGCGTTATTTCGCGAAAAGAACGTTAATTCGTGACGACCTCAAAATTTTGAAAATTTCATATTTTATGCAATTTTCCATGGAAATCTTAAATCGTTCATATCTCCGTAAATACGCGTTATTTCGCAAAAAGAACGTTAATTCGTGACGACCTCAAAATTTTCGAAAATTTCATATTTTATGCAATTTTCCATGGAAATCTTAATACGTTCATATCTCCGTAAATACGCGTTATTTCGCGAAAAGAACGTTAATTTCATATTTTATGCAATTTTCCATGGAAATCTTAAATCGTTCATATCTCTGTAAATACGCGATTTTTTGCGAAAAGAACGTTAATTCGTAACGAACCCAAAATTTTCGAAAATTTCATATTTTATGCAATTTTCCATGGAAATCTTAAATCGTTCATATCTCCGTAAATACGCGTTATTTCGCGAAAAGAACGATAATTCGTGACAACCTCAAAATTTTGAAAATTTCATATTTTATGCAATTATCCATGGAAATCTTAAAACGTTCATATCTCCGTAAATACGCGTTATTTCGCGAAAAGAACGTTAATTCGTGACGACCTCAAAATTTTCGAAAATTTCATAATTTATGCAATTATCCATGGAAATCTTAAAACGTTCATATCTCCGTAAATACGCGTTATTTCGCAAAAAGAACGTTAATTCGTGACGACCTCAAAATTTTCAAAAATTACATATTTTATGCAATTTTCTATGGAAATCTTAAATCGTTCATATCTCCGTAAATACGCGTTATTTCGCGAAAAGAACGTTAATTCGTGACGACCTCAAAATGTTCGAAAATTTCATAATTTATGCAATTTTCCATGGAAATCTTAAATCGTTCATATCTCCGTAAATACGCGTTATTTCGCAAAAAGAACGTTAATTCGTGACGACCTCAAAATTTTCGAAAATTTCATATTTTATGCAATTTTCCATGGAAATCTTAAATTGTTCATATCTCCGTAAATACGCGTTATTTCGCGAAAAGAACGTTAATTCGTGACGACCTCAAAATTTTCGAAAATTTCATATATTATGCAATTTTCCATGGAAATCTTATATCGTTCATATCTCCGTAAATACGCGTTATTTCGCGAAAAGAACGTTAATTCGTGACGACCTCAAAATTTTCAAAAATTACATATTTTATGCAATTTTCCATGGAAATCTTAAATCGTTCATATCTCCGTAAATACGCGTTATTTCGCGAAAAGAACGTTAATTCGTGACGACCTCAAAATTTTGGAAAATTTCATATTTTATGCAATTTTCCATGGAAATCTTTAATCGTTCATATCTCCGTAAATACGCGTTATTTCGCGAAAAGAACGTTAATTCGCAACGACCTCAAAATTTTCGAAAATTTCATATTTTATGCAATTTTCCATGGAAATCTTAAATCGTTCATATCTCCGTAAATACGCGTTATTTTGACGACCTCAAAATTTTCGAAAATTTCATATTTTATGCAATTTTCCATGGAAATCTTAAAACGTTCATATCTCCGTAAATACGCGTTATTTCGCAAAAAGAACGTTAATTCGTGACGACCTCAAAATTTTCGAAAATTTCATATTTTATGCAATTTTTCATGGAAATCTTAAATCGTTCATATCTCCGTAAATACGCGTTATTTCGCGAAAAGAACGTTAATTCGTGACGACCTCAAAATTTTCGAAAATTACATATTTTATGCAATTTTCCATGGAAATCTTAAATCGTTCATATCTCCGTAAATACGCGTTATTTCGCGAAAAGAACGATAATTCGTAACGACCTCAAAATTTTCGAAAATTTCATATTTTATGCAATTGTCCATGGAAATCTTAAAACGTTCATATCTCCGTAAATACGCGTTATTTCGCGAAAAGAACGATAATTCGTAACGACCTCAAAATTTTCGAAAATTTCATATTTTATGCAATTGTCCATTGAAATCTTAAATCGTTCATATCTCCGTAAATACGCGTTATTTCGCGAAAAGAACGTTAACTCGTGACGACCTCAAAATTTTCGAAAATTACATATTTTATGCAATTTTCCATGGAAATCTTAAATCGTTCATATCTCCGTAAATACGCGTTATTTCGCGAAAAGAACGTTAATTCGTGACGACTTCAAAATTTTCGAAAATTTCATATTTTATGCAATTTTCCATGGAAATCTTAAATCGTTCATATCTCCGTAAATACGCGTTATTTCGCGAAAAGAACGTTAATTCGTGACGACCTCAAAATTTTCAAAAATTACATATTTTATGCAATTTTCCATGGAAATCTTAAATCGTTCATATCTCCGTAAATACGCGTTATTTCGCAAAAAGAACGTTAATTCGTGACGACCTCAAAATTTTCGAAAATTTCATATTTTATGCAATTTTCCATGGAAATCTTAAATCGTTCATATCTCCGTAAATACGCGTTATTTCGCGAAAAGAACGATAATTCGTAACGACCTCAAAATTTTCGAAAATTACATATTTTATGCAATTTCTAATTTTTCGAAAATTTCATATTTTATGCAATTGTCCATTGAAATCTTAAATCGTTCATATCTCCGTAAATACGCGTTATTTCGCGAAAAGAACGTTAATTCGTGACGACCTCAAAATTTTCGAAAATTTCATATTTTATGCAATTTTCCATGGAAATCTTAAATTGTTCATATCTCCGTAAATACGCGTTATTTCGCGAAAAGAACGTTAATTCGTGACGACCTCAAAATTTTCGAAAATTTCATATTTTATGCAATTTTCCATGGAAATCTTAAATCGTTCATATCTCCGTAAATACGCGTTATTTCGCGAAAAGAACGATAATTCGTAACGACCTCAAAATTTTCGAAAATTACATATTTTATGCAATTTTCCATGGAAATCTTAAAACGTTCATATCTCCGTAAATACGCGTTATTTCGCGAAAATAACGTTAATTCGTGACGACCTCAAAATTTTCAAAAATTTCATAATTTATGCAATTTTCCATGGAAATCTTAAATCGTTCATATCTCCGTAAATACGCGTTATTTCGCGAAAAGAACGTTAATTCGTGACGACCTCAAAATTTTCGAAAATTTCATATTTTATGCAATTTTCCATGGAAATCTTAAATCGTTCATATCTCCGTAAATACGCGTTATTTCGCGAAAAGAACGTTAATTCGTGACGACCTCATAATTTTCGAAAATTTCATATATTATGCAATTTTCCATGGAAATCTTAAATCGTTCATATCTCCGTAAATACGCGTTATTTCGCGAAAAGAACGTTAATTCGTGACGACCTCAAAATTTTCGAAAATTTCATATTTTATGCAATTTTCCATGGAAATCTTAAATCGTTCATATCTCCGTAAATACGCGTTATTTCGCGAAAAGAACGATAATTCGTAACGACCTCAAAATTTTCAAAAATTACATATTTTATGCAATTTTCCATGGAAATCTTAAATCGTTCATATCTCCGTAAATACGCGTTATTTCGCGAAAAGAACGTTAATTCGTAACGACCTCAAAATTTTCGAAAATTTCATATTTTATACAATTTCTAATTTTTCGAAAATTTCATATTTTATGCAATTGTCCATTGAAATCTTAAATCGTTCATATCTCCGTAAATACGCGTTATTTCGCGAAAAGAACGTTAATTCGTGACGACCTCAAAATTTTCGAAAATTTCATATTTTATGCAATTTTCCATGGAAATCTTAAATTGTTCATATCTCCGTAAATACGCGTTATTTCGCGAAAAGAACGTTAATTCGTGACGACCTCAAAATTTTCGAAAATTTCATATTTTATGCAATTGTCCATTGAAATCTTAAATCGTTCATATATCCGTAAATACGCGTTATTTCGCGAAAAGAACGTTAATTCGTGACGACCTCAAAATTTTCAAAAATTTCATAATTTATGCAATTTTCCATGGAAATCTTAAATCGTTCATATCTCCGTAAATACGCGTTATTTCGCGAAAAGAACGTTAATTCGTGACGACCTCAAAATTTTCAAAAATTTCATAATTTATGCAATTTTCCATGGAAATCTTAAATCGTTCATATCTCCGTAAATACGCGTTATTTCGCACAAAGAACGTTAATTCGTGACGACCTCAAAATTTTCAAAAATTACATATTTTATGCAATTTTCCATGGAAATCTTAAATCGTTCATATCTCCGTAAATACGCGTTATTTCGCGAAAAGAACGATAATTCGTAACGACCTCAAAATTTTCAAAAATTACATATTTTATGCAATTTTCCATGGAAATCTTAAATCGTTCATATCTCCGTAAATACGCGTTATTTCGCGAAAAGAACGATAATTCGTAACGACCTCAAAATTTTCGAAAATTACATATTTTATGCAATTTTCCATGGAAATCTTAAAACGTTCATATCTCCGTAAATACGCGTTATTTCGCACAAAGAACGTTAATTCGTGACGACCTCAAAATTTTCAAAAATTACATATTTTATGCAATTTTCCATGGAAATCTTAAATCGTTCATATCTCCGTAAATACGCGTTATTTCGCGAAAAGAACGATAATTCGTAACGACCTCAAAATTTTCGAAAATTACATATTTTATGCAATTTTCCATGGAAATCTTAAAACGTTCATATCTCCGTAAATACGCGTTATTTCGCACAAAGAACGTTAATTCGTGACGACCTCAAAATTTTCAAAAATTACATATTTTATGCAATTTTCCAGGAAATCTTAAATCGTTCATATCTCCGTAAATACGCGTTATTTCGCGAAAAGAACGTTAATTCGCAACGACCTCAAAATTTTCGAAAATTTCATATTTTATGCAATTTTTCATGGAAATCTTAAATCGTTCATATCTCCGTAAATACGCGTTATTTTGACGACCTCAAAATTTTCGAAAATTTCATATTTTATGCAATTTTCCATGGAAATCTTAAAACGTTCATATCTCCGTAAATACGCGTTATTTCGCAAAAAGAACGTTAATTCGTGACGACCTCAAAATTTTCGAAAATTTCATATTTTATGCAATTTTTCATGGAAATCTTAAAACGTTCATATCTCCGTAAATACGCGTTATTTCGCGAAAAGAACGATAATTCGTAACGACCTCAAAATTTTCAAAAATTACATATTTTATGCAATTTTCCATGGAAATCTTAAATCGTTCGTATCTCCGTAAATACGCGTTATTTCGCACAAAGAACGTTAATTCGTGACGACCTCAAAATTTTCAAAAATTTCATAATTTATGCAATTTTCCATGGAAATTTTAAATCGTTCATATCTCCGTAAATACGCGTTATTTCGCGAAAAGAACATTAATTCGTGACGACCTCAAAATTTTCGAAAATTTCATATTTTATGCAATTTTCCATGGAAATCTTAAATCGTTCATATCTCCGTAAATACGCGTTATTTCGCGAAAAGAACGTTAATTCGTGACGACCTCAAAATTTTCGAAAAGTACATATTTTATGCAATTTTCCATGGAAATCTTAAATCGTTCATATCTCCGTAAATACGCGTTATTTTAATGACCTCAAAATTTTCGAAAATTTCATATTTTATGCAATTTTTCATGGAAATCTTAAAACGTTCATATCTCCGTAAATACGCGTTATTTCGCGAAAAGAACGATAATTCGTAAATTTTATGCAATTTTCCATGGAAATCTTAAATCGTTCATATCTCCGTAAATACGCGTTATTTCGCACAAAGAACGTTAATTCGTGACGACCTCAAAATTTTCAAAAATTTCATAATTTATGCAATTTTCCATGGAAATTTTAAATCGTTCATATCTCCGTAAATACGCGTTATTTCGCGAAAAGAACATTAATTCGTGACGACCTCAAAATTTTCGAAAATTTCATATTTTATGCAATTTTCCATGGAAATCTTAAATCGTTCATATCTCCGTAAATACGCGTTATTTCGCGAAAAGAACGTTAATTCGCAACGACCTCAAAATTTTCGAAAATTTCATATTTTATGCAATTTTCCATGGAAATCTTAAATCGTTCATATCTCCGTAAATACGCGTTATTTTAATGACCTCAAAATTTTCGAAAATTTCATATTTTATGCAATTTTTCATGGAAATCTTAAAACGTTCATATCTCCGTAAATACGCGTTATTTCGCGAAAAGAACGATAATTCGTAAATTTTATGCAATTTTCCATGGAAATCTTAAATCGTTCATATCTCCGTAAATACGCGTTATTTCGCACAAAGAACGTTAATTCGTGACGACCTCAAAATTTTCAAAAATTTCATAATTTATGCAATTTTCCATGGAAATTTTAAATCGTTCATATCTCCGTAAATACGCGTTATTTCGCGAAAAGAACATTAATTCGTGACGACCTCAAAATTTTCAAAAATTTCATAATTTATGCAATTTTCCATGGAAATTTTAAATCGTTCATATCTCCGTAAATACGCGTTATTTCGCGAAAAGAACATTAATTCGTGACGACCTCAAAATTTTCGAAAAGTACATATTTTATGCAATTTTCCATGGAAATCTTAAATCGTTCATATCTCCGTAAATACGCGTTATTTTAATGACCTCAAAATTTTCGAAAATTTCATATTTTATGCAATTTTCCATGGAAATCTTAAAACGTTCATATCTCCGTAAATACGCGTTATTTCGCGAAAAGAACGTTAATTCGCAACGACCTCAAAATTTTCGAAAATTTCATATTTTATGCAATTTTCCATGGAAATCTTAAATCGTTCATATCTCCGTAAATACGCGTTATTTTAATGACCTCAAAATTTTCGAAAATTTCATATTTTATGCAATTTTCCATGGAAATCTTAAAACGTTCATATCTCCGTAAATACGCGTTATTTCGCAAAAAGAACGTTAATTCGTGACGACCTCAAAATTTTCGAAAATTTCATATTTTATGCAATTTTTCATGGAAATCTTAAATCGTTCATATCTCCGTAAATACGCGTTATTTCGCGAAAAGAACGTTAATTCGCAACGACCTCAAAATTTTCGAAAATTTCATATTTTATGCAATTTTCCATGGAAATCTTAAATCGTTCATATCTCCGTAAATACGCGTTATTTCGCAAAAAGAACGTTAATTCGTGACGACCTCAAAATTTTCGAAAAGTACATATTTTATGCAATTTTCCATGGAAATCTTAAATCGTTCATATCTCCGTAAATACGCGTTATTTCGCGAAAAGAACGTTAATTCGCAACGACCTCAAAATTTTCGAAAATTTCATATTTTATGCAATTTTCCATGGAAATCTTAAATCGTTCATATCTCCGTAAATACGCGTTATTTTAATGACCTCAAAATTTTCGAAAATTTCATATTTTATGCAATTTTTCATGGAAATCTTAAAACGTTCATATCTCCGTAAATACGCGTTATTTCGCGAAAAGAACGTTAATTCGCAACGACCTCAAAATTTTCGAAAATTTCATATTTTATGCAATTTTCCATGGAAATCTTAAATCGTTCATATCTCCGTAAATACGCGTTATTTTAATGACCTCAAAATTTTCGAAAATTTCATATTTTATGCAATTTTCCATGGAAATCTTAAAACGTTCATATCTCCGTAAATACGCGTTATTTCGCAAAAAGAACGTTAATTCGTGACGACCTCAAAATTTTCGAAAATTTCATATTTTATGCAATTTTTCATGGAAATCTTAAAACGTTCATATCTCCGTAAATACGCGTTATTTCGCGAAAAGAACGATAATTCGTAACGACCTCAAAATTTTCGAAAATTTCATATTTTATGCAATTTCCCATGGAAATCTTAAATCGTTCATATCTCCGTAAATACGCATTATTTTGCGAAAAGGACCTTAATTCGTAACGACCTCAAAATTTTCGAAAACATCTGTCCTTGACAAAGTAAAGTGAAAGTGAGTTTTTTCAGAAAAAGTCAAGTAACGTAATGTTCGACACCAAAGTGCAGTGAAACACTTCGATGCATTCCTGACATCCCAGCTACACTACAATATTTTGACTTACCGCTCTCCAAAAATGCGTCTCACACAAAAGCTGTGTCCATCTTCTCCCGCTATTTCTCTTTTTCTCTTGATAGTACCATCAAGGTCACCGGTTAAACTAGCAGACCGCTGCCTCTCCCGCACTTTGTCCCCAGAAACCGTCTTTAGCACTTCATCCATAGCAGAACCGGCCGATGATGACGACAACAGTGACGACAATAACGACGATGACGACGACAACGACGACGCCCCGCAAATTAGCCGAATAAATAAACTGCTAAGAAGCAAACGGCAATGACGACAACGACACCAGCTCCGACGACAAAGGCGCCAACGACATGAGCGCCAGTGGACACGACACGAGGCGCACGATGGGCAGAGATTTCGCTCGGGTGCGTGGCGTGATGGGCTCGTGCCACTCGTCCGAAGTCGTCGCCATGGCAACCACGACGAGGGTGACTGATATCATGGAGCAGTGGAGCTCGGGAGAGATCGAGAGCGAAGGTGGTTGTGGTCGGGTTCCGTTATTAATTTATTACGAGAATCCGAGCGACTTAAGTGGAATAATATGGGATAAATTTTTAAAATTTATGTGTTTCCGAACCGAACCAAACCAAACCGAAGCAAGTTGAAGCGGACGCGACGCAGCTGCGGGCGTCGCCGATGCTCGAAACGAGTTTTTAAACTCGCCACGAGGGGTCCGACAGCCAGCGAGTGAGAGCGAGAGAGAGATTGAGTGGGGTGTGAGAGAGGGAGTTGGATGTGATGGTTGAGAGAGTGAGTGGGGGGGGGAGACGAGAGTAAACTTTGTGCGCGAGAATTAAAATATTTACCGCTCAGTGGAAGAGAAGCTGAAGCAACATCGTTGCGTCGAAGAGGGGGGGTGTTGGAGGGGAGTTTGATGGAGAGCGGAGCTGGAGAAGAGGTGAAATTGAAGGGGAGGTAGAATGTGTGTGCATTGTTGTGATTTCCGACGTCCTTGAAATCGATCACGTGGTGGTTTTGGTTCGACGCAAAGGACGATTAAATTTTAAATCCGAGGCAACGAGGAACAAATGAGTCCAAGGCAAAGCAACAACAACAACACTAACTGTTGGCCTTGACAGCAGCCAAAACAACAACAACACCAACGATCATAGTGACACGCGAATTTACTCGGATGAGGGAGAGCGTGAGAGGGAGGGAGAGGGAATGAGAGAGCGGAGACAAATCGACTCATAACGATCGACAATCGCTCTCTCGGGAGCGGGGCGGTGGGTGTGCGGCAGGTGCGCAATAACGGCACATCGCAGCCTGCATCATTTGCTGCAGCGTCGCCGTCATGTTTTCATTTCGTCCGCGCGATTTCGCAATTTTTAACCTTGTTCCCTCTCACTCCCTCATTCTCCCACTCTCTTACCCATATCCGTGTGCGACACAAGGCAACGCATCGCAGCGTAACGTGACGTTCCGTAGCGTGACGCAACGTAACGTAACGTAACGCGTCGCCATGTTTGTTGCAACAAAAGTTTCTCGCGCTCGAATTTATGGGTTTTATTTCGTGATTTATGACGAAACATCGAAGCGACTCCAGCGGAAAGAATGAGAGAGAGAGAGAGAAATGGAGCGAGAGTGAATGAGAGAGAGGGTGGAGACTCCTCGCCAAAGGGTTCCGCCGCCCAGGTGTGTCGCCCCGCCCACTCCGCCTCCCATCAGGCCGAAATCCGCGGGCGGAAAAGTCTTTTTGTGGCGCTAGAATTGCGTCACTTGTAGCTGATCCAACCCCTTCTCCAAAACTCCCCCCGACCACGCCCCCTCCTTCGTTTCGCCAAATTCTCAACTCAGAATCCTCATCCCCCCGCCTCGTCGTCCCCCAGGACCGTAATTTATGACGCCCCCTGGCGGAATTTATCGATTCCCGCATACAAAGTGAAGAACATTAAATTTTGCAGCTTCCCTCTTCTTCTCTTCATTCTTCTCCTTCTTCTTGTCCTCATCCTTCTCTTTCTTCTCCTCGTTGTTCTCCATCTCTTTCTCCTCCTCCTCCTTCTCGCTCTTATCATACATGTTGTTCTTCTCGTCGTTGCTTTTCTTGTTTGCAAACTTTTATTATTATTGTCATGTTGTGTTGTTTTTATTGTTATATTTTGTTGTTGTTTTTACTTGTTATTATTCCATGTTATTGTTCCTTGTTGTTGTTACATATTGTTGTTGTTGTTATTATAGTATCATAGTTGTAGTTGCTCACTTTGTTTCCGCGACTTAAAAAATTACTCCCAGTCAATCCTCGCTCTCGTTCCCTCTCTCTATCTCTCTCCCATTCTCTCTTCGTCCCTCACCAAAATTGATTGAGTTCGATTCCGTGTGTGGTCGGCTACTGAAGGGGGCGGGGCAGAGGGGAGATGGGGTTGATGAGAGGTGAGAATAAGACAGAGACCGAGGATGTGAACGAGCACGAGAATCGTGAGCGAATCAACATGATTTATGTCCGACTTCGAGGCCATAAATTACGATGCAGCTCGCCAATGATCGGACGAAGGGGGCAGAGACGGGGGCGTGGAAAGAGTTGGTTATTTAACAATTCAAACAAAGCCCGAGGAGGAGGACAAGGAGCTCCAACTTTGGAACAATCACCCATTGATTCTGTTTTCGATTTTATTCCACGGGATTCGGAGGCGAGTTCGATCAGTTGTGGAAATAATTTCACCTGTGGGACTCTAAGGGGGGAGGTGGGTTTGTTTGTACGACCTCCAGAAGGAGCTTCTTTGAAACTAACAAAGATATTTCTGTCCATGGTATGTAGGAGAAGAGATGTTGGGATGCTTGAGACTCGAAAGTTCGCATCAGAAATCAAAAACAGTACAAAAACTACCTCAAAGCACTTGAGGTTATAGACTGAGCCAAGGAATCCTTGGGGTCCAAGAGATGTTCGAAATTCAGGAGGTCAGCAACAGGATCAGATCAACCCCCATCCTTCTTCAATCGATTCCTCGCCGAGAAAACCCGTTCGTCATAGGAGAAGCCGAGGTCGCCGTGGCTGGACGGACGATGCACCCAAAGTCACGTGCTAGAACACTTTGTCACACGTCCCCCAATTGTCTTCATTCCCACCTCCCCCCGACTGCTCCACGCCCCGCTCCTGCCGCCCATTGCTGCATTAATGTGCAATAAAAATTCCGAAGCGAAGATCGAGTCTAAAATGCCTCGAAATCACATGACTTCATTGCTTTGTCTGCCCCAGCCACGCCCCCCGCCCCCTTCTCTTTGACACCCAGTCTTCGCCAACGATATCCACCCATCTTTCTTCTCTCTTCCTCGCTCCCCTCTCTCCACGGGCGATGTGGAGAAATTTGAATTTGAAGCGAAATCCTTTGCGTGTGCAGGCGACGTGCGAGGATTCGATTGACAGCGTCTGTCACACGCTGAGCATGTGACCGTGTCCCTCTGCGTGTGTGTGTGTTTGTGGGGGACTCAGTGGGTGGCTCTAGGGGGAGGAGGAGCGAGGATTGTGGGGAGGTAGCCGAAGGGGAGCCAGTTGAGCGTAAAATTTGATTCGTCCTTTGTTAACTTTCGAATTTTTAACTTCACGCAAATGTTACGAGATCGTAAAGTGTCCCCCACATCCCCCCTTCTCTTCTTCTAATTGAAGTTTTTATCGCCATTGTTGTTTTTGTTATTATTGCCCTTGCTTTGTTGTAGTTGCTGCGTTTATTGTCGCGTACAAGAAAATTAATAAACTTGAGAGCGTTCGATTCGACGAACTCCGAGACGACTTCGCTTCAACCCCAACCTCTGTTCTCCCACTCTCTTTCTCCCTCTCCCTTTCTCCTTTCCTCTCCCACTCGCCTTCCTCTTCTTTCTCCCTTTCTCCTCTATTGTATTCCTGTTGTTGTTTTCCGTTGGTCGCCGTTTCTGGAATTTTATTGCCATCGACACTTAACTTTATTAATTCGACCTCCCCGCCCACGCCCGCCACGCCCACGCCCACTGCCTCCCACCATCAGACTTTGGTGGCCTTTGTCTCGGACTCGTTACCGCAGGTGCTGTAAAAATTCTAAGTTTACGATTTTATTATCGAGCAGTCGCGCCGTAAAACGAGCATCGCAGGACGAGAAGCAAAACCAGGAGGAGGACGAGAAACAGGAGGAGGAGGAGAAAGAGAACTAGGAGAAGGACGAAGGGCAGGAGGATGATCAGAACCAGGACGAGGAGTGAAAGCCATGCGTTCCATTTCATTTCATTTATTTCATTTGTTTCGCGAGCAGCAGTTGCTGCGGCATTCAATAAACGGAATTGAACTCAACTGACCCATTGTCCTCGCGCCCATCGTCGATCGAAGCATCGGGGGCCATGTGCGCCAACAGCAGTTGATGGGGTCTTAAAAAGGAGAAATTAATTCGATGACGAAGTTTTCGGAGGGGGTGCGAGAAGACAAGGGAACAGTCGAGAGAAAGAGGCAGAGGATGAGGCAAGAGATGGAGGTAAGGAAAGGAGGAGGGAGGAGAAGAAATCAATGGGACGGTCTGAGCGGTGATTCAAAGGACAAGTGGATGGAGGTCGTTTTCGTCCATGCGTCATTTCCGGTGATCCCGAGGACGACGGAAGCCCTTTTTTCAACTGATGGATAAGGAGTTCTAGAGGTTCCCTTCATCCTCTGGCGATCTGCCTCAGGATTCTCGCTCCAGGATCATCTCCACGACCCGCCTCAATCAACAAATGACTGATGTATGCGACAGCTGGTGTGTGTGTGAGAGAGAGAGAACCTATGTGTGCGTGAGAGAGTGTCTATGTGTGCGTGTGTCTCCCCGGCCTCCGTACATTTTATCAATGGAGGAATTCGAACCTTCGTTTCGATTTATTAGCATTAATTAAACACACGCATACAAATAGTCACACACAGACACGCTTACTATTCGTGTGAAATGTGATCACATGAAAGGGGGGAATGCGAACAGGAGGAGGGAGGGGGGACTGAGGTGTTGTTGTTGTTGGCAACACGAGGACACTGCGTTATTAGGACAATTGATGCGAATTTATGGCCGAATGAATGCGATTGCGATTACAATTTGTCACTTGCATCGCAATGCATCGCTCTGTGGTGAGGAGGGGTCGATGTGAAATGGGGGAAGGGGCTCGAGCTCAATGGGAGACGTTGGCAACACATTCCTGCCGAATTGGCTGCCAACACGTTGTTGTTGTTGTCGTCATCGTCGTCGTCGTCCTCTGCAAATCCGGCCAGGAGTGCGAATTCCGACTGCGGATTGACGGGAATTACGAACGCAGCACGAGCTGATTTATCATTCCTTTGACCCCCGCCGACCCCCCTCCCTCCTTGTTGTTGTTGTTTTTGTTGTAATTCCATTGGTTACCAACATCGTTGTTGTTGTTGTTGTTACTGCTGCTGCTGCTGCTGCTGGTGGTAATTAATTACCATTTTGCTTTGGGTCGAAATAAATAAATGGCAATTGATGCTGCATGCGGTGGGAAGTGGCATGTGGGCAGAAGGGGGCGTGGCTGTGGCCGTGTGGAAAATTACGAACGGCCGGTGGACTCAATGTTGTTGTTGTTGTAGTCGCTGTCATCCCTGTCAATGGCACACAGATCGCAGGCGGAGGTGGAAACCGAGGATGAAAACTTCGATCAACGGCCGTCAACTGCGGTTGCTTCAACGAACGAACGAGCGACGACGAGGCTTCGATGAAGGATCGACAGGTGAAGGACGACAGACGGACAGATGGTGGGAAAGGCGGACAGACAGACGAATGGACAGACACCGATCGGCACGAGATTCCTGTGGTCGTGGTCGGAAATCAAAAGTCGATGCTGGTGCTCCGCTGCTTGTTGCCGTTTCCATCGTTGTTGTTTCCATCTCAGCTGATTCTCTGTTCATCCACCCGTCCATCCATCCGTCCGTCCACCCGTCTGTCCATCTGCCTCCCTGTCCAAACTTCTGGCTGTCCATGCATTCGTCTGTCTGTCCACCATTCTCTCCTCTCCCACACCATGGTTTTGGCGGAATCCTCCGTCGACCGAAACACTCTAATGTGGCGAACCTCGAATGCGGAATAATTTGCTGAAAATTCGTATTGTTCTTATTGTTGTTGTTGTAGGGTTAAACGTTGTTATTGCTGTTGATGCTTTTTTCCAAATTACATTTAAAACAAAAAACCAAATCAGAAAATCAAACAAAAACTCAAATAAGAACAAAAATAAAAACAAAAAGTATTATAAAATAATAATAAAAAACTTTAAAACAAAAATAAAAAATCAAAACAAAAATAAAACAGAAACAAAATCAAAAAAAAAATAACGTGTACAAAAATCGAAACAAAAACAAACAAAAAATAACTGAAAAAAAAAACATTACAACAACCAAATCAAACTAAAGCAGAACAAATAAAATAAAAACTAAAAAAAAACGAAAACAAAAAACAGTAACAATCACAATAAAAACAACAACAACGAGACCAAAAAAATAAAACAATGGCTTTTTGCAGCTCTTTCGCTCGCCCAATTTTTGGCGTATTATTAGCAAGCTGCAGCAACAACAACAACAACGAGGATAACACCATCGTCATCGTCGTCATCGCCATCACCATGAGCCACAACAATAACAACAACACTAACAACAACAACAACAACATCTACAGCAATGAAACTTTTTGCACAACAAAAGTTTTTATAACTCGCCGTCCTCAGCGACCGACCACGCCTCCTTCCGTCCTACCGCCCACTCCACAAGGATCCAGCGGGCAGCTGCAACAATGGCCGACAATGTCCGAGTGGCCCCCGAAGGGACCCAGTGAGTGGGGAGGGGGCGTGGTCGGAGGGGGGCGGGCTGCAGACGCAAATGAAAGTGCAGGCGACGACGACGACGAAGAACTCGGAGTCGCGCTGACCTTTGGACGATGTGTGGGCGGGGTCGCGACGGGGGGCAGCAGGGTGTGAGAGGGAGAGGGGAAATCGTGTGAGAAGGAGACGGTCCATGGGTCGTGGGTCCCTTCGAGTGCAACGTGGGGAGACCGCATTGTGGGGGACCAAAAAATAAATTTCGAATTTTAATTTCGGTTCTTCCCGAAACATAGTAACGGAAAATAGCAACAACAACATGTGGTCCTCCTCCACTCTCGTGTGTATTTGTGTGTGTGCAAAAAATCTGCGAATGTATTTGGTGAGGCAACAACAACCAACAACAACCAAGAACAACAAACAAACACCACTACAGTAGCATAAGTGCGAACAAGCACCGAAATGCGAAATTAATGTTCGTCGTCCATCGCACCTCTCGCTCCGTCCCTTTCACTTCTAGATGATCCCAGAGGGGGTGGGGGGGGAGTGGATGTCCGAGGGGTGGCCGCACCGCAACTGTTGGGACAAAAGTCAACTCTGCTTTTTAAGGATCCCAACTTCGTTAAAGGATAATTTATGTACTTAAAAACAACAGCAACAACAATAACGATAACGACAATAATAACAACAACAACAACAACAAGAATAAAATACCAAAAACTACGACGACAACAACAACTATAACAACAACAAATGCAACTCTTTGTAGCAGAATTTGTTGAGTGCCGAGGTGAAAGTGGGAGTGTGTGTTTGAGAAAGTGTTAGTGCTTGTGTGTGAATATGTGAGAATTTGAGTACGTGTGTGAGTTCGCGTGTTGATGTATTTGTTCAGTTAAACACGTCCACGTGGACCGGGGAACAAAAATTGAACAACAACAACATCAAAAGTGACCTGGACACGATGTTCAGCCATCTGGGGATGGTGGAAAGGGAGAAGGAAGGAAGAAGAGGATAAAAGTCACATTTGTCTTCTTCAATATATACATATTAAAGTGAATTAAATGAATAAATTGTCTCGCTAAGCCCGAAATAATTTAGTTTAGGTTTAAATGTAAAAATCTATTTATGAAATTTTCCGGAGAAAACTGACAAATTTCGATGCTATTTTCGGAATTCGATTCGCGCATTCTGATATGTTGCTTATCGAAAGCGAACGAATGGTTCAGGAGCTAGTATTAAATTAAACACAAGTACAAACAAGAACTTGGCATAATTCGGATAATTTTGATGAAGTGAACAATTTCGCTAGAACAATATTTTCCTATAAAATACAAAAACACATGTGATTGAAAACATGAAACATAAATTAATTATTAGTAATTTGGAAGAAAAACTGAATTCAGTAGGCAGGAACACGTCATGGTCGCCGATCAGAGACCCTCGGATCCATCTGAAATTCGCCGCTGGAGACATCTCCAGGATTCTGCTCGAGGATCCATCCTTTCGGGATTCCCCTCTCGCCAATGAACCCCATGACCTCGATCAACGCGATCATCAATTTTACAGATCAATTATTATGAATTTATTTCCTTAACTCTTCTCCAGACCCCTCTCTCTCCCACACCCCTCTCTCGCTCTCGCCCTTCTCTCTCCACTTAAATTTCATCCAGTGAATTGTTTGGAAATTGAAACAACATCGAAAATTTATGACTGCGAAATTTGCAAAAATTTTCACGCTTCGTTACAGTGAAAAAACTATAAAAAATAACAGCTGAAAATTACAAATACAAAAACAACAACAGCTGACAATTACAAATACAAAAACAACAACAGTTAACAACGAATCTAAAACCAATACAACAATATTCTCGAAACAACAAATAGAACACTCTCAGAACACAAACAACAACAACAACATTTTTAGCACAAAAAACGTCGGCAACGACACCAACAACAAGAACAATAAAAACAACAACAACAACAATCTCATCGTCAATGGCACCACCACCATCAGCGAAATCAACGGCTAAAATAACAAAAACAACATTCAAAACAACAGCAAAAACAACAACGACAATAACCAAATCGACAACAACAATGACAATAACAAACTCAACAACATCAACAACTACAATAACAAAATCGACGGAAATAACAACTATGATGACAGCAAAAACAACAACAGAAACAACTCTACAATAACTTCTATTCAATGGAGAATTTTTATATATTCTCGTGCATAAAACCAAATCTATCGAAATGGAGGGGGCGAGTGAAGGTGGAGAAGTGGGAGGCGAAAGGCGGAGGGGGGCGTGGCGCGGTGACTGTCAACCGATGCAACAAGCGAGCGAGATGAAGGCTTGAGCGGGAACATGTTGCTTGTGTGCTGTCAGTGGACGATCGTTTTTGTGCATCAACATCAACAATAATAGCAATTGCAATAACAATAATAGCAACAATAACGACAGCAATTACAACAACAATAACAACATCAACGCGATTTATTGCCTTCGAAATGTTTTGGAGCGATTTCGAAAATACACACGAAATATTTTAAAATCATTCATATTCATGCCGATGTGAAGAAACACTTACACTCACATATACACTAACAAACACACACACTTTCACACACACACAAACACAGAGACAAACTCGCTCACTCACAATCAGGCGAGACTCAGATGCACTCGCAATGTGTCGCCGCGCATCGCATTCCGGCGTCGCACTTCCGTTTCCGCTTCTGTCC
Source organism: Coelopa frigida (assembly GCA_017309665.1). Lineage (NCBI taxonomy): Eukaryota > Metazoa > Arthropoda > Insecta > Diptera > Coelopidae > Coelopa > Coelopa frigida. Next base: position 1,395,969 of record CM029565.1, on the reverse strand, counting down.
AATAAATTACGATGGCGGCCGCTGGACGCAAGAGGCCCCAAGGTGGAGAGCTGGGACGGAGGTTGGTGGATGGAGGGAAATTCCGGCGATTTTAAAGTAAATGGTTTCAATGCGGATGCAACAGAGACGGAGTGAGAGAGAGAGAGACAGGGTGGATGAGAGATGGAGAGAGAGGAATTGAGAGGAAGGGAGAGGGAGAGAGATAATGGATAGGGAAAAGGAGATAGTTGGAGTGGGAGAGAGAAAACAATTGAATGAAGTGATGACAGAGAATCGAGCGAGTTTGGGATTTTATCTGGCGATAGATCGATGGCCGATCGCTGAGATACTAAAATTCGCGTAACGTGGACCGGGTGAGAGCCACGCCCTCTCTCACGCGCCACGCCCCGCCCTTCTCGAAAACCATCGCCCAGTTGTCGATTTGAAATTTTCCGCCTCGTCAGCGAAAAATGCGGCGAGGCTGGCGAAAATCAACCGGAAGTCGATCGGGTCGGGTGAGCGGTTTCCGCCCTAATCCCCTACCCTCACCACTCCACCTTCTCTCCCTCTACCTCCCTTTCGCTCTTCCCCATGTTCTTCCAAAATTCGCGCCTTTTTTAAATTAAAAACAAACGCTATGTCGAAGGATTGTGGCTTGAATGAACGGGGGGCGTGGCCGAGGGTCGGTGGTGTCGAGCCAGCAAATCGATTGAGTCCTCAGACCTCAGACTCATGCATGTCTGTGTGTGTGTTTTTATCGGTGTCTGTGGTCGTATGTGTCTGTGTCCGCTTGTATATGTGGAAAGTGGTTAATTTCCCGAAGCGTGAACACATTCGCCCCATTTTTTCAATCCCCCATCCCGCGATCAATTCGTCCCTCGCCCCACCCGCCCTTCGTCCATCGACTTCAGCAAAAAATCGCTTCAGTCCATCGGATCCCCGTGGAGTTGTTGTTGCTGTTATTATTCTTATTGTTGTTGTTGTGCTTGCGGTCGCCGGCCAGCTGTGTGGCAAAATGGTCAATGGAAGGAGGCGGCGTGATTCGGCCCACTGTGCGTGGTCGACGTTGTCGTCGTCATCATCGCCATCGTCGTCGTCGTCTTCTCCGAAATTTGTTCTTATTTAAAATTTAAATTAAATTTCGTTTGCTTCGTCCATGTTCTTGTTACAGTTGCTGTTGTTGTGGTTATTGTTGTTTTTGGTAATGTTGTTGTTATTGTAATTGTTGTTGTGGTTAGTGTTGTAGTAGTTGTTCTTATTGTTTTTGGTTTTGTGGTTCTTATTGTTTTTCCTGTTCGTAGTGTTTTCTTGGATTTTTTATCATTTTTGTTGCTGTTGTTGTTGTAATTATTGTTGTTGCCATCCCTTAAGTGTCCCTCCGAAAGCGTCCAAAGCGCAACAGCCACAGACCAACCCCCCTCCCCTCGTCTTCTTCGCACGTTTTCGTCTTCGGTTCGTCTTCTTCCGCTTCAACTTGGCTTCAGCTTCGGCTTCGATATCGTATTTCCGTTTCCGCCGCCTCGTGTCGGCGCCGGGTGGAACCGAGAGGAGCGATGAGGGGGAGCAAGGAAGAGCGAGAAGGAAGAGGCGTGTTGGCACAATGAGATTTTTATTAAAAAGTTTATTATTTTGTGGCTTCGGCGTAACAAGTTTTCAAGTTTATTGCGCATACGATTCCGCCAGAGACGCCGAATAAAGGGGGAGGAGAGGCTGACGATTGTCACCTTTCGCCCCCGGCGGCAACAACAACAACCGCAACAACAACAAGAAGAAGGACAACGCGTCGCATTAACGTCAACAGCAGCGTCGCCATGAGAACAGAACGGAAATGAAAAGGAAATCTTTGTCGCTTCGACAATAAAACAAAGGCCACGCGGACGAAGGTGAGGACAAAGAGGGAGAGCGAGAGAGAGAGAAGAAGGAGATGCCAAGGGAGTCGTGGGTGAGCGGTGTCCTTGTTACGACAAAGCGGAAAGCGAGCAAGTGGAAAAGTTTTTATGCGAATCTTTTATTGTCGACAATTTGCCGAAAGAACTCGCCGCCGTCGCGGGGGGTGGGGTGGACAAAAGGCGGGGGTGGTCATGAGGGATGGGGCGCTGAGGTTGGCGAGGGGGCGTGGCGGGGTCTGGGCGCGTCTACAGGGCGTCTCGAGGTCGAGGTGGACGACACGATTCGAGGTGAAGCCGAGGTTCCTTTTTTTGGAGAGGATGGACGAGGATCTGTCTATCAAAGGTTTCCCAATGGGTCTGACCTCCGATGATGATGACGTCAGCCCACTTGCCACGCCCACAAACACCACACCCCTCCCATCGACTGTCGGCGGGCGGTCGCAAGCGCAAAACACGATTAATTATGCATTAAAAGCCGAATCTCGCCGGCAGAAGGAAGGAAAAGGACGAAGGGAAGAGGGAAAGGGATGGGACGAAGTGTTGCATTGAATGCGAAATGCAGACACTGTAACAACAACAACAAAGCGTCGGGCGTCGAAGTGCAACATGGAACCCGAAACCGAGCACGACATTAATTAATTGCTGCGGCTCAGAGGCTCATCATTAAATTGGTCAAAGGACGAACAGAGAAAGAGAAAGAGAGGGAGAGACAAAGGGCAAAGGACAGACATATGGACAGGCATTCGGACAAACAGGACGACAGCTGGCAGATGGCGAGCGAGCGCGAGACAAACACGACCGGACGAACAGGCGCCGGAGACAATCTCAGTGGATTACAGTTAATTGCCCGAGTGATGGACGGAGGGAGGGAGGAAGAGATTGAGGGGTGATGAGAGGGAGGGACGAGGAGAGGGAGAGAGATGAGAGATGAGAGAAGGAGGGAGAAACAGAAGAGGGAGAGACAGAAGAAGGAGAGAGAAATTTAAGGACGAGGAGCGCGATTCTCAGCCATCGATGGGTTGAGGAAGGGATGAGAGATGGAGGGATGGATGGAAGGATTTGTTGGTGACTGGAAACGTCGCTCGGCGGAAATAATTATCGAGTGGCCGCGTCGTGAGGATTAAAAATATTTTTCACCATTCGCAAAAAGCTGATCGAGATCGAGGGTTCGAGGGATGAAGCTTGAAGAGGTTGCAACATGGAGTAATGAATAATTTGCATGTATGGAGAGGAGTGTGATTGTGTGTGTTTGTGAGTGTGAGGGCGGGAGAGGAAGGGAGAGGGAAAAGGAGGGAAACAACAATAACAACTGCTGCTGCTGCTCCTGAAGCTTAACGAGCAATCAGCGAAAAAACAAGGCGATCGCAGGATCCTCGAGGACGAGGGGAGGGAAGAGAAATGGATGATGAAAATGAAATGGAAAGAGAAGGAAGAGGAGAGAAGAATGAGAAGAGGAGCATAATAATAATAATGAATGCCACGAACCAATCAAAGGATAGCGGAGCGAAGGACGAAGAACTCGATTTAATTGACGAAATGAATCGCAAAAAATCCTGAGATAACAGACAATATCTTTTCACTCCGTGGAGTTGGGACCCCAATCCTCTGATCCGGATGAAGGGACGGAGGATCCAGTGAAATGCACCAATTGGTCGCCGGGGACATCATCCCGAGCATTGGGGATGCAATCAAAGGACATGGGATGCAAGGACGTCTGTTGATCAGAGGACTTCGAGGTCCTTAGTCGCCCATGCTTCGGTGTCAGATAGCGTCGTTCGATCTAGAGAAGATCCCCCATCCCACGATTCCTTCTGGAAGTCGAAAACATTCCCAAATTAAATCCGCGCAGGGTTCAAAATTAATTTGGCCAGGCGCCGCAATTTCGTCGTCGTCGTCGCTGCAATTTAAGAGCCAGGAACAGGGCAATAATAACAACGACAACAACAGCAGCAACAAAAAACAACAATAATAACAAAAACAAGAACAACAACAGAAACAACAGCTGTAGGAAAAACTGAAGCAACAAGAAAAACTGAAACAAAAAGAACAACAAGAAAAACAAAAACAAGAACAACAGTAAAAACAACAACAGCAAACTAGAATAAAACCAACAACAATAACAAAAACAAAGAACAACATGAACAACAACAATAAGAACAAGACAAAAGTCTACTCATATTCCGCAAATTACAAAAGTTTTACACTGTTGTTGTGTGTGCATTCGTGTATCGGTGTTTTTGTGTTGGTGTCGGTGTCTGTGTGTCTATCTGTCTGTCTTTGTGGTAGTAAATGTGTGTGTGAGAGAGAGAGATCCCGAGTGTATGCCGGTGTGTTCCCAGTTGAGTTTGTTGCCATTTTTTCTGCCTTCCTCCCAATCTTCCTCTCTCTTGTTCACTCCCCCTTCCTATCTCTCTCTCCCTCTCTCTTTCACTCTCCCTTGCTGTCTTTTGTTGCAGGCGGCTAATAATTATAATTGTTATTAAAAAACGCAGCCACCGCCGCAAACAACAAACAGAACAAGGGAACGAAACGAAAGACGAGGTGGGAGAAGGAGGAGAGAAGGGAGGTGGGGTAGAAAAGCGAAAAGAACAAGCAGAGAAACAACAACAATGACTCTCAACCTGCCGCATCCTGTTGCCACAAGAAACGAAGGCGATGGTGGCGGCAGCAGGAGGCGAGCAACATATGAGTTGGCAGCATTTATCATTTTCCACCCACTCCTCCCTCATCCACTCTCTCTCTCTCTTTCACACACTCTCATCTCTCTCACCTCACACACACCCTCCTCCCCACACACACACGGACACGCTCCTGGCTCGCCGCAACTTCCGCCCGCCGAGCTCCGAAGGTGCCGGCTCGGGTTTCGCCGTCGACGTCGTCGTCGTCGTCCTTTGGGAGGCCGCCTCCTGTGTCCATGTGGGACTCTGTGTGTGTGTGTGGCTTTGTAAACGCTTTGCTGTCGTGGCGGTCGGCCCCGTCGACCCTGCATCGTGGAGCGTCGTCTCAAATGACTGCGCGACCCGTGCGTCGCAAGCGGCAGCGACCGGAAGTGGGTGCGGCTGCGGCCGGAAGGACGGGCGGAGTCGCGGCCTGCGCCATCGCAGCCGCCGCTCCAGGGTCGCCCCGAGGCCCGACGCGGTCTCCTCGAACCTCGCTCTCTCCGTGATCCCAACTCCTGGATCCTGTTCTCCAGCCTGGGTTCCAACCGCAGGCCTCGGGCCCCGCGAGACGATCATCACCCCAGGCGACAACTTGTCATCGTCGTCCTCGTCTTCGCTGTCGTCCTCGTTGTCGTCTCCGTCCTTCTTGTCATCTTCATCATCATAGTCATCTTCATAGTTATCTTCGTCGTCGTTGCTCTCGTCGTCTTCGTCCTCCCGGGCTTCGCTCGTGATTATTTCTGCTCGCAAATTACGAAAGTTAGTCGCAAAGAGTCACGAGGTGCGTCGTCTCGTCCTTCGTGCCCCGTGTCATCGCCTTTGCCACGCCTCCTCGCGCCCCCCGCCCCATCGGCTGGCCAAAGTTCGCCGCTCTTGCGCACGTAGGCAATACGAAACGTGATTTCCCGCCTGATTTTTGACATTTCCCTCGCTAGCTCGCCATCACCGCCACCGCTCGCTCTCGTCCTGCGTCTCCCTCACCCCCTCCCCTTATGCCTCCCCCTTCCACAATGCAACGCGATATCCAATTAACATCGACCCACCGACCTCCATCCACTCTTAGACCTCGAAAATCAGAAGGAAATGCAGAGGAAGCGACTTCATAAAAACGCCCGATGACACTATGTATTCTTCCGGCTTCCGGTTTCCGGTTTTGCTCTGCTCCGGCATTTTCCCCGTAATTTTCCTATGTTGCTTTGGTCGCCCGGTCGGAGTCCGGGGATCGAGGGCCAGGAAGGGATCGGCAGGACAGGGCAGGATCAGACCCAGATCGGCCGCCGTGACGCGGAGGACGTGCGAAGGAGTCGGAGCCGCCGAGTCCTCTCAGAGACTCTGGCTCTGTCTCCTCGATGAAGATGAGTCTCTTGTGCTGCAGAAGGAGATGGAGCTAAAGAAGAAGAAGGAAGTGAAGAAGGCGATGAAAATTAAGCTGAAGATGGAGATGAAGCAGCAAAAGGAGATGAAGAAGAAGGAGATGAAGCAAAAGATGGAACCTCTCGCTAGGTCAGGAGAACGTTCCTGGATTCGGTGACGGTCGAGTCCTCCTGGAAGATTCTCCAACTCTCCCCATTCTTCTCCAGAGAGAATCGAATGAAATTTTCTATCATACTCGATTCTCCATTCATTCCATCTCTCGCTGACCCCAAAGAGTGCGTTACAAACAGGAGCTCGGGATCAATTCCACGGCCTCCAGCCATCGTATACAAGACCACTGCTTCATTGTCCTATCCCTGCCACGCCCTCCGCCCATCACACGTTTACATGCATTTAAATTGCATTTCGCTGTTCGCAGTTTCCCGACTTCCGGCATCCGTCGGCGATATTTAAAGCGCTCCTCCGCTCACATTCGACATTCGATCGTCCGACGTCCGTCGTTCGTCGTCGTCCTTCTTCCATTAATTCCTTATTTACACAAATCTCGAAGCCATCCATTATTCACCGAGCGCTGCGAATCACCGCCAAGGGTCTCTTTCTCATTATTCAATGTAAAATTTATAACGCATCAGTGGCTGCGCCAACACCAACGGCCATCCATTCGGGCGGCCATTCATCGATTCATCGATCGATCGATGGATTCAAACGTCGCCCAGTCGCGTCGGTCGCTCGGTCGTCGATTGGTTCGTTGGTTGGACAGACAGATGGACAGACAGACGGACAGACGGATAGACGACGCATCATTTGCATTTGCCTCGCACTCGCACAATTCGATTCCAGCTTCAACAAAAGCAGCAGCACCATCCGAAACAGCAACAACAGCGAGCAATGACGACAACAACACCAGTAGCAATAACGACAACAACACCAGTAGCAATAACAACAACAACACCAGTAGTAATAACAACAACAATAGCCATCGCCAACACCATTCCAACAACTCGAACAATTCGAGCATTGAGTTGTTTGAGTTGCGCCTCACAATATGCAATAAATCTAGTTTGATGGCGAGCAGCCGAAGCGCACCGAAGCCGAACGCCACCCTCGGCAGCCCCTCCGACGACTCACACCCCCCTCGTCACCATCCGCCCCTCATCGCCAAACCAACCGTCAGACTGTCGATGCGAAGCGAGCAGTGGGGCGAAGTCAAATAAAATGTTGACATATGCCTTAAATATATGCGACAGTTTAAACTCAGACCGACAGACAGACAGACGGGCGAACGGAGGGATAGACATCCAGACAGAGAGACAGACAGAGAGACAACCAGACGAGTGGTAGAAAGAGAGAGAGACACGGATAATATCGACTCTCTCCTCCAAACACGGAATTAATGTCTCCGTGTGTGGAGGAGGTTGTGTGTATGTGTGAGTGAGTGTGTGTGACTGTGTGTGAGCGATTTATTTGCGTGTGTTGGTGAATGCAATGCAATTTATATGCTTGACATCATTATAAATTACATCATTTGAATATGTTGAAAATCCATTGAAGCCCCAAGAATCAAAAGCGAGCCGAACCCGAGGCGAGCGCGGCAGGTGGGGGTCGAAATCGTTCGGTTGTGGTGCGGATCAACGAAAGCAGCTTCCAACGTCAGTTCGCCCAACCATCCATCCGTCAGCCAGTCGGTCCATCCATCCATCCATCCATCCATGCATCCAACCATCAGGCAGCCAGGGATCCCAGTAAATAGAATCGTTTCGAGGCGGAATCTCACAAATTTTAATGCAATAAAATTGTAAAACGTCTAATGGATGTGATTAATTGCTTTTCAAATATGTCCGTCCCACCGCCCGACGACCTCCTCTCGGTGCTAATGTGTGTGTCTGTGTGTGTATGTGTGGGAGAAGGTTGTGTTAGTGGGGTAAGTGCGATTGACAGAGTGAAGGATTCCAGCAAACAATGTGTGAAAACTGCATGTTTCTCGCTCGTCTATCTATCTGTCTCTATGTCTGTCCAACAATCCATCTCTCCTTCATGCTGCTCTCTCTCTCTCTCTCTGTCTGTCTGTTCATCTGACTGACTTGCCCGGAGATTATGAGGTGAACATGTTTTCCAGAGGCCGTCGGACCATTTGAAAGATCAGCAAGTGGAATACACGAGACGATTGAAGAAAGCTTTCAGAAACTGCTCCATGATTAGATGGGACTAAGAATCAAGGATCCTTTAATCCTTCAAACCCCAAGGCGGACGACACGCCCTCCCCACCGCCGCCTCCCAATTGTCTTCGTTTTAAGGTGTCAAAAACACTGAGTGCGTGGCGCCTTCGTCACTGCGTCGTCCCCGCCCCCTGGCTCCAAGTGCGTGGCACGAGAAATGACAACTGTCAGCGGCAGTGACAGCGACAGTGACAGCGAGAGAGAGAGCGACATTGAGTCGCGAGTGACAGCGGCAGTCGAGCGCCGAGTGTCAAAGAGTCCTTCGGCATGTCTTCAAATCGGGACAGCGGGGCTTTGAAAAGGAAGCCCGAATTCCCCCACCCCCCCGCATTCGGTCGCAGATCCTTTCGAGCCATTCAATGGCGAGCATCGAAGAATCGGAGAGTCACCATCTTGTTCTATCCGTCCGTCTTTCCGTCCACCTTAGCAAAGACAAAGACAACAAGAAACAATGATGATCGAAATAAACCAACAAAGGGGAATCCAAACAAATGCAAGAGTGTATTGAGAGCGAGGGGGAAGTGGGACAGGGGGCGGAAGAGGGGTGGTGGCGTGGCCAACCATTGTCGCATGTTCGCGGACGTTGTTATTAACTGCGGAACAGTGTTGCCTCTTGCAGCGACGAGATCCCATCGCGGCGGCGGATTTTTCATTTTAATTCCAAATGCGTTTTCTATTGTCTATTGTCTTCCGATGCTGCTGCTGCTGCTGCTTCTGCTTTGGAGCAGCCTCCATTATGGAAAACCCCCTCAGCTCTCTCTCGGTCCCTTCAAGCGTCTGTCCGTCCCTGTCCTTTGTCTCGCCCAGCAGCGAAATATGACACAGAAACGCCGAGATAGCGCTGAGCAAATATTATTGCCGCATCCGGGACAGGAGGCGGAACCGGAAACGCTGGATGGGGGGTCATAGAGAGGAAGCGGACGGTGGGCGGAAGGGGGTGGAGCTGGAGGGGGAGCCCCCGAGGACGAGGACGAAACAATGGCGCGATATCAGTTACTGCGCCATTTTGATTTATGTTCGCGAAATGCGGTTTTCATTTGCGCGAGCTCCCCACGTTCTTCTTCTCCCCCACCCCCTTTGGCCACCCACCGCCCACTGGCCACCGGCCACGCCCCCGCCGCAGGCAGCCAAACAAATTTTTATTCATCGCCAACATATTTAATTGTCGACAAGAAGGACGACGACGACAACGAAAACGAGGACGGAGGATAAGGATGAGAAGAAGGAGGACGGGAACGGGAACGGGAACGAGGACATTGGTGGATCAGAGGGAGAGGAGGTGACGATGAGGAGGAGGAGGAGGAGAAGGAGAATGAGGAACAAGAAGAAGCGCATGATTAATTTTCCAAGTGGTTGTTGTGTGTTGTTTATTATTCTCATTGTTGTTATAACTTGTTGTTGTTATTATAATTGTTCTTGTTATTAATGTTGTTATTGGACTCATTGTTGTTGTTTTTTTTTTTATTCTCATTGTTGTTATAATTTGTTGTTGTTGTTCTCCCTGGATCGAATAATTATCCTACATCGTGCTCGTGAGCCTGTTGGAGACTGAATATTTTCCGATTAATTTGCGAATAAATGTACTGACAGCAAAAACAACAACAATATTTTTAATACAATCAACCACAACAACAACAATAGCAACAACAACAACAATAACAAAAACAATCAATGGCACTAGCAATCAATAAAAATAAAATTCTTCGTATTTTAAATGGGAGGAAAACGCACGATTGTGACAAAAAAGGGGAGCAGATGGAGGGAAGGGGGAGGACCGAGAGGCTACTGGAAGACGAAGAAATATAAGATGGAAAATGAAGAAGAAGAATCAAGCCATAATGAACGCCATAGAAATGGACCAAGGACGATGGAAGAAATCGTCCAGAGAATTTATGGAAACTCAATTAAAATAAACGAAATCAAGCGGACGAGAGGAAGAGTGGAGGAGGAGGAGGAGAAGAAGACGAGGGGAGGAGGCGACGAGAGGACGACAACCTCACAGTTTGTATGAGCCGTCCCTCCCACCTGCCACGCCCCTACTCCTCCCTCTGCCAACTGCCCAACGGATTCGCAGCCGACTCCGATCGCTCGTCGAAGGCTGAAACGAGGGTCGTGAGAGGGGAGGAGGGGGCGAGTCAAGGACATTCAAAACCCCAAAATAATGAGTAAATATTCGGAAAATATTAAATTGCAGTCCGAATAAATTCAAAAGCCCCATCGTCGAAGCCCCATCGGCCGATGGCCCGAACGAAGCCACCTTCGCGCTGGTGGCCGAGCGCATGTGGTTGTGTTTAGTGACGTTCCAATACCGGTGTGTAGTCGATGTGAGTAGTCAAAAACAAAATTTCAACTAAAAATCGGTGCGAAAAGAAGTAATCGGATTTAAAAGTCGGTATAATCGTACTCGTACTCATTTCACATATACGTACATATACACACGAAAACCTGCACTTTTAGCGCCTCTAGAAACTAAAAGCTGACGTATTGTGTTTTTAACTAACAATTAACAGTAAAATATATTCAATCAAATATATTATGTAGATAGTTTTATTTATTTATTTTGTTTGATCCATTCAAAAGTCTGTTTGAATTTTTGTAATGCATTTTTGTATCAAAATTATAAATAAATAAAAAATTTCAATACATTGTCAATTTAGTCGGTACCGTCAAAATATTTGTAACAAATAGTCGATTCAAAAAATAATCGTTTATCGTGCCATTTACTCGAGTATACGAGTATTTTTACTCGTACTCGGACGAACACTAGTTGTGTTTGAGGTTCTGTGTTTGTGCTTCGCACACACACACATATAGACACAAACTGACACACACACACATATCCACTGCATATTCACATTTGCGTGGCTCCAGGCCACGCGTGTGTCTGTGTGTGTTAATATCTCTGCGGCTATTTTCGTTGCTTTTATTGTTTTTCCTACTAACCCATAGATATGTATTTATTGTGCGAATTTTGAGGTGAAAAAAAGGCTTTAAAAAAAGCAACAACAACAACAAAACAATATTTGGTTAAAATAATAATTGTTGTGTTTTTTTCCCTCACTCACGTATTGTTATTGTTTTTATTTGGGGCGCCTTTTTTTCTGTTGTTATTGTTATTCTTGTGCAGCATGCGAAAACATAAATGAATGCTTTTGGTCATTAGAGGTGTTTATCTGGAAACAGCAACAACAACAACAACAACAACAATGGGAACAATAACAAAAACACCTCAACATCACCACAATGAACAAAAACAACAACAACGCAGTCAGAGATAACTTCAATCATTATTATTGTTGGTGGTGTCGAACGGCGAAAAGTGAATAATTCTCGTCCGTCCTTCCACTGTTTATTGTCATATTTTTTAGTTGGACTTTAATTGAATTCCCTAATTAAATATCTACAAATTAATCTCTGCCGGCGTCTGGTCGTCGGCGGCATCGTCATCGCGCAGTCGGCGGCGACGTCAGCGGCGACGTCAGCCGCAGCGACTTCCTACGACTTCTTCGCCTTGGCGGCCGCGACGCGACTTCGGCGCCGCACGAGCGCGCGAACGAACCGCGCCGCCCGCCACAGCAACCACAAGAGCAGCGCGCCGAAGTAGAGCAGCAGCGCCACGCTGTCCAGCGAGTAGTAGACGAACCAGTTCAGGTCGACCGCCTTCGTCCGCAGCGCGACGCTGGCGGCCTCGCCGTGCCGCAGCAGATGCTCAATCCACCACAGCGCCGTGTCCAGGGGCGTCGACTCGCGCTGCCGGAAGAGTCGCGCCAGGGTTGCCGCGTTCTCCGCGTAACTGAGAAAAGGAAGTGGTCATAAATAAATCTGTGATAGAGGAAATGAATGGAAAGACGCACTCACCTCGGCTGCAGGAGCTCGCGCAGCTCCGACTCCAGCCGGTCGCGCTCGATCTCGCCGAAGTCCAGGATCCGCCCGACCCGCCGGTTCTGCACCGCGTGCCCGTTCAGGAACTGGTCGCCGTAGATGGGCGTCACGAGCAGCGGGGTGCCGCAGTAGGCCGCCTCGGTCACGCCCAGCAGCCCGCCGTGGCCCCAGAAGAGCTTCACCTTCGGGTGACCTGCAAACAGATTGAGTTTCTCTCTCTCTCTCTCTGATGGCGCCCACTCACATAACAAAGTCAGCTGCGGCGCCCACTGGAGGAACAGGAAGTCCGCGCTGTCGGTGGGCGGTCGCTCCGGCTCCTCCCACTTCCAGACCACGCGCAGCTTCAGCCGGTGCAGGGCCGCCACGATCTGCTGCAGCCTCGGCGCGTCGATGCTGGAGGCGCGCACCATGGAGCCCCAGCTGATGAAGACCACGCCCTCGGGCGACGCCTGCAGGAAGCGCTCGACGTGCGCCGGCAGCGGCCCCTGCGCCTCGCGCTCGTCCACGTGCACGCCGCCGATCTCCTTCAGCTGCGGCGTCGTCGGGCGGCTGCCGCTCAGCGAGTAGTGCTGGTTGACGAGCACCAGGCTCGTCCGGGCCTTGGCCACCTGCTCCACGTCGACGTCGACGCCGAGGTACTTGCGGACGACGCGGTTGTCGTTGTGGGTGGTGATGAGCCTGCGAGACGAGACGGGTTGAGAAACACGCGCCGACCAGGTCGAGCACGCACTCACCTGTAGAGCAGCTTGTTGAGCCGGGCCTGGAGGAAGTTGAGCAGGCGCTGCTGCCACGTCAGCTCCTCCGGGAAGCCGATGAACTCGGACTGCACGTGCGAGGGCGTGTCGGGCAGCAGGACGCGGTCGTAGTACCAGGGCATCAGGGCGCAGCTGCTCAGGCCCACCACGGGCGCGCGCAGCACGTGCGCCACCCCCAGGCAGCAGTCGCTGTTGAAGAACTCGGTCACGACCAGGTCGTAGGGGCGGCGGGCGTGGCGCCGCAGCAGCTCCTCGACGTGCCCCGAGCGGTAGAAGCGCTCGCAGGAGGCCTGGCCCTCGTGGTGCAGCGCGAAGAACTCGTCGATCAGCACGGGCAGCGCGCGCGACGGCGTGAACCGGTCCAGGCGGAAGACGTGCATCGTGTCGGCGCCCTCGAGCAGCAGCTCCTCGTAGTTGGGCGGCGGCGGCCGCGGGCTCGCGATGTAGGTCACCACGGTGACGTTGTGGCCCCGCTCGGCCAGGCCGCGCAGCACCGGGAAGAACACCTTGAAGTGGCTGTAGCCGAAGTGCGGGAAGAGCCCGAGCACGTTGCTGCCCTCGGCCCCCGGCCGGCCCAGCGCGGCGACCGTCAGCAGCGCCCACAGCCAAGCGCGACACATCGCAATCGCCGTCGTCTTATTTTTTTGTTCTCACTTGATTGTGCTCGGTTATCTCTCCGATCGCGGTGCAGCGATCGAGCGGACGCGGTCACCTCCGTCGGTCGGTTCCGCCTCGCTTCCTTCTCCGCGTCGCGGGAACAAGTTCTGGTCGTGCGCGTGTCGATCGACGTCGTCTGCCGAGAGGCCCCGACCGCCGCTAGCAAGCTCCCGAATCGAACTGCTCCACGACCTTTCCATCGGCGAGCGCCAACAGTCTTCGCGAATCTCTCTCTCTCTATCTTCCGTTCCGCTCCGTTCAAAACAATTGCTTTGGGTGCGAGTCGTAAACATGGGGAACGTTGCCCCCCAATTTCCTTATCTCTCATTTCGCTACTTTGTCGCCTTCCACCAGATCCCGTGTCTCTCTCTCTCTCTCTATCGATACTGGTTCTTCAACCCAAATATTAATAAATATTCTTTCCCTAGTGCATATAATATTTGCTGTTGCCACATCATGATTGAAAAATTACATTTAATAGTAATTTGTAAGGTCCCTTGGTCGATTTACAAACTTTGTGCGTTATTCACAGAAATTTTAGAAATTTGAAAAATAAGTTGTTTGATAATAAAATATGTTTGACCAAAATTGTCGAATTCGAGTTTTTTTTTTTTTTTTGAAAATCGAGGAAACACGTACTCGGATCATAAAATCATAATCATAAAACGCTCGTTTCTTTTTTCACCCTGTTTCGCAAACTCGTTCGCTATATATTTTTTTTGCTTTTTAAAGATAAATATATATATTAAATATTCAAAAAATCGTACAAATTTCATTAAAATTTGATTTCAACAAATAAATTATAAAATCGAATTATAAAAATCGAGAAACGGTCGATACATGAAATTTTGGCTTTCTCATTTTTATATTAATAAGCGACTTGTATAAAGCGAATGTTCAATATGGGATAACTGGGATATCATTATTAGAATGACACTTTATGTGTGATTAGTTACTACCAATCTATATGTGAAACGCGTTCGATGTGGTAACGACCATCAACACGACGACAACATGGTGTCTGAGGGAATTATCGTTCTGTTTCCAGAGATAGTGATTATTTGAATTAGTCATCGAAAAAATATTTTGTTTGAATAATTTCCTTAAAACAGAATAAATTAAAGAAAAGAGAGTCGTCGTGTTGCATTCGAAATAATCGTCTCCATAAGAACTAATGTAAAAATAATTTGACGCAATGTCGCTGCCGCATCGCATGTGTTTGCCACATAATCACCCCCATGCCAAAAGAAACTTAATCAAGCAGCCCTGAATGCAGAAATTCAACTCGATGCTTTCGGCCGAACTCACCACGCGACAGCAGCGCACCCTCGTTTCCACCACTGGTACGTGACCCGAATGAGTGTACCATGTGTGTGTGTGTGTGTCTACTTCGTTCGCCGTTCGGTTAAGAATTTTTTTTCATCGTTCGTGGTCAAAATTGCGGCCGTAAATTGCGAAAAGCGTTGAAAAAATGCAAAAATCTGAAACAAATATGTGAAAAAGTGCGCGAGTCCCGTGGGATACGAAGAAGGCGATAATTAACAATAATCGAATTAAGGACAAATTGCGCGCGAGAGTCTGAGCGGAGTGTGCGGCTGAAAACAAAAACATCGAGCCCTCGCTTTCTGCGCTCGAGATCGCAGAGGAGAAGCCCAAAGAAAGGAATATTCGCCCAGTCGGGCACCGAATTCCAAACTTGTCCAAACTTTCCGCGGTAGTGAGGAATTGTTGCGAGTTGTGAAATGTTTGTAAGCTGGCGTGAATTTGGCGCGGATCGAAATTACGCAGCGTAGAAAGAACGACCGAAATCGATTTTATTTGTTGTGCGCGGCGCACTGTTTGGGAGGGGGAGTGAAGAGTGCCGCAGAACAGAGCGCGCTGGTTTTATTTGCACTAAACAATGGCGTCGCTTGCGTCGACGGCGACGGCGATTGTGACGGCGACTGCGATTTCTTCGTTGGGTGCTGCACCGGCCGTTGCACCACCGTCAAAACAAGACAATGTCGTCGTCGCTGCTGGTCCGACAGACCAAAATGAAAAGCGCAACAACTTTCGGGAAATGGCGGAGGAAAAATCGAGAGAAACTGTGCTGCCAGCGGAGCCCCAGAGGCCCTGCCTCAACGGGCTGAGCGAGGCTTCGTTTGCGGCGCCGCTCGCGATGCCTCCGAACTCAAGAAGTGTCAGCGGCGAACGTGTCGAGAAGCACGTAGCAACAGTGTCCAGCCATGTCGGGGCTGCGGAGGGACAGGCGGCAGCAGCTCCTCTTCAAGTGAAGGTGCCGGCCCCAGGGACAGAGAGAATCAACTCGCCGGAAGTGGGATCTGGTCAGGAGACTCCACGAAAGGATGACAAAGGTAAAGAGTTCATAGTTAGTCATTGCATTTTGATTCATTTGTATTTCTCTTCCAGACAAAAGCCACAAAAAGAAGAAGAAGGAAAAGGACAGGGACCGAGACCGCCGGCGAGACAAGGATAAAGAGAAGGACAGGTCCGATAGAAAGGACAAGGAACGCAGCTCGAGCCAGAGTGGGACTAAAGAAAGATCGGACACTTCTATTAACAACAATAGTTCCAGCAGAGAGCGCGACAAGCACAAGAGCAAATCCAAATCAGGAGATGGCAACCGCGAATCCAGTGATAAATCGAAATCCAACTCATCTTCGTCCTCCAAATCGAAAGATAAGCCGGTCAACAACAGCGTTGTAGAAAAGGAGAAAGAAAAAGTATGCGGTTCCCCCGATCATGATGTATTTAAACTAAGTTGTCTCTTATCTTTCAGATATCATCTACACACAGTTCTTCTAATAATAGACGGCGAAGCTCGGAGAGCAGTCGAAGCAGTCACACTAGTTCAACGAAATCCTTCCCCAAAAGCTTAGACGAAGAACTGCCTAAAGAAAAACCGGGCAAAGAGGCAGAAAGTAGCATCGAAGCTAAATTAGAATCAAACCCCCAATCACAAGAGTCTACAGAAATTAAAATTAAGATAGAAACTAAACCAGAAAGTCCAGCACCAAAA
The DNA here is from genome assembly GCA_017309665.1 of Coelopa frigida. Classification (NCBI taxonomy): domain Eukaryota; kingdom Metazoa; phylum Arthropoda; class Insecta; order Diptera; family Coelopidae; genus Coelopa; species Coelopa frigida. The sequence continues at coordinate 1,379,538 of CM029565.1, read as the reverse complement.
TTGGAAATGTGTGTGAAAACTGAAGCTCCTTTGTCGCATGTGGACAAAGTAGTGACGAGCGAAATTAAACTTGAACCAAAGGAAGAGAAGCAGAGTACTGCAGTCCCTTCGCTCAATTTAGAGCCAGTAAAAGTGAAAACTGAAACACCAACTCTGAATGGAAATGATTCATCGCTGACATGCGAAAATACTTTCTCCCAATCCTCAAAAGCCGCTGTGATTCCAATAAAAGATGTGAAATCTTGTAAAACAAATGATCCAGTTCCCGCTCCCATTCAACTGGAGACTCCTGTAACCAAGACTCGTGAGGAAGTGAGCCGAGTTCTCGATTTTAACCACCTCGAGAAGGAGGCCCTTTCGAAGCCCAAAGAAACAAAAAACAACAACATACTAAACAATCAAAATTCCTTAAGTGCGGCGAATGAAAAGTCAGTACACGGTCTCGGTTCAAACCAGAAACCGCACAGTGTAGCGACGAGTCCCATGACGATGCCGTCACCTGCAGCTAAGTCGTCCTCCACATCGAACAGCCATCATTCCTCTACTTCGTCCTCGAGTTCAACTTCTCGCAAATCATCCTCCAGTGGAAGCAGCCACCACCACAAATCGCATGCGTCTTCTTCGTCGAAGTATTCGTCTCGTGACCGCGACAGAGAATGTTCCAAGTGCTATAAGCGTTCCAAGATACGACGCAACAGTATTGGTACACAGTCCATGCAACAAGTACCTGCCCCCGGGCCCGACCGTCGCGATGGCCGTCCCGCCATCGGATTAGAGCATCTGAAGTACGGTCGCTATATCCAAGTAGAAGTTTACCCCAATGGAGGAGCATCAGTCGTGCATCTCTACCAAGACGAGATCGACTCACTTTCGCCGGAGGAGATGGATGAATTGGTGGACGAATTCTTCAGTGTGTGCTTCGCCGAAGACGAACAAGGGTATGCACATCATGTGATGGGCATCGTTCACGACGCGGCAAAATATATACCGGATCTTCTGGAGCACATGGCAGATAATTATTCCACACTCACAGTAAAGGCCGGCGTTCTAGGCAGAAACTCTGATATCGAAACTTGCACGATGGCACAGTACAACGAACAGGTTTGTTGTAAGCAGACACTCACTTTGGGCAGATTAATAGGGAGTTTCTTTTATAGGTGGTTCGAAATTATTGTCAAGGAACTTTTCGTTATGGACCCTTGCATCAAATAAGTTTGGTTGGAAAGGTTCACGAAGAGGTCGGGGGCTACTTTCCAGATCTCTTGGGACGCATTGAGTTTAATCCGTTTTTAAAGAAGGTATGTAACTTTTCATAATTTATAATACATTCATTATATGCTCAATTTGTTAACAGACAATGCCATGGGGATCGTACTCTATTTTGCAAACTGATCCCAGGCTCTCCAATGACGGCCCGATTCTGTGGATACGTGCTGGCGAACAACTGGTACCTACAGCTGAACTAAATAGCAAAACTCCCCTTAAGCGTCAAAGGTAAATATAAAATTGCATTGCGAAATTGCGAACTCATAAAAATATTTGTTATCTTCTCCTTCTGCTTTCAGAACGCGCATCAATGAGCTGCGCAATTTGCAGTATTTACCCAGATTATCTGAAGCCCGAGAGACTATGATCGAAGACCGTACAAAGGCACATGCCGATCATGTTGGACATGGTCATGAACGAATTACAACCGCAGCTGTTGGTATGTAACAATTGGTTGACGATAGAATACTTTTAATTTCAAATGAAATATATTTTAGGTATTTTAAAGGCCGTACATTGTGGACAATCGTACACCCAAAACCGTATTACTAAGGATGTAGTTGCATTTGCAGCACAAGATTTCAACTACTTGGTAGAGATGTTGCAGCTAGATTTACACGAACCTCCGATCTCTCAGTGTGTGCAATGGATTGAAGACGCGAAGCTGAACCAGTTGCGTCGAGAAGGCATTCGGTATGCTCGGATACAACTGCACGATAATGACATCTACTTTTTACCCCGCAATATCATTCACCAGTTTCGAACTGTGACCGCTGTTACGAGTATCGGTGAGTTTTTGATTGTTAATATCAAATTATAAAAGTTACTTAAAATTGGTTTTGTAGCTTGGCATCTCCGTCTTCGTCAATATTATCCTGGACAGGAAGTCATCAATGAGAAAAATAACCCAGTTCTTGCCGAACCCCCGCATTATAAGGAGAAGCAGACGATTCTACCGCACCCAGTATCTCTCGAAGACGGAGGTAAAAAGACCCCCTGTAAGCGTTCCCATGATGGCAAGGCAAAGAAATCCGATGCAAAAAAGTTAATCGATTTGGATGCCAGGGATAGACGATCAAGTGAAAGCGGGGCCGAAGATTCGAATTCCAAGGATGGCGTAGACGGCTCCACGACACCGGGTAGAAAGAAGAATGCAAAGGAAGAATCTAAAATCGACATGAGGAAAATGATTTTGGAGCATAATATTCTAAAGCCAACTGTAGACCAACAACAGAAACCAACAGCAGAAGCACCATCAAACACAATATCTGTTGAAAAACCACTCAAGGATAAAGAACACAAACCCAAATTGAAAGCAAGCACAAATAATCATTCGGCACACAACGTAATTACCTCGTCATTAACATCCACACCAATAAAATCAGCGACTTCATCCACGACAACAAAATCAGCGATTTCATCCACGACAACAAAATCAGCGATTTCATCCACGACAACAAAATCAGCGATTTCATCCACACCAACGAAGTCAACGATTTCAGCCACACCAACGAAGTCAACGATTTCATCCACTCCATCAAAATCAGCGATTTCAGCTTCAAGTCAGCGTCATCACGAGAGCGGGAGCCACAAAAAGGATCGTCGGGACTCAGGCGGAGGAAGCAGCAAATCGAGCTCTCATAGGCATGTTAGCTCCTCCCAGTCAAGCTCTCACAGCAAGAAAGTTCACACTGTCGATGCTAATCCTCATGCACCATCACCAGCTAAGATTCCCAAGTTACCGGAACCGATAGTGCCGGCCTTACCGTTGCCACTTGTGCCTCCCACGCCTTTTTCGCACCGCGAAGCCTACGTAAATAGTTTAAATCAAAAAGAACCAGAAATCAAAATTCAAGTACAAATCGTGTCCGATGAACCTCCTGCCACAGCTCGCGTCCCCACTCAAGACAATCTTGTAGTATCCGCCCCAGAAGCGACTCTCGCAGACGTTGGATTGACGCTGCTTTCGTCGGTGGACTCGCCTTCGTCGCAGCCCCAGCTGATTGTAGACCACGAGGAGGAAGTTATTGTGTCCGAGGACGTGGAGGTTGTCTCCGTTCCACCACTCCCACCTCTGCCCCCTTTACCACCCCCTCCGCAACCCCATATTGCGCCTCCGCCTCCACTTCCTCCTCCACAACCGCCCACACCCGCTCAGATGTCTACGACAACGGCCTCTTCTCATCCGCACACCGTTAATTCCAATTCGCAAACAACACCGCGTCCAAAGTCATCATCATCCTCGACGAACTCCTCCTCGTTGCCGTCGTCTGCTGGCCAGAAATCTCACAAACCAAATTCCAAGTCGTCAATTATCCGAACGCCAGCCCCAACATCGTCCTCGGTGGATCTCCTGAGCTCCATCATGGCCAGCATGGACAACTCCACAACATCACATAACAGCAGCAGCACGTCGTCAACCCTGCACTAGTTGTTGTACGTGTATATTTTATGATCTGAAATTGATTCTTAGGATCCTCGCACACCCTTGGCACTTCAATACGGCTTGTGTCTGGGATCGTTATAGTTGCACTGGTGCCATATAATGCAGGTCGAGGCTTCAAAAGTCCTCGCAGACATTGTGCTTGGCACTCTAGGATAGACACAAGCCACATTTTCCTTAAATATTTGTTGATTTTTAAAATTGTTATTTGCTATGAATTTTAAAGAAGTCCTCAACAGTTTGACAAGCGGCAAATCTTTGTACATAGGAACGTTTAATATATTCTTTAGAAGATTGTAAGATAGAAGAATATAGTATTTATACCGAGATATGTCTGAGAAGTGTAGATGTGAGTAAGGAAATAGTTTTTATTTATTTGAGATACACTTACTACAAGGTTTATTTAAATTTAAAGTATGACTTAATTAGGCTTTACTTGTAGAAAGCTAAACGCTGTCCATAATAATCGCCCCAATAGCTTTTCACATTCTCCGTTATGATTTCATTTCTCTTTTTCTAATCTCATTCGTACATGAATGTGGAGTTGACTTTCCGACAGGAGTTAAAAACCCGCACACAATATTGAAGAGGAATTTGTTTACTTATTATCAGTTAAATAATTACTTGTAAGGCGTAAAAATAAAACTATATATACATATATAAATATATATTCATATATACTAGAAAACCTAGAAAGCATATATTATGATAAACTTCAAAAATTATATTAATACAAAACTACCAATAAAACTTTGTTATAATTTAAACCTCCCGACTATTGCTTTTTATACCCTACAACCTGTGGGTAAGGCTATTGTGAGTCACATTTTAATGAACCCTCCATTAGACAGAAGTCAATTCAATTACTATTTTTAAAACGTTTTATTTATCTGCAAACACATAGGTACAAAAGGTTACATTTAACAAAAATACAAACAAAATCTTTATACAATTTCATACACCTCAACAATTTCCAAGGTCACGCTTAATACCTCCACAGACTTAATTAAAATCATATAATTACACGAGGCAGAGTCATTTGCGGGCGCACTTGCCAATGCCAGCGGAAAATCACTGTGCTCTCATTTACAATTTGGCACGAAGGGTTTCGATGCGGCCCTGGGCCGAACGCTGCAGATCCATCAGCTTCATGGCCACTCCCATGTTGCCCTGGATCTTGATTTTGCCCTGGAAGAAGGCCTTCTGAGGCGGTAGTTTGCCGGTGATCAATTCGGTGACATCCTCATCGCTTACGATGAATGTAATATCGGTCTTATCTGCAATAGATTTAAATATAACATTTTTAATTAATAAATATTAATAATATAATTAATAATTAATAACAATCGTAATCGTATTTAATCGGTTCACTCACCAGTTCCGTTGAAGATAATCTTGCCCTTGCCTTCCTTGGCGTTGATCACCCAGTAGCCCGTCTGGCCCTTGGGACCGTTCGTAACCTTGAATCCGTAGACGGCTCGCACCTTCTCAATCAAGTTGTCCTTGTCTTCGACCATTGCCTGCTCGAGGAGCTTCATCAATGGGGTTACCTTGAAGCCCTCGGGACTGCTGGCAGCCGCAGCCGTCAGGTTGTATTTGACTCCGGCGGCTGCAGGGAAGCCCAGGCGATAGAGGCCAACGACGACGGCGCCGCCTAAGCCCAAGTTGTGTTGCAGGGCCAGTTTGCAGTTGGGCACTTGGCGCTTCTCGGCCAGACCACGCAGTTGCCAGCACAGTTCAGCGCACTGGGCCAGGCCGGTGGCTCCCAGAGGATGGCCCTTCGAGATGAGTCCGCCGCTGGGGTTGATGACGAACTTGCCGCCGTAGGTGTTGTCGCCGCGATCGATGAACTCCCCGGCCTTGCCCTCCTCGCAAAGACCCAGCGCTTCGTAGGTGATCAACTCGTTGGCCGAGAAGCAGTCGTGCAGCTCCACGACGTTCACATCGCCGGGCTTGTAGCCGGTCTTGGCGAAGAGGCGCGACGCCGCCAGCCGGGTCATGTCGTAGCCGGCGATCTTCATGAGGCTCTTGTCGCTGAAGGTCGACGCGGGGTCGGAGGCCATCTCCATGCCCACGATCTCAACAGCCTGGGCCTCGAGTCCGTGCCGGCGAACGAACTGCTCGGAGGCCAGGATAGCGGCGCCCGATCCGTCGGACGTTGGGCAGCACTGGAGCTTGGTGAGGATGCCCTCCACCACTTGGGGCGATTTCATAATCTGCTCCAAGGTGTATTCATCACGGAATTGGGAGTAGCTAAGGAGAATGGAAAATGTTGTGGTTATGCCATAAAATAATTCGTTTATCACTTCTTCGAGTTTGTGTACTTCTTTTGGCTATCGGCGCGATAACATTGAAAACTGTTGAATTAACAGTTAAGATAACAACTGTATTTTTAGTAAACGGTTTGAACTTTGTCAGCTTTGATAGCCAGCAGAAAAACAGCAGATTGAACTCATGACCAGATATGGGTATTAATTCGAAGAAAACAACATTCCACCCAGCTTCTCTCTTCACTTACGGGTTGTTCACCGAGTGCTTGTGGTTCTTCCAGGCGATCTTGCCAAAGTGCTCGGGCTTGGTGCCGTACTTCTGCATGTGCTCCTTGCCGGCGTTCCCGAAGATCTGGGCCGCCATGGGGCCGGTTCCGATCTCGGTCAGCTCGGACATCTCCGAGATGTGGCGCTCCATGGGGTTGGCGCGGTCGAAGTACTGCAATCAGAGAAGCCAATGAGACCACGATTCACTGGGCACAGTTGGAGCCCCACTCACCTTGGCGGACAGCGAGCCGCGCTCCATCTTCTCGAAGCCCAGGGCGAGCACGCAGTCCACATTGCCGGCCTCGATGATCTGCTTGGCCAAGTAGATGGCGCTGGAGCCCGTCGAGCAGTTGTTGTTCACGTTGTACACGGGGATGCCGGTCATGCCGACCTCGTACAGGGCCCTCTGGCCGCTGGTCGAGTCGCCGTAGACGTAGCCCACGGTGGCCTGCTGCACCTCGCCGTAGCTGATCTTGGCGTCCTGCAGGGCCTTCGTGATGGCCTCCTTGGCCATGTCCGGGTAGCAGACATTGGCGCGGCGACCGGGCTTCTCGAACTGCAAGGAGAATAGACCGATTGGCCGATTAGCAAGGGTGTCTGTCGTGTCGCTAACGAGGCTTCAGGAGAGGGGTGTGTTCTTCTCACATCGCGTGCCACAAGAGAGATTGTTTTGTGCAAATCTGAGAGAACTTTCTTTCAGGCGCGTTATCACCACGTTGAACTCAATTGCGCGATCCCCACAACATCGTTAGCGAAAGCCACTTCATGCACTTTGAACCGACCCCATTCGCTGTAGCTAAGACCGGCTCTTCTTCTACAAAGAGTCAGCTGTCCGGGCCTAAGTTAGAGACGACCAGCGGGCGCCCGTTGGGCGATCATCTTATCACAATTACATATATGTATGTCTGAGTAGTGGGTCGTGGAGATCAGCCTGGATATGGGGTGAGTTCGATGTGCGACTGCGACGAACAAAGGCTAGTTCAAAAGGCTAGTACAAAGGCGATGGCTCAATTCGCAGATAAGAGTGCGCTCCACTGTGTTTGTGTGTGTGTGTGCGTTAACTGATTTTTATGACCGACAAGATTTCTATCGCAGGCGGATCAAAGTGCACGAGTGCTGGATGGAGCAAAGTCAGAAAGAAGGACCCGATTTGGGGATTTTCTCTCTCCACTGGACGAAAACAGGAAACGGCAACCTGTTTTCGAGTCTTGTTTATGTGCGCAGCGCGAGTTTGCAAAATCGATTACTTCGCCACATTACGACATGAATCCGAGCCGATGAGTGTGTGTGCGTGTAATTGCTTTTAATTACTCTAGCTTCGCTTTATTTTGGAATACTTCGAGTGGAATCTGGTCGTCAACTCACTCACCTTGGTCATGCCGACACCGACAACGTAGACTCGCGTTTTGGCCATTCTTGCAGTTCTAGAGGATTTGTTCTAACTTGGGACCGATTGGAATCTTCTTTCGAGATCTCTGTACTTTTCTGTGCTCCAGGGAAGGGGATCCAACTTGTGTGCTGCTCCGCTATCGTGCGACCAATGAAGAAGACGTCGTGCTAGACTCTGGAAATTAAACCCGACAGCGCACCCAAATTGATAAACAAGACCAGGGTTCACTTCTACTACTATTTCCCCCCTTGTTTTATACCTGTCTCTTTTTGGCCTTTGTTCGGAACGTATGTTCGTGAGCTGTCGTAAAAATAAATGCAACCCTTCAGTAGCCATGGAGTTGCCGTATCAGTGGAAAACTATGCCCCAGCGCAATTTTAAAAACTTAGTGGAACCACAAAAAACAAAAGAGCGGAAGTTCCCCACACAAAAAGGTATTTATTTATTTTTACTTAACTATGTTTATACATTTTGGATTACAAAACAGTGAATTTGACACTTCATATTCAAAAGAAAAAAGAAACGCAAAGCAAACTTGCGAATTAAAACACATATCACATTTAAGGACTTTCGAATGGACCTCGAAGTCTCCTCCGCTCCTCAGTTCTTCTTCAGCTTGTCGCCACTGGCGCGCCCCGAGCAGAACCTGAAGAGCAGCACCCAGCTGCAGACGACCACGGCGAGGATGGAGCCCAGGAAGAGGTAGATGTCCAGCGAGTGATAGACGAACTTCGACATGTGCACCGCGGCCGATTTGGTCAGGGGAGCGCCCTCCGTGCGGGCGACGTACTCCACCCACCAGATGGCTGTCTGCAGGGCGGCCTGGGGACGATGCTTGAAGGAGTGCGAGACCGCCTTGGCGTTGTCCGAATATCTTCAAGAGAAGGAGAGTGGTCAGTAGGGGAACCTCGGGGTCCCCACAGGGAGCACTTACTGTTTCTCCAGGACCTTCTTGATGGCGCGCAGCACGGTGCTCTCGGAGATGTCCTCGAAGTGCAGAATGGTGCCCATGCCGCGCTGCTTCATCGCGGCCGCATTCAGGAACTGGTCGCCGTACATGGGCGTGGCCACGACCGGCACGCCGCAGTAGGCCGCCTCCGAGCTGCCCATGAGGCCGGCGTGCGTCATGAAGACCTTCACGTTCGGGTGGCACAGGATGTCGCGCTGCGGCAGCCAGCTGCTGGTGTACATGTTGTCCGGCTTGTTGGGCAAGGTGTCGTTCTCCCACTTCCAGATGACCTTCTGCTTGAGCCGCTTCAGGGCCTTCACGATGCCATCCCGCTTGGCGGCCGGCAGCGAATCGGCCCGGATCATCGATCCCCAGCTGATGAAGATCACGCCGTGCTCGGCGTTGTCCAGGAACCGTTGGAGCTCGGTGCTGAGGGGCTGGGCCTTCTGAATGTGGAGTCCGCCCAACTCGACGACGGCGGGACTCAGCGGCTTCGCGCCACTCAGCGAGAAATGCTGGTTCACGAACAGCATCGACGTCTCCTTGACCAGGTCGCTGACCGAGGGCAAGTCGTGGCCGAACTTGTACTGCAGGAAGGCGTCGGCGGCGGGCACCGAATAGTAACTAGCAAAGCAGAGTGTTTAACAAGAGAACTAATGAGAACACTCCAGACCCAAGGCCAACTTACTTGTACAAGAAATTCAGGGCGTGGAAACTGAACCAATTGGCCAGGCGCTGGCCAAAGTTCATCTCCTCGGACTGCGCCATGAAGAGCATCGGGATGTACGAGGGGAAGATGGGGTTGGCGACGCGCTCGTAGTGCCACGGCATGAGCGCACAGCTGCTGAGGCCGATCACCGGGGCCTGGAGGAGGTGGGCCACGCCCATCATGCAGTCGCTGTTGAACTGCTCCAGGATGATGACGTCGTAGCGCTCCTTCTGGCGCAACACCTGGGCCAACGCCTCCGACCGCAGCGTGTGGTTGCAGGCCATCTTGCCCCATTCGTGCAGCAGGAAGAACTCGACGAAATGGTTGTAGAAATGGCGATTCTCGAACATCTGCAAGCAACGCGACGGCAGCGAGGTGAATCAATCAGGACTCCAAGGGTTAACCGGTTTTGCCCAATTCTTCGTCGAGACGGGTCATTGAACCGAAAGAGCTTACCTTCAAGTCCACGCTGTTCGTGAGCGTCTCTCGGCCCGTCAACGGCAGGTCCTTGTACCGCACCGAGGGGCTCTTGTCCGGAAAGTGGCTGATGACGGTCACCTCGTGGCCCGCCTCGGCCAGGCCTCGCATGATCGGGTGGAAGAAGTGGAAGTGGCTGAGGCCGGGGTGCGGGAAGATGCCCAGAATCTTGAGCGGTTGGCCGGCCTCAACGGTGGCCACACACGACAACACAGCCGCCAACAGGCAGCAGGCCAAAAACTTCGCCATATTCACCTGCAAGAGACAGAGGACTCGTGGACTCAGAAATCAGTTCGCACAAGAGCCGCTTCCCCACCCGGCGAGAGACTGATCACTGCCAGAGGATCGCAAAGAACCCCCAGACCGGTTCGGACGCCTGCTTATCAGTGAGAAGCCGCTCTGATAAACACGTGAAAATAAGGTAAACGTGAAGGTTCGGTCGCCAGACGGTCAGGCGTTGATTTCGTGATGGAAACTCAAATGATTAGCCGCAGCCGAAGCGATGGCTTGTGCTGATAACCAAGCGAATCTGGTCGTCATTACAAGTGGAAATGAACTGGAACAATAAAGCAAAGTCACCAACGATCGATTTTGAAACAATATCAGGAGACTGTACAAGCGACGAAAGCTAAACAGCTACAAACTAAACAGAGAACGATTTCGGAGAAATAACTCGTAGCTAGTAACTCACAACGCTTGTCTTCGTTTGTAATTAGCGGAATTTTAATTAATAACTTTGGCCCAGAAGAAACATCTCGCGATTAGGTTTCGTCGCCAGCTTTCAACTTGTGTGCATGTTAATGTCAAAATCATTAAGTTTATTATATTTGCCATCTTTTATTGTTTTCTAGAATGTAATTTGTTCTAGTCGCTTGGTCGCTTGGGTGTGGAGACATCGCCGGAGTGACCCTCGAGTTGTTTTGATTCCGCTGATTGTGCCAAGGATGCGACAGATTAGTGCATGATCAATAATAATACTCGACCTTTACGCGTTGATGGTCGAAAATACTCGGGGATAGTTTATTGGAAATGCTATAATATAAGGAAACTTGGAATAGTGGACTTCACCCATTGACGCGAGAAGAATGTGTGCCAAGGACGACGATCGAACGACTCGACTCGTCTTTACTCGGTGGTTGAACAAAATACTTGAGGGCAATTTATTGGCAATATAACACAAGGATGCTCTCAATTGAGCTCTTCACGCATTAGCGAACGACGCCTCTTCCATTCTCACTCTCACTGTATTTCTCTATGTCCAATTTTCTAACTTTTACTTTTGACCCCCGCGGCTTCGTTATGTAAATAAATTACACGCCTGATTGCATCACGCTACAATCGATCGTCCAAGAAATGATAACGAAAGACAAATATCAGAGTAATATAAAGAAGAAGGGCGGTCTTCAATTCTTCCCCCTCCCGCTGGAGGGGAGTCAACGAAATCATCTGTTGAATTATTGCACTCCCATCATGAAAGCAATCTCATGCGAAAAAATGTGCGACTGTGGCGAATCTAACGAGCTCCCCTTTTGCCGCTTTCACACTTACTCGGTAAATTTTCGCGGCAACGACGACACACAGAGGAACTGACTGCAAACCTTCTCGACGCACTCTTCGTCCGCGACTGGCTGCCGAAAGCTGTGCGCGCCGAAAGTCGTCTCTTCCATGGGGCTCGTGTGGCCGGCGAGCGTGTGTCGTCGTGGGGCTTCGGGAGCGAGCGAATATTCGGGTGCCTGTGTTTGTTTTGATCAACAGCTGTTCGTGCCGGTCCTCGACCGATGGCAATGAAACGTGACGCGCCGCCTATGGTCACCTTAGCCACACACACAGACGCACACACCTTGGGGAAGTGCAGCCCCACCCCCTTTCCCGGAAGTAGAGGACAGACAACTTAGCAAATTAGTACAGCATTTATAATTTATTCATGGAACTGGCTCCGTTCAGCGAAACATGTACTTTTTGTAATATCAGACTGGGCCCGTCTCGGCTACTGTTTCTTCAATTTTTTCGGTTTCAGGCGGCCCAACAAAAACACGCATATTCTCCACATGGAGCGCGCGATCAGCGCAAGGACGAACGCGAGAGCGGCCAGGAACAGGTAGACGTCGAAAGAGTTGCGGACGAACCAGTTGAGCTCGGCGGACGCACTCCGCAACAGCGGCGCCCCCTTGGTCCGGATGACGTGCTCCACCCACCAGATGGCCAGGTCGAGCGGCTTCTCCGGGCGGTTCTTGAAGGACTCCGACAGCTGCTTCACCCGCTTGCCGAATCTGGAATTTCGAGGGTCGTTAATCGTCGGCTGCTAAACGGAGAAGAGAAACCCGAACTTACTCCGGCTGCAGAATGGTTCGCAGAGCGTCCACGATGGTGTCCTCGCGCAGCTCGTGGTACTTGACGATCAGCCCCATCTTGCGCTGCTTCACCAGGGCCGAGTTGAGGAACTGGTCGCCGTAGATGGGCGTCAGCAGCATCGGCACGCCGCAGTGGGCTGCCTCGGAGGTGCCCAGGAGGCCGCCGTGCGTCATGAAGGCCTTCACGTGGGGGTGGCAGAGGACGTCGCGCTGCGGCAGCCAGGTGCGGGTGTGCAGGTTCCTCGGCTTGTTGGGCAGCGTCTGGTTGGCCCACTTCATCAGGAACACCTGGTCCGGGAAGCGGGCGACGGCCCGGAGCAGCGCATCGCGCTTGTCGTCCGGCAGGGTTTCGGGGCGTATCATGGAGCCCCAGCTCATGTAGACGACGCCGCCCGCCCCCGCTCCGTCCAGCAGCGCCCTAAGATCCTGCGAATGAGATGGGAGGTCAACCACTGGAGGACACGCATGAACGAAGGCATCGCTTACCGACGGCAGGGGCTTCTCTGCTTGGATCTGCATGCCGCCCACCTCCACGATGTTCGGGGCGTAGGGCACGGCGCCGGTCAGCGCGAAGTGCTGGTTGATCAGCATCAGCGACGTCTCCTTCACCAGCTGCTGCACCGGGGGCACCGACGGCCCCAGGTATTTGCGGATCATCGCGTTGGTCGTCCTCTGCGTGTAGATGCTGAGTCCGATGACGAGAGAGGTGAATGGAATATAGAGAGTACAAAGGGGCGTGGCACTCACTCGTACATCAGGTTGAGCGTGTGGAAGTGCAGGAAGTTGTTGACGCGCTCCACGAAGCCCATCTCGTCGGTGTGCGGCAGGAAGTTGACGGGCATGAAGGACGGCAAGAGCGGGCTGCCCATGCGCTGGAAGTGCCACGGCATGAGGGCGCAGCTGCTGAGCGCGATCACGGGCGCGCCCAGCAGGTGGGCCACGCCCATCATGCAGTCGTTGTTGAACTGCTCCAGGATGACGACGTCGTACCTCGTGGTGGCGGACGCCGCCAACAGCCCCCTGACGATCTCCGAGTTGAAGGCCACCTCGCAGGCCTGCAGCCCCCAGCCGTAGAGCATGAAGAACGTGGGCACTTTGAATGGCACCAGCTCCTCGCCGTGCGGAACGGCCTGCGACGAATGGCGAAGATGACATTAAAAAATACTTGGGGCCGATTAAAATGCCGCCGTACCTGGAGATCGACGTTGGCCACGATCAGCGGCATTCCGGACAGCACCAGGTCGGTGTAATTGGCCACCGGCTCCTTATTGGGGAAGTAGCTGACCATTGTCACGTTGTGGCCGGCCGCCGCCAGGCCGAGGAACAGCGGGCGGAAGAAGTCGAAGTGGCTCTGGCCGGGATGCGAGATGAGGCCCAGAATCTGTGCGCCGTCCACGAGAGCGGGCGCGCGCAGCGAACTCAGCAGCAGCAGGGGCAGAGCGAGCAGCAGCGGGACGAGGCGAGGGGGGGCCGTCATGGCGCTGCAGACGAGAAAATCATTGCGAAATAGTAATGAGCGAGGTGTGTATTGTGATGGATGGATGTTTGTGTGTGGAGATGGAAAAGTGGCACGTCATGAAGTGTCGTCAGAGGCGACCAAACCCCACCCCCCCTTGAGCGGCGTCCCCTCACAGTCGATTAAGGTAATCAACCCTTCAGCCAGCACGACAACAAGTTTCGTTTTGTCAGCGACACATGCGAAGTTAATAGTGATAATTTCTATTTCTCCAGTCTCTCAGAAGCCATATAAGTCACCGCCTCGATCAAAGCTTTCCTGACGAGTCGTGTGATAGTTTGTCCGTTGAGATTTAGATCGATCAGAACGGGCCGAAATAAAGTCCCCAATGTTGGGGAGACTCCTCTCTCCGCTCCTCGAATGCATGCTTATGACGAAAGTCGTGCATGGAAGTCGAGACGAGCGAATGCCCCGGGTTTCATGAGCATCGACCGAGCTCACATTTCACAGCCGTTTTCATTGCTGCCCCCAACAGCTCCGGAACCACCGTCTGTCTCCATGCAGCACCTTGGATCGTGACTTTTGTTTCGATCAATTACTTACTAGCGATCGGCTCAACTTGTTATTGTTTCGATATGGCTGTTGTTGTTGTTGCTGACTTAGGGGTTCTTATCAGATTTCTACCCATTATATACAAAATTGCAAATACTTTCTGAATATTTTCGCACACTAAACTTGCTGCGGATGCCAAGGCTTGAGGCGATTTATTTATATTTGACTCGCCCTCCCATTTTCATAAATATGCGTTTGCCGTTTAAGAGTCTATGTACATATGTAATAGACATGGGCCAATGTGCTCCGAAACTTACAGAAGTGGACTGCTTGCTAAATGTCACACGGCGAGTATCACGATCTATCTACCAGGTGGACTTCGGCGACGAGATCCCACCGATCGCGACAACGTTTGGCACACAACTATTTGGTCTCCTCTCGGCCGCGGCACGTTCTGGTTGCATCGATCAGGGGCTGTGGTAGCGGTATCTCCGGTGTACCTTGCCTAGAAACAAGGTAAACACAAAGGTGTATCGGTGGCTTGTGTTTTCCAATCTACTGATATTTTGGGCAATAATCTTATCTTTTATATTTCGCCGGTATATGATAGCAAAGACCATCGTTTGAAATAAATAAATAAATAAATAAATACCGTACATACAAATTTCTGGATTTACTTTATTATTTTTATTATTTTTATTATCATTAATTTTGTTATTATTATTATTATTTATATTATTATTATTAATTTTATTATTATTATTTTATTGTTAAATTTTATTATTATTATTATCATTAATATTATTACTTAAATTTATTTATTTTATTTAATGTTTACTCATTATTTGTATAGGTCATGAATAAAGCAGAGACATCAACCTTAATCGGTACACATCGTCCAAGTGGGTATTGCAGTAACCAACTGCTGGAAAAAAAACAACATCCCTCTAGCCGCGGTCTTTTTGTCGAAAACAGGTGACCAATTGCTGAAAAATTAGGAACACAATAAATAATTATTATATTAATTAATATTATTATTATCTATAAAAACACTTTTTTATACATACATAATTTTTGGCTAAGTACAAAATAATTTTGATTTTTTTAATATACCGTTTCATCCCTGGTAAAATAGCGGAGTTATGTTTGACACAGATCTGTGATGTTTGACACCGCGGACGCCATATTGGATTTTCTTCACAACGGGTTGGAATCGAAACCAAAACCCTCGCTGAATTTTTTGCATTAACTAGAAAAAAACATTCATTTCACATTGTTTTGAAATTCGTTAACAAATTCTGTTTTCTTGAGAGCAATCAATTGGAAAAAACATGGTGGATAAAATCGAAATGAGCCTCGATGACATTATCAAATCGAGTAACAGCCTGAGACCTCGACGTGGTGGCGCCGCCGGTGCCGGTCGCGGTGGCGTGCGTCGTGGAGCGCTTCAGCGAGGCCGTGGTTCGCGCCAAGCGGCCCTCGTTCAAAGGCCGTATCGTGGAGGTGTAATTAAGGGACGCGGTCGAGGCGCCGTGCAAAAATCAAACTTCCCCAGGGTAAACATCAACGACTTGATCAACATCTCAATTTTGCGGTTTAAGTAGTAAAGTCGCAATGATTTCCAACGGAATAGTCGAGTCAGCTTTGTAAACAACCTACACGTTCAATTCCGTAGCCGAAATCACACATTTTGTATTGTATTAGAGTATCCTTAAGTATATTTGCGTGTTCGTGGTCCACAATAGTTCTACATGAATCTTGCTCAATCTAACCAAAACCAAACTCAAAACTACCCAAAACGAAATCCAATAACTTTTTATGTAGGGCGATGTTAACGGCGCGTGGAAGAACGACTTGTATGGCGGTGGCCCAAGCCCCAAGCGGTTTGGAGGCCCTGGCAGCAACACTGCCAAATTGATGATCTCCAATTTGGATTACGGTGTGTCGGAATCGGATATTCGTGAACTGTTCGCAGATTTTGGTCCTTTGAAGAATGCCTCCGTGCACTACGATAGATCTGGCCGCTCGTTAGGTACGTAACACCTTAAGAAAATGTGTTTAAAGTTATTAAAAATATTTCGTTTAGGAACCGCCGACGTAACGTTCGAACGACGTGGAGATGCTATTAAGGCCATCAAACAGTACGACGGTGTTCCACTCGACGGCCGTCCAATGAATATACAACTTGCGACATCTGATTTACCGCCTCTGATCAACAGAAATCGATTGAACACTGGATTTCCCAATAAGAGGAGACCATATGTTGCTGGTGGTCCCTCTCGGGGAAGAGGTAGGAGACATTAAGTGTAACCTAAATATTTGGAAAACAACTTTCTTTTGCATTTTTAGGTGGAATTGGTCCCCGCCGTGGTGGAGCAGGCGGTCGACGAGGACGTGATTCAGCAGCGACAGCAGAAGAGTTGGATGCTGAACTTGACGCTTATGTTAAAGACACGAAGTAGACTTATGATAAAATATACATATTTCTTATTTAACTGACTGGTGTTGAAGTACAATTTTATATTATTTAAAAATCAAAACTAACGTTTTGTGTAAAATTGACTAAGAATACATTCTGTAATTATATTACCTTCTTTCTTTGTGAGAACCCTTATCGACAATTTGAAGTTACCATAAAATAACACAACTTAATTTGTTTTCAATGTTTATTTCTACAAATAATTAATTACAACAAGAATTTTTACCGACTTTTGGACATTGGTTCGCTATTTGCGCACTCGTGGTTCTTATTAAATTTCGAATAAACCCCCCCTATATACTAAATATATAATATTCTAATGGTGAAATTATTATATTTTGGTTAATTAAAAAATATTAAAAATTAAACAAAAAGTATAACAAATAATTTGTATATTACTTTTTGTTACACTGGTTCACCCTGTCTTTTCGGTGAACAAAATTAGTTGGTAGAAATGTTCGCAGCTATCTTCACGGACGTGTTCGTCTTAAAGATTTGACAGCCGGCGCAGCCAACATGAAGATTAATTTACTTCGCTAGTCGTAAGTAGGGTTTTGGATTACGATAGTAGTAATTTTGCTTCGATTTTTCGAAATAGTTTTGTGTATAAAAAATGTTTTTTTGCCTAATATTATCATTCCTATATTTAAAAATTCGAATAAAATCCAAAAACTTATCATTTAAGTATTAGTTAAATAGAAATTTTGTGATTGGAACAACTTTTTACTACGGAAACATGGCTTTTGCTACGATTTTAGGCAGTAGTCCCTACGATATCCGTTGCACATGGTCACCCTGGTCTATAATAATTTGCTTATGATGTGGCGAACGCAAAAAAAAATAAAAGAGAAAAGATAGTAGAATTTTTACATTTAATCAGTTTTGTTTAAAAACGAGTTTCAACGGGATTTAAACCATTCTAATTTAAGTCGAAAAACGATGAAAAATGAGGAATTTCGATAGACCACGAAGTGTTGTGCTCGCATTTGTCCTGACGTGTCTTTTTCTCTCTTTGGGGGCGGTGAAAGGACTCTCGGACAAACGGCTGTGTGCGGATCCACAATGCAAGGGTGAGACATCAATTTAGGAATATGAAGGCGAATCCAATTGGGATGTTGGGAAAACTCGGAGATGACCTAGTTTTCCAACTAACCAACGAAGCAGAACATTCTTTCCATGGTCTTTGCTCCGAAGCTTATCATTTATTTTTCTATGTTTCATGTGCTGCAAACACGCCCTTTTCACTCCCTAATTTGCTGTTGGTAGAAACGATTTCAATGGGCACCGCGAAATTAACCTACAACCCGATAGAGAAGGGCATGATAGCCTTCAAGATCAATTCTAATATCCGTGTGAAGTCAAAGGGAGCGGGCAAGGATCCGAAACTGTGGGGCATTGAGGTGAATGGACGTGAAGGATATGCTAACAAGGATTTTATCTTGGAGACCAAAGTGTACTATCGGGACAGTAGTTTGAAGTATGAAGTGCCTGTGGTTTTGCCAGGAGCAGTTCCAACAGCAACTGCGGAAGCCACGACAGCGCGTCCCGTTCTCAATGCCTCCGAGAATTCTGAAGTTAAAGTGGATGTTGAAGCTACTACTACAGCACCACTTCATGTGGAGTTGGGATCAGAGCCACCAATTACTTCGGCTCAAGTGGAGGCAAATCCCGCAACGGAAAAACCCGACGCTTCTCCTGTCCAACCCAAAATGGTTGTAGTTGATGGGACGAGTGTGCCTGCGTTGGAGGAGCTGGAAGTTCCCTTACAGCCAGATAAAGTTGAAGCAAGCCCAAATGTTATAGCACAAGAAACTAAGGCTGACCCCGAAACGGATTCAGAAGAGTCTGATTATGATGATGAAGACTACAGTGATGAAGACTTGGATGACGATAACGAAATTATTAAGCCTGAACCCTTGTCACAACCTACTGAAAATAATGATTCAGTAACAAATGAGTCTGTGCATATCAATAACTTCCCCAAACTGCCATCAGTTGCCGAAACTGTGATAAATTCACAGTCGCAAACTGAGAAAATACCTCAAGACGAACCTATTAGTGGCATGTTAAAAGATAACGGTGGCGACAACGCCAAAGCAGAGGAAGTTGTTTCCGAAAATGTAGATAGTAAAAATAATACAAACGATGAAAATACAACAAACACGATAGAAAGTAATATTAAAACTGCGGAGGAGCAATCAGTGAAACCTGAACCTGTGGCAGAAAATATCGAAATCTCAACTGAAGCAGGAACAACTTCACCTGAAAAGGAAACCTCAACACAACCACAACACACTGAACCAGTTGCAGAGTATGATCCAAAAGAGATTGATTCAGTAAAACATGAGCCTGTGCATATCGACAATTTCACCGAACTGCCAAAAGTTGCTGAAACTGTTTTAAATTCATCGCCGCAAACTGAGAAAGTTTCTCAAGAGAATGGTGAAACTTCAGCGCAGTCCGTACCTATCGGTGGTATGGAAATGGACGATGATGATGATGAGAAACACACAGAGGAAGTTGTCACCCAAAATGTAGATAGTAAAAATAAGGAAATAAACGAACAGGTTGTGTCTGAAAGTGAAAATAGTAATATTGCACCTGTAGACATAACGACTGATAGTAGTTCTAATAATCAAGAGCATAGCTCAACGGAAAAACAGGAGACGATTCCACCACAAATGGAATCCTCCACAATAGCTAATATTGTACCAGTAGAAGAAAATCCAGAAAGAAGTTCTGAGTCGCAAAGTGTTCCCATTGTGGAAAATGTAGATGTGAGAATTTCAGAATCCGAAAGTATTCCACCAGTTTCGGAAACCCAAACTAATACTGTAAGTACCGAAGAGACGACCACCAATGAAGCAATTGTAAATAGTTCCCAAAGTTCCAATCCCATCAATGTTGGTACATTAGAAGAAAAGGGTATAGAATCTGAAGGCGTTTCACAAGCAGCAGATGTTTCAGTACAATCAAATGAACTGGTGGAAAATTCGGAAATGAATGCCAACTATTTACCTACTGAAGCACCAATAATAAGTGAAACCATTACAAATTCTCCAGAAGTCACTGAATCCGGCTTTTATTATGATCCAAAAATACATGACATAGACGCCTTCGATGTCACAACTACACCCACACCTCCAGTTCAACCTACTGATTCTAATAAAATTAGTCCACCATCACCAGTCACCACTTTACCAGTATTTCAGTATCCTCCACCACAAGTGGTTGCCGGAACCGAAAAAACTCAGCATCTCAACAACAATGCGCCAAACGACGGTGAAATTAATCAAAAGCCATCGGAAGGGGTCCGAGTACATTCCGATAACATTAGCGGCGAGCAGGAGCAGTTCAGATATAAAGAGGTTCACTCAGAACACCAACAGGACCCAAATCTGTACTATCAACAACAATATCCCAATCAGGAACATCTGCCCACACCGGTTCCTGAAGCTTCCGTTCAACAACATCAAGAGCCGGCCGTTGAAAAGACCGAAGAAGTGGGCCATGGTTCAATAGAACCTTTGAACCCCAATCAGCAATCAAACATGCAAAGTACTGCTGATAAGCCAGATGTGCTGCCTTCCGTCGCTCCATTCGAAGAAGGGGCTAAGAAAGATGTTGGTTTATTTGCCACCATCTTGGGCACGGTTAACAGTTTCATCTCGAGTGATAAAAAAGAATCTTTGCAAGAAGGTGATTACAACGACGAACTTAATCGCATTCTGTTTCCGGAGTCTGTTAATCATTTAAAAAAACATGGTGAGTTAGAGTTTATATATTCCTAAAAGTCTTTACATCTTCACTTGTTCATTTAGATTCCGAGTACTGTGATACATTGTCAGGTAATGATTGTCCTTCAGGTCATATTTCAAATACGGAAAATAAGCCACATTTCGGCTCATCTGAGTGTAATTGTGAAAACCCATCGATTTCTTTAGATAACTTTGTGGAAGTATTCGCAGCTAAGGTTTTAGACATGAGTGATATGATTGCTTGTTTGACTATTGCTGCAGCAGCCTCGCTCTTCTTTATATTTGGCTATTATTGTTTCTGCAATAGTAGCCGAGAAGGTTCATTGTTGTCCAAGCTGAATTTGTTAGAGCGCAGTTTATTGGCTTCCCACAAGGAAAACTCTATATTGAAACACGAGTTAATGGAAACACGAGGACGACTATCGAGCATTGAAGACAATACATTCGGTTCCAATGATATGGTGATTGCGCTGAAGAAAGAATTAGAAGAGGAAATATTAGAGAAGCGTCAGCTTCAAGAACAAGTGGGCAATTTAGAGAAGGTCAGGAATAATTATATACATTGATGTGCATTTCGTCTCATAAATAAATATAAATATTACAGGAATTAGAAAATGCGGCTGAAGCAGGATTGGAATTGAATAAAATAGTTTCAGAATTATTAAACAATCAGAGTGGCGATGAATCAATAATTAGCAGCGTTGAGGAATTGCAAAAACAACTGAACGATCAACAAAGTAAATATTAATGCTATGAGGTTATTACAAATAAAATTTAACATGTTCAAATTACATTGCAGATACAATTCTTGAGATTAATGCTAATTTGGCCGAGAAGAGCCGTGAAAACAACGAGCTCCAACTAATGATAGCTGAACAAAATGCCAGACTAAGTGGCGAAATAGCTTCCTTACAACAGGACAATGATGAACTTGAAGCCGAAAAGGGTAATCTGCAATCGCGTTTGGATGAGGTTAAGAACGAATTTGAGGAGGATATGAAAAAGGCGCTTGAGGGTAAAAACTACGAGATACAACGCCTTCAAAATGAAATTGTTGACTTGAGATCGAAATGTGAGGCAGAACACACAAAGTGGCAGACAAGTTTGGCTAAAGTTGAAGTAAGATTTATAAATAAGTTTGATACCTGGTTATTTATTGTTCCATGCTTTTTGATCAGGCTCTTGAAGACTGCTTGAAGTCGGTAAAAAAAGATCCAAATGTAAATATAAAGGAAGTCATAAATGTTGCTAATATACGTGCTGAATTACTCGACATTCAAAAGCAACGGGCTTCTCTCAAAGAGCGGCTGGATGCAGAAAAGGTAATTATAATAATAACCAAAACTACAAACAGTTGGAATAAATTCGCTATTTTTCAGGATGCTAGGAAAATATTAGACGAACAAGTGAGAATAACAAGCTCAGAAATTGAGAAACTAAAACAAGAGTTCAACCAATCAGAGAAAGATAAACTAGAAGCCCAAACACGCCTCGAAGTTCTATCCAATTATTTCAAAGAAAAGGAAACGCAGTTACAGAAGTAAGTATTCTTGTTGTAATTTAGATCTTCAATTACTAACTAAAACGCTACAACGCAGGGAGCTCAGTGTGAAGGAAGCAATGTGGCTCAAACAGCAAGGTGAAACCACGAGTACTGTTGATCGCCTTACATCCATGCAAGAAGAAATTCAATCGTTGAAGTAAATAACATGTCTGTTGTAACTTTTGAGAAAACTTTTTCACGGCCAATAATTTCCAGATCTCAGAACGATTCACTGCGTGCGGAAATTGAAGCGCAGCTAGCCGCACATAAAGCGCAAACAGGTACACTCGAAAATCGTGCCCACGAGACTTGGCTAGCTGCTCGTCAATCTGAGAGGCGATGTGAGGAAGCGCGAGCAGAAGCCACTGCCCTAAGACGCAAACTCACTGCCCTTGCGAGTGGAAATCCGAATGATGTCAATCGTAAGTAATTGGGTCTCAAAATGCTCTTCTATTTTCTGATGGATTTTATATATACTATTCCCATAGGAGCGGGCAATGAAGCAGGCGAAGGAAAATTAAGTGGTGAACTGAATAATGCTTCATCTCCAATTCATATGGAAGCGCCAGGAACTCCACATTTGGGGCGAATGCCTCCTCCACCATTCCTACCTCCGCCCTTCATGGGCCCGCCTCCGCCATTTATTGGCATGCCACCACATTTCATACCGCCAGGAGAAATGCGGCCTCCACCGCTAGGGCGCCTCATGTCGCCTCCTCCCCCGCCCGGGGGACCTCCGCACACTTCACATTTGCGGCCGGGTCGTTACTCACCGCCAGATCATGTTGAGTATGATGACTATGATGAAGACGATGTACCACACCGTGGACGAAGACGCAGCGGAGGTGGCAACGGCAGTTGGCACCGAGACTCGTACTCTCCCCCACGCAGCTACCGATCTCATTCACCCACGGACAGTCGGTACAATTACACAACGGATCGGGACCTCATATCGACGTACGACACTGAAACAGACTTCAGTCCACCACCCAGTGCACGAGAGTGGCATTCGCGGGGCTCACGAGGAGGCAGCTATAAGGCGTACTCCCCACAACCCACAGCATCTTCACCCATTGCGGAAGGGGGCCGCAATGGCAAAAAGTCATCCATGAACAAAGGTAAAGAATCCAAAAGGGGATCACATGCCCGCAAATGCTACACACGCAGTGGTTCTGGATCTGCTAGTGGTTCCTCCGATGCAGATTCAGAACTCGCTCGCATGAATATTTGGTGAATGTGTTATTTTGTAAACGACAGATACTAGACTAGTGGTTTTAAGGAAAAAATTGGGTTACTGCTGATACAACGAAAGTCCAATCAGCACGGATCGGCACTTAAAACTATTTCTTCCCTCACTCGTTACATTTTATGATCTATACTATTGGGTTATCGGTTTTGTCATACACCGCTATTAAATATTTCTTATTGAACTCTCAAAAATGTTTCAACGAGTCGAAAGGTCTCTGCTTGATATATAAGATAGTTTCGGTTATGTTAAGTTATGTGTACCCACATTTAAGCATATTTCCCGCAATTGAATTAATATTCCACTGCCACTAACGTTCATTGTAACCCTTTTCCATCCTAAACATTTCTCCGCATGCACTCCTGTTGAATAAGATATGATTAGAGTTTAATTCCTGTTTTGTTTCATTGTTATTGCATATTTTGAAGTACATATTATTTGTTTCTTTTCTGCACAATTACAATCAATACAATATCCATTAATTGAAAACGGGCCAATAAAGAATTTTATGCAATCGATATTTCGAGAATTCAAGAAAATTCCTGCTCTAACGATTCAACCAGCGGAGGAGAGGACGAAGGTGGATTGTGTTTTGTACTATAGTTATTTCATATATTTTCGTACTGCTTCTCTTTAGTTAAAGCTTCCTTTCATTTAATATTGCGTTGCAAAATTTCGGTAGTTTTCCAAAACCTTGATGCTATCTAAATTAACGGCTATTTCTTCTACTTAAGGCTTGCTAAGCTCTGGCTCAGAGAAATCCTACAACTCTTCGCGCCATGGCACCAAAGGAAAAGGAATGGTTTGATGATCGCTGGGATGTTCGAGAGGAGTTTGTGTGGAAGGACGTTGAGTAGTGTGTACCTATTTGTATAAACTGTATCCAATGAGGAAACCTAAGCAAATTTATACTGTAGTTAAATTTACAAATACTTTTATTATTATTGATGAGGTAATAACGTATTCAATCGAAAATCAAATCGAGAGCAAAACTTGTTAATTATTTGTGCCGAAAACCCCTTAAGCCGATTCAATACGATTGAATTGGTTTTTTGTGTTCTCTTTTGTTGTTTATTGTTTTAGTTTGCCAGTGCTAGCATTACCACATTGAAAAATAAACTATGTAACCAATATCGATATCAACCCGAGGAGCATTTACCACATTTGTGGCAACTGCTAACGAAAAGACCGATTCCGATTATATTCCGAATGGTTCGTTTTTAGTTTATTTTGTTTATTGATTTGCATTTAAATTAGGAAGTACGATAACTACGAATAAATGACAAAATAACGCAGCTATTGTAATCTGTTCCTACTACTAAATCGTCTAAATGTAACCGCAATACACATTAGCATTATGAACCGAAATCATCGGCCATTTCGGAGTCAACGAGGCCTGCGAACTGGCGTCTAGCAACATCCGAAGATTTTAAAACGAAATAATACAATGTCGCTCAGCAGTTGTATTTACGATATGAATTGCAGGTAATCAATTACTAGAACCTAATGTTAATGAACTTAATGTTATGAACTTAACTCATACGCATCTTAACGCAAATTGTTGCCATTTACCATGAACAGCATGACATGTTCTTCATTAGACATCTACTCAAGAAATAAAAGAACTTTTGGAAATAAAAAACAATACTTCGAAAATTCACGAAAACAGACGTCTGTGTTTTATTTGCTAATCACACACTATTGGGGTTCGACAATTGTGTTTTGAAATGGATTTGAAAACTGTGCTGCTGCGCTCAATCTCTAGCAAAACCGTGATTCGGAGGAGCCAACGGATGCACTTTGGGAAGCGTTGGTTGGTGTTTGTGCTGGATTGATTTAGACTTGAGTGAATGTTTCCATTTTCAGCTACGCAATCTCCTATCAAGTCGAGGGCAAATTCCTCTCCATTAAGAACATCAAAAAGATTCTGAACAAGCACGAGCGTCGGCGCCGAAGAATCCAACACTGGCGCCTTGAGGTCAAAACTCGCAGGCTGGTCGAACGGTGGTGCAGTTGTCCGGTGAAACCAGCCACGTTCGACCTCGAGGTACAAGCGGCGGGTTTCTGTTCCGAGAGCAGAAGCACGGAAACGGAAACAGTGCCAACGGAATCACGTGCTCAGCAGACGGTTCTCAGGACATTTGCTACACAAAGCACACAAATCGAATACCCCTCGGTGTCCGAAGGCATGCAAACTGAGCAGAGCAACACGGCCCAAGCGGTGCAGACTGATTGGCATCCGATCTCCACCGCGGTGCAGGCGAAAATTCGCCTCTGCTCCATTCTAACGCAAACCGATGCCAGTCACTGTTGCAGCATCCACGTCCAAACCGAAGTGGAAGATGCCAGTGAGCAGATGCAGCTGGAGCGGGACACGGTGGTGCTGCTGATGAACGAGATCGGCGAGATGATCATCAATCAGAACCATTTGTTGCACAACAACTCCACCCTGCTGGGCCAGATATCGGAGATGACCATGCTGAATAAAATGGTGTCCCAGCAAAAGTCGGCAGTGTAAGTCAAATGAGGCAAAACCCCGAGCAATAGCCTCATTCAACTCACAACCCGTAGGAGGATTTACGGAGAGCAACGACACCAGTACTCCTTGAGAAAACGCATGAAGAAGCGGAGACGAATGCGCGAACTCTTCAGCCGCAAACCCAGGAGAAAGGAAACAAGGTAAACTTGCAAATTATCGTCCTTGCAGACGAGCTTTATATTACTGTAGCTATCCCGGTCCCAACCCTCAGCGACGTCTTGTTGCAAACCACTTGCCTGCTAGGAAACGACGACGCTTCGACCCAAACCCATATCGAAAGCGGCTCTTATACGAAGAAGAAATGGCGGTTGTTTTAGTCGTGGAATTAATCTGAATGCTGGTAATAAAGGCTTCTTCGATCATAGTGTAACTCCCCATCGTCCTTCGTGGTGTCCTTCCGGTTCAAGTGTCTGCGAAAAAAAAGAGGTTTGCGAAATCTCTCAAACATATTAATTTCAAACAGTCACCAAATCGGTAAAACTATCCTGGCAAGCCAAGCGGATACGAGCCGCATTCGCGGGGGCCTCCAGAGAGAAGTTGGGGTCCAAGCCTCGCTCAGCACGCGCTGAAGCAATCGCGTCCTTAATGGCAAAGAACACGGAGCTGCCCAGAAAGAGGGGCGGTTCTCCCACAGCCTTGCAGTGACCACAACAATGGAATCATATAAGAAGAGGCTATTTATCGCTTAATCACAATACCTTTGACGAGAACACAGCTCGGGGGTTGCGGGAGTCGGTCAAGACCGTGACGTTGAAGACCGGCGGCATGTTCGAGAAGCTGGGAATTTTGTAGGTGCCGGGACCAGTGGTGTACAAAGCGCCCTGCGGCGAAAAGACCAGCTCCTCCATCGTGAAGAGTCCGTAGCCCTGCATGAAGGCGCCTTCGATCTGGCCAATGTCGATGGCAGGATTTATGCTGGACCCAATGTCCATTACGATGTCTGCACTCAACACTTGGTGGGCCCCCGTCAAGCAGTCGACTTCGACCTTCGCTACGCCCACCCCGTTCGTGAAGTAGTTGTAGGAGCGTGCGGTGGGGTTGCTCACTGGGTCATAGCCCAGGTTGGGGGCTTTGTAGAAGCCGGTGGCCGAGAGGCTGATGCGATCCATGTAGGCATCGCGGACCCAATCGGTCCAGGCGCCCTTCGGGTTGCGTTCTTTTATGGGACCCAGTCGATCGTTCAGTTTGCCGCAGGCGTCCAGGACGGCCATCCCATTGTAGTCGGAACCGATGCTCGCTCCCGTGTGGGAGGCGTTCGGCACCAAGTTCGTGGCGGTTTCGGAAATGTGTATCAACTCGGCGGGGATGCCGAGGGCTCTGGCGGCGCACTGGATCATCTTCGTGTGCAGGCCCTGACCGATCTCGACGCCACCGTGCGCCAGGAGCACCGAGCCGTCGCTGTAAATGTGGACGAGGGCGCCGGCCTGGTTGAGGTGGGCTCGACTGAAGGCGATGCCGTATTTGGTCGGCACCACGGCGATGCCACGTTTGCGCCACCGGTTCCTTCTGTTGAAGTCGTCGACCTGTTGGCGGCTCCCGAGGAAATCGGACTGCGCCAGACAATCTCGGAAGCACCTGCGGAGGAGGATTACAAAGAGCTTGCGTTGCCAAACCGAACAGACCTCACCTCTCGATGGGGAAGCTCTCCAGCTGTTGGTTGTAGTGGGTGAAGTCTCCCGATTTGTAGAAGTTCAGCTGCATGACCTCCACGTAGTCCCTGCGCACGACCCGGGCCACATCGCGTATGATATTCTCGGCGGCGAACATTCCTTGCGGGGACCCGAACCCTCGGAAGGCGGTGCTGGAGGGCGTGTTCGTCTTGCAGACCCAGCCTCGGACGCAGACGTTCGGAATCCGGTAGCAGTTCTCAAAATGGTTCATGCACCGTTTCATCACCTGGGGAGAAATCAGATGTTAGCTCCTAGAGGTGACTGAGGCCTGTCTGCTTACGGAGAAGGACGTGTCCATCGACCAGCCGGCATTGCTGTAGCAGTCTATCGTGCATCCAGTCAGTCGTCCTTCCTTTGTAAAGCTCACCCGGTACTTGAAGAGGAACGGATTGCGGTGGCCAGACATTTTCATATCCTCGTGCCGATCCAGCTGACAGCGCACCGGTCGCTGGAGTTTGTGGGCGGCCAGCGCCACAGGGAGCGCCAGCATAAAGGGGCGCGACGACTTGCCCCCGAAGGCCCCGCCCACCCGCTTCGTCCGGCACACCACCTTCGAAGCTGGCAGGTCGAGCATTCCAGCGACGAGTTTCTGAATCTCATTCGGACACTGGGTGGAGCAGAAAACCTCCAGCTCGTCGCCCTCCTGGGGAACGCAGAGTGTGACGTTGGTTTCCAGATAAAAGTGCTCCTGGCTTCCAATACGACAGGAGCCGGAGTGCACATGGTACGACTCCTGGGCAGCTCGATCGACATCTCCTTTCGTCAGTACCAATGGTGATGGATTGAAAAATGACTGGTGCTCGATGGCATCTTCTATTGAAACTATTATCGGATCTAGAGGATCGTACTCGACGCGCACTTGTTGAGCAGCTCTTTGGGCCAGCATTTGACTGTCTGCGATGATAGCAGCTACAACTTGTCCCTGGGTGTGCACTGTTTGCGACACGAAGACCTCTTCATCAGCAAAAATGGAACCCACTCGATTGAACTCCGCTCTTAAGTCTTTATGCGAAATGAACGCATGTACGCCTTCCATAGCGAGTGCTTTCGAGGCGTCGATTGACACGATTTTCGCATGAGCCTTTGTGGACAGCACCAGGCCCAGGTAGAGCTCGTTCTCCGCCCGCGGAATATCGTCGCCATAGACGGCCTCTCCCGTGGCCTGCTTGAAGGCCGAGGCGTGGACCGTGGGCCGGCCGATGGGATCACAAGTCGGTTGGTCGGAGCAGACTCGCTCGAACAGCTGGGCGCTCTTCAAGCTGGGCGTGTGGAACACCTCGGCCCCGCTCCGTTCCTTCTCTGGCACGGAGTCCTCGGCGACCACCCCGGCCGCCACCAGCTTCTGGCTGATGGCCAGGTAGGCCTTGAAGAACAGGCTGACCACCAGCGACCGGCGGTAGGCGATCATGCCGCCCGGGGCCGAGGGGGCCAGCGGCAGCTCCGCGCACAAGCTCTCCGCCACCCGCTCCACGAGCACGCGGTCCCACCTCTGCTTCCTCATGATCTCCGAGGTGCGCGGGGCCATCACCGTCGTCGGGGCCATTCCGCCGAAAGCCAAGTCGACGCGGTCCACGACGTTGGAGGCCGGCTCGAAGACCACGTTGACCGCCGCGTTCACGATGGCGATGTCGTCGTCCCTCCTGCGGGCCTGCTTGAAGGCGACCACGTACTGGTTCGGGGTGGTCTTCTGGAAGTGGATGCCGGTCAAGACTTCGCGCGGGGCGATCACGTTCTTGCGGTAGCCGGTGAAGAACCCGGCGCCCATCCGCACCTCGCGAGTCACCACCTGGCCGTCGACCAGGCTGGCGACCTCGAGGCGGGCGCCGCCTGCCGTCAGGATGGGGTTCATGTCGGAGATGGGGCTGCCGGTCATGATGTTGCCCCCCAGCGAGGCCACGTTCCGGATCTGCTTGCCGGCGAAGTAGTGGAGCATGTCCACGGCGCACTGGAAGAAGCGCGTCTGGGCCTCTGGCAGCCGCTCGATCCGGTCGCGCAGGACGCTCTCGATGTCCACGAGGCTGACGGAGGCTCCGAAGTAGATGCCGTCCTCGGTCTCCCGCACCTCGTTCAGCTGCGCGACCTTGGCCGGGTTCACCAGGACCGGGTACAGGAAGTGCTTGAACTTGACCTCCACGCCCACTTCCGTGTTCCCGGCCACTATCTTGGCGTCCGGGTGCTCCGCCTTAATGGCGAGCAGGTGCTCCAGGCTCGTGGGCCGGTACCAGGTGACTCGCGGCCCCCGGAAGACCAGAGGCTCCGAGTCGAAGGAGTCGGTCAGCTGCAACTCGGGCGGGAAAATGGGCTCCTGGCTGGGGTCGAACGGGGTGAACTCGCTCTTCTCGAACAGCTTGTCGTCCACATCCGTGTCCCCCCCGCACCCGTTGCCGTTGCCGTTGCCGTTCACCTTGCAGCACTTGTCGCCCATGGCGCAGGCGAACTCCTTGGTGAAGGTCTTGTAGCCCTCCAGGATCGGGCGGTAGCCGGTGCAGCGGCAGAGGTTGCCCTGGAAGGCGACCTCCAGGTCCTTCATCGAGGGCTGGTCGGAGTTCCGGAGCAGGGCGTACATCGACATGACGATGCCGGGGGTGCAGAAGCCGCACTGGGAGCCGTGCGCCTTGGCCAGGCGCTCCTGGACGGGGTGGAGCCGGGTGCGCGTGCTGCCGATGCCCTCCACGGTCGTCACGGCGCACCCGTGCATCGCGCAGACGGGCGTGAGGCACGCGTTCACGGCCAGGTGCTTGATGCGGTTCGAGTGGCGGTCGTAGCGCGATATCATCACGGTGCAGGCCCCACATCCACCCTCACCGCAGCCCAGTTTCGTGCCACATAGTCGGAGCTTCTCTCGCAGGTATGTTAACAAAGTACCCTCGGGATCCACTTCCGGATCACAGACCTAATCAGACACAAGTTACATGGTAGTTCATCTTTATTTGATCTCTGAAGCATACCTTTTTGCCGTTAACAAAAAAAATTAAACTAGATTTCTTAACTGCTAACATTTTTTAAAACTCAACGACAACTTTTAAAATAACACTAACGGGCTTCTAAATGGTATCTTCAATTTATAGATGATTGAGAGGAACCTTTTCTGTTGTTTTTTATTTGCAAATTCTTTTTGATACATCACATATTCATTTTATAATTAAATTTTTTGAATGTTCTACACTTGTTGTACACTTTTTTATCTGTATTCAGACTTGCTGCGTACACTATAACCTATGGGTAATGGTATATTAGTTTTGTACTGCCGTTTGAACGCATTGAAAAGGACGTAGTGGTTCTCAAACACTCCTCCTTTCTATAGGAACTCAAACATTTAATTAACCCTTCCTATCACTTTCTAACTAGTGACACATCCCACGCTATATAAAGCTATAGCACAATAATATGAGTCCAGTTGTCCTAAATGGCAAATCGCTCAACAGTCCATAGACTATGTTTACTGTGCAGGCGCCAAAATTTCTTTCGTGTTATCGAAGTTTTATCAACAAATTTTTCTCCATACCTATGAAAGATGTACGGTATATACGAATCGGTCAACTCCTATTTTTACATTTTCGCATTTTGCAAAACAAATTCCGCACTTCGCCGGCAGTTATTTGTTTGAAAAACAAACCATCTTCGTTTGTTCAGTTGTGAAATTTCTAATTGAATATTACAAACCTTTACTGACGTATATCGTATAATGCAAGTCGTAGATCTAAGTATTGCAGATTGTTTTGTTGTCGTATATAATATTTCATGCGTATATAATATTCCAACATCGACCTATTGTAGGAAAGACAATGAAATAATGCCGGAAGATACTACATTTACCAACATAGAAGATCTATTTTTGAGATATAACTATAGCAATGTTGTCATATGTCGATCAGACACGCGATGCTTTATTTTCAAACTGATTGATTTACATGCTTGAATATCTAAATTTAGGAGTATTTTGCACACATTTCCCGTATTGTAAGCCATGCGTTACGGCACAATGTTCCAAGGCACAAACTTCTCGGTAGGTTCGTCGATCTGAAATAAACGATACTATACAGTGGGGCTCACTCTACAACGATGGAGTTACGCTTACCAGTTTGGTGAAATCGTCCTGGCAAGCCATGCGGATGCGAGCCGAGGTAGCTGGGGCGTCCAGACGGAATTCGGTGCTCAGGCCGTTCTCAGCACGAGCAGCTGCAATGGCCTCCTTAATGGCGAAATAGACCGAACTGCCTATGAACAGAGGAGGTTCGCCCACGGCCTGAAAAGACCCCACAGGTAAGTGGAACAGCCGTTTTCGTATCAACCCCGATCCTTACCTTGGACGAGTAGACGGCCCTGGGATTCGGCGCTCCCGTGAGCAGACTCACGTTGAACTCCCCGGGAATGTCCGCGAATCCGGGCAGCTTGTACATGCCGGGACCCCTGGAGTACAACGTGCCCTGGGGCGAATACACCAGCTCTTCCAGGGTGAAGAGCCCGTAGCCCTGCATGAAGGCGCCCTCGATTTGGCCAATGTCGATGGCCGGGTTCAGGCTCGAGCCGATGTCCATGACGATGTCGGTGCTCAGCACTTGGTGGTCGCCCGTCAGGCAGTCCACCTCGACGACGGAGACCCCGACGCCGTTCGTGTAGTAGCTGTACGTGCGGGCGTTCGGGTTGGTCACCGGGTGGTACCCGATGTCGGGCATCCGGTAGAACCCGTTCGCGGAGAGACTCACGCGCTCGAAGTACGCCGTGCTGACCCACTCCTGCCACGTGCCCTTGGGATTGGCGTCCTTGATGGGCTGCAAGCGCTGGTTGATCTTCTCACACGCGTTGATCACGGCCATGCCGTTGAGGTCGGAGCCCACGCTGGCGGCCGTGGGCGCGGTGTTGGGGACCTTGTCGGTGGCTGTCTCCGAGATGTGGATCAGCTCGGGCGAGATTCCCAGCGCCCTTGCGGCGCACTGGATCATCTTCGTGTGCAGGCCCTGGCCGATTTCCACGCCTCCGTGCGTGAGCAGCACCGAGCCGTCGGTGTAAATGTTAACCAGGGCGCCGGCCTGGTTCAGGTGGAGGACGCTGAAGGCGATGCCGTACTTGGTGGGAATGACGGCGATGCCTCGCTTTCGCCAACGATTCTCCCTGTTGAAGGCCTCGATCTCCTTTCGCTTGGCGAAGAAGTTCGATTGCTTGAGGCAATCTTGTAGGCACCTGAATGGCCAACCACAAGATTAGATTACTGAACTTCGATAAGGGTATATAACTATACTGCACCTTTCGATCGGGAAGTTCTCCAATGTCTGCTTGTAGTGCGTAACGTCTCCGGTCTTGTAGAAGTTCAGCCGCATCACGTCCACATAGTCCTTGCCCACGGTGCGGGCCACGTCTCTGATGATGTGCTCCCCGGCGAACATTCCCTGCGGCCCGCCGAAGCCTCTGAACGCGGTGTTGGAGGGCAAGTTGGTCTTGCAGACCCAGCCACCGACCTTGATGTTGGGGATCTGGTAGCAGTTCTCGAAATGGTTCATGGCGCGATCCAGTACCTAGGGAGAACTCAACAGATAAGAGGAGCACGGAGAAAACATAATGAAGCGGGTCTCACCGAGAACGAAAGATCCATGGACCAGCCGGCATTGTTGTAGCACTCGATGTAGCAGGCTGTGAGTCGGCCCTCGTTCGTGAAGCCGATCTTGTACTTGAAGAGGAACGGGTGGCGCGTGCCGGTGATCATCATGTCCTCGTCGCGGTCCAGCATACAGCGCACGGGTCGCCGGAGCTTGTAGCTGGCCAGGGAGACCGGCACAGCGATGGCCAGTGAGCGCGACTCCTTTCCGCCGAAGCCGCCGCCCAGTCGCTTGGCCCGGCACACAACTCTGGCCGCTGGAATACCCAAGCTGTGGGCTATCAGCTTTTGGATCTCCGACGGATGCTGAGTGGAACAGAAGATTTCGATCTCGTCACTATCGCGGGGAATCGCGAGAGCAGCATGGGTCTCCAGGTAGAAGTGCTCCTGGCCGCCCATGCGACAGGTGTTTTCGATCACGTGGTCGGCCTCCTTAAATCCTGCTTCGACGTCGCCTTTGACCAGGAACTGCGGATAGTCCGGGTAGAAGGACTTGTGCTCGATGGCCTGCTCAATGGTTATTATAACAGGAGACAGGTCTTCGTAGTCGACCTTCACGGCACGGGCGGCTCTCTGGGCCAGGGCTTGGTTGTCCGCCGCAATGGCTCCGATTATTTGGCCCTGGCAGTGGACCTCCTTTGAGGCAAACACGTACTCGTCGTGAAACACAGGACCCACTGTGTTCTGATGCTCGGTCAGGTCTTCGCTGGAGAAGAACGCATGTACGCCTTCCATAGCGAGCGCTTTCGAGGCGTCGATTGACACGATTTTCGCATGAGCCTTTGTGGACAGCACCAGGCCCAGGTAGAGCTCGTTCTCCGCCCGCGGAATATCGTCGCAATAGACGGCCTCTCCCGTGGCCTGCTTGAAGGCCGAGGCGTGGACCGTGGGCCGGCCGATGGGATCACAAGTCGGTTGGTCGGAGCAGACTCGCTCGAACAGCTGGGCGCTCTTCAAGCTGGGCGTGTGGAACACCTCGGCCCCGCTCCGTTCCTTCTCTGGCACGGAGTCCTCGGCGACCACCCCGGCCGCCACCAGCTTCTGGCTGATGGCCAGGTAGGCCTTGAAGAACAGGCTGACCACCAGCGACCGGCGGTAGGCGATCATGCCGCCCGGGGCCGAGGGGGCCAGCGGCAGCTCCGCGCACAAGCTCTCCGCCACCCGCTCCACGAGCACGCGGTCCCACCTCTGCTTCCTCATGATCTCCGAGGTGCGCGGGGCCATCACCGTCGTCGGGGCCATTCCGCCGAAAGCCAAGTCGACGCGGTCCACGACGTTGGAGGCCGGCTCGAAGACCACGTTGACCGCCGCGTTCACGATGGCGATGTCGTCGTCCCTCCTGCGGGCCTGCTTGAAGGCGACCACGTACTGGTTCGGGGTGGTCTTCTGGAAGTGGATGCCGGTCAAGACTTCGCGCGGGGCGATCACGTTCTTGCGGTAGCCGGTGAAGAACCCGGCGCCCATCCGCACCTCGCGAGTCACCACCTGGCCGTCGACCAGGCTGGCGACCTCGAGGCGGGCGCCGCCTGCCGTCAGGATGGGGTTCATGTCGGAGATGGGGCTGCCGGTCATGATGTTGCCCCCCAGCGAGGCCACGTTCCGGATCTGCTTGCCGGCGAAGTAGTGGAGCATGTCCACGGCGCACTGGAAGAAGCGCGTCTGGGCCTCTGGCAGCCGCTCGATCCGGTCGCGCAGGACGCTCTCGATGTCCACGAGGCTGACGGAGGCTCCGAAGTAGATGCCGTCCTCGGTCTCCCGCACCTCGTTCAGCTGCGCGACCTTGGCCGGGTTCACCAGGACCGGGTACAGGAAGTGCTTGAACTTGACCTCCACGCCCACTTCCGTGTTCCCGGCCACTATCTTGGCGTCCGGGTGCTCCGCCTTAATGGCGAGCAGGTGCTCCAGGCTCGTGGGCCGGTACCAGGTGACTCGCGGCCCCCGGAAGACCAGAGGCTCCGAGTCGAAGGAGTCGGTCAGCTGCAACTCGGGCGGGAAAATGGGCTCCTGGCTGGGGTCGAACGGGGTGAACTCGCTCTTCTCGAACAGCTTGTCGTCCACATCCGTGTCCCCCCCGCACCCGTTGCCGTTGCCGTTGCCGTTCACCTTGCAGCACTTGTCGCCCATGGCGCAGGCGAACTCCTTGGTGAAGGTCTTGTAGCCCTCCAGGATCGGGCGGTAGCCGGTGCAGCGGCAGAGGTTGCCCTGGAAGGCGACCTCCAGGTCCTTCATCGAGGGCTGGTCGGAGTTCCGGAGCAGGGCGTACATCGACATGACGATGCCGGGGGTGCAGAAGCCGCACTGGGAGCCGTGCGCCTTGGCCAGGCGCTCCTGGACGGGGTGGAGCCGGGTGCGCGTGCTGCCGATGCCCTCCACGGTCGTCACGGCGCACCCGTGCATCGCGCAGACGGGCGTGAGGCACGCGTTCACGGCCAGGTGCTTGATGCGGTTCGAGTGGCGGTCGTAGCGCGATATCATCACGGTGCACGCCCCACAACCGCCCTCACCGCAGCCCAGTTTCGTGCCACATAGGTGGAGTTTCTCTCGCAGGTATGTCAGCAAAGTGCTCTCCGGATCCGGATTTGGATCGGTCACCTAGAAGGAAGGAGGAAGCGTGCAATTGATTTCAAGACGAATGGCAATGTAGGAAAACAAAATTGTTTACTCGTTATCTTCATGAGGTGACTATTTTTTATGTCTTATCAGCAGATGCTTTTTGTTTATAATATTTGTTTAAGTATGCAAAATTAAAGTCGACAGCAGTCAACAAAGTGAGTTTGAAAATTTGATAACTTCTCTCAATTTAATTGTAGTGACGAAATCCAATCCGCCATACAGACTTTTCACATACACAAGCGACGTATTTAAACAAGTGGATACAATAAATAGCTTAAGGAGTGGAACCCGCGACCATTTGAATTCCGATAAGATTACTCAAGTATCGAACCCCTTGAATAGAACAGCGCCAAGTTGAAATTAGCCAAATTGCATCGAATTCATTACATATCAGCTTTCATTCACTGCTGGGGCTTGTGATTGATATTCGCCTGAGGACATTGTCATGTTCAAAAACAAGCTCCGATTGGCGTCAATGAGACGACCAGAGGCCTCAGTAGATTATGTATGGCGCATAAGCGCTCCCATAGATGGCGATTCGAGCGATGTGCGAGTGCGTAAAAGGGAAATTAATTTCAATTAACGAAGTGATCGGGGACAACCAGCCGTCCCTATGATTTCTGATCTGGATCTTAATTGAACTGAACAGAGAAATGCCGATCGATCGCTGGTCTGTTCCTCACACATTCGCAGATTTATGAATGGAATGCGAGGAAAACAATTGGGACAGCAATGGGAAAATTCCCATTGGCTGGAATACAACCAGATCGAGGCGATCGAGGAGGCACCATCGAAGCCATTGAATAATAGATGACGTGTTAGGTGGAATTCAATTTGAATGTTTCTACGACTTTACCTTTTTTCCATTCACGAAAAACACCAATGCGGACGAAGTCTCACTGGTCGGAGCCATTATGTAAACTTGAAAATCTTTGCTCAACCTCCGAAATTCGGTACCGGAATCGTGTGCTCGAAGATATGTTTTCCCAATGTGCTTCTGCGAGGTAGTATTTAATATTCACTTTGCGATAACAGGCGTTTTTAATGAATGTCTAATAAACTGGGGTTCCGTTCTCTTGACCAGACGAGTGGAGCGCACAACCGACACGTTCTAGCGATGAAAGCGATCTGAGAGGCCGCACAAGAACTTGTTTTTGGACTAACGATTGAAACCTGCTTGTTGTTATTTATTTACATTCGTTATCAATCCCAACTATAGTCTCTCTTGATCAGGAAGCACTGCTTGCTGCGAGAGCGCGAGAGCCAGCGATAAATTCAAGCAGCTGAGATCACATGTTGCAGTTATTTGGAAAAGTCATTCATTCAAATTTATGGAAGAGAAGAGGACGGGTTCTTCACACATGCTACGTATGTGATATTGGTTTTTAAAATTCTTTAGTACTTAACATTTGAAAAAGCCCACTATGGAAGAAACGCAAGCAGTGGTTAAAATTTATGACATTTTATTAACTTATTAAAAGATTAGCTACAATTAAAACACCCAAATGAATAACAGAACTATGCAGATTTCAGGAGTTCGCTTTCCACGGCCGTGCCCTCGTAAAGCGCCTGCTTCTTCATGGCTTCCTGCAGCTGCTGGTACTCAAACCGTTTTTTGGACCATTGGTATCTTGCGAAAGAGTAAACATGATGATGATGACTTAGATATGATTAGACTTAGATATGAAATTATGAGACCAACCTGCACACAA
Organism: Coelopa frigida; assembly: GCA_017309665.1. Lineage (NCBI taxonomy): Eukaryota > Metazoa > Arthropoda > Insecta > Diptera > Coelopidae > Coelopa > Coelopa frigida. The sequence continues at coordinate 1,342,255 of CM029565.1, read as the reverse complement.
ACCAGTACCCAAACGTGCCGCAGAAGAAGGAACTGAAGCCGATGTGCGTGGACAAGCGCGTTCGGGACGTGCCGAGAAAAGCAAGAGCTCCGATAACGACACCACCGCCGATGCCGTACAGAAAACTGTTACGAAAGCAGGGAATTTGCGCGATGTCACGTCCAAAGATTTTGAACTCCTGCAATTATATGAACTACGTTAGGCGACTACATGGTTGTCAATGGAAATAACCAACCTTTCTCGGCTCCTCTTCCATTATAGACGGCTATTTTAATTAAAAAAACAATATCTTCCGTCAACAAGTCCTGCCCTTTCACCGTGTTCGGTGCTCAAAATAAATGCGAAGCTGTCAAAAACAGCTGATTGCACTCCAAAGAACTCAAGTGGTATAGAACAGCAGAGACTGGAGCAGAGTTGCCGCAAGTCTTACTCTCGTTCATTATATAAAGTTCTCAAGGTGAGTAGATCTCTCAGGGATAAACATTTTATAGTACAAACAACATTTTCTGTAATTCTTTTAATTGATTTGGACTGCTTTGATGTTTTATTAGTGTTTTGAATTCTTATAACTGTTCTATAATTCTAAAGTAGTTGATTTCTGTTAAACCTATAGTTCATAATTATAATAATTAATTTTTACATATATATTTCTCGTTCATATTCTTTCCCGATTTTATAATACATTACGTTAAATATAACTTAAAACATCTATGGATCCTACAATAATTATATCAGTTGTAACATTTTTCAGAATAAAAAAAAGTTTGTGAAAAGTGGGGTAAAATTGATAAAAACATGTTCAAAAAGGCGATAAATGTTTTAAATAATATTAGATATGATTAAAACCTGCAAGTTCTATAAAATTTACTGATAAATTATGTTTGTGTTTGGTAAAGCGAATATTAGTCAATAATACAATATACTTAGGCATTAAATAACTGTGGATTAAAACAAAGGCGCATTAAAATATTTGTGTAACAAATCAGTTATTGTTAAATGAAAAGTGTAATCGAACAAATAAACAACTATCGCCGGTACAGTATATTCGATAAAGTGCGTATTTGGTTCTGCAGCTCGGAGTCCATTTTTGCCGCTTCCTCATCGAATATCGCACGCATCTCACTCAAGTCGGGTAGCTTCGCCGCCTTTATGTTCAACATGTTGCCAAAGAACTTTGTCCAAACATGCTTTTTCAGATAGCGAGGCAGTTTCTGCTTAATGTCCCAGGTTCCAGCGCGTTTCTGCAGTTGCATATACTCGCCGAATAGCATCACGTGTATCGTGCCTGCAATACAAAATAGGTCCGTTTCGTATGACCAGGGTCGTCCCTCCTGCATTTCGACACAGGTGAAGCCATCCGTTTGTATCACTTTTCTAAACTTTGTGTTGTCAGAATCAGGGAAAAGCGTCATGTCGATGGCACAGCCAAAGTCGATAAGACGCAATGACGGGTAGTACAGATCGGTGCTGGGCACACGCATCAGGAGAAAGTTGTCTGGCTTTATGTCAGCATGGATAATTTTATTGCTATGCAAATGATTGATTATGTTGCAAATCTGCGACGAAAAATGCATTACAAGTGACTCGTGCATTACTTTGGTGGTGGCCTGTCGTATTTTATTGTTAATATCAAGCAGTGAACCGAACGGAGAGAATTCAGTTGCGATTATACTAGCATTTGGCGCAATTACTGCTGTGGATATATCCATGAGGCCGGGAAGCACATGCGGCGACTTAATGCGCTTCAGAACCTAAAATGTATTTATAATTTTAGTATTGCTAATCTTTTACTCGGACGCTTTATTGTATATTCCTACCTGATCACATATGTAAATCTCCCAGGTGTTCGGAGGCTTTTGGTACTTAAGCGCTACTACTGCGCCTGTGTTTGCATCTGTGGCTTTATACACGGAGCCATATGATCCTCGTCCCACTTCCTTGTCTATGTTGAATTGCACTCCGTCGGGCAGTGATATTGTACGAGTGTTTGGCATCTTCGGCAAGGGTGTTTGAATTATTTTATAATTGGCACTACTGTCTTCTGTGCCTGGGAAGTCCAGCTTTGTGAGAAAAGCTCTACACAGTTCGCTATTGAAAGGATCCACGGCTTCCTTCGCCAAATGACGCTCTATTGTTTCGAGGGCTTTTTTCAATCGTCTCTCCTTAGCCTCGACGTCATGTTGGGTTGCAAAATAGGAGTTTTCCTGATAAGTTGTAAAATCGGCCACATTCGTTGCGGTGGTGTCACGGAAATTGAGACGTCCCACTGCATAGGTTACGGAACAATTGGAATTATCGAGGGCTGCAGCACTGGAGAAAGAGAAGTTGGCGTTGTCGTTGAAGGATGCGTTGTGAACGGCATTGTCATTGCCGGCCTGCGAATGTTCTGAGAGGACACCACCTTTACCGTTTGTGGTTCCGTAATCGATCGAAGAAGAGTTACTATTGCTACAAGGTAGGGTGTGGAACTTGTTCACAATTTTCAATTTAGTTTTACTTCGTTTAGAACTTGTCTTTGGCGTTGATGTTTGTCCAATGTTGTATGGGTGGAAACTATGACCATTGCTACGCGGTGTATGCTCTTGAACAGACGGCGAGTTAATCTGCTATAAGAGAAACAAATGAATAAGTGTTTTGCACGCATAATATATTTTGGCTTTTACTTACTTCTTGTTGTTGCGGCTGATAGTTGTTTTCAATTGTGTAAGAACTGTAATTACTACCATTCAAAGAATCCTCTGTACGCTTGCTCTCCTTTTTGAATCGTATTTTAATGGTTTTGTTCTTAGTTCCGCCTTGTGCTGTGTGGGTACTAAATCGGATAGTCGATGCTTCGATTTGATCCTCAAGGTCATCGGTAGTGTGAACCACTGTTGGGCCGGTGGTAACATTATTGTGATTACGTTGAATATCCTCATCGCTTTCCTTGTCATCATCATTATCTTCTTCATCGTCCTCTTCATCATCTTCTTCCACCTCAGGAGCATCGTATTGGGACTGCTCCTCGTAGTGTTGCTCTTGAAAATGTTGGTGGTTGCTATACAATTGTTGGGCGTTTTGTACATTTGACATTTCCTGAAACTCCTCATTCGAATTTTCCTTCTGTTCTACGCGAGCTTCTCGCTGCCTTCTCAGCTCTTGCATACGACTTTCCCACTTTCGCGAACGTATCTCCTCAGGACTGTATTCAATGCCATTCCCGGGATACACCATGTGTTTAGCGTAGTGGCAACGGCGATTAGGATCAGCTGGCTCCTCAAGAAAAAGGGCTGGTTTCCACACTTCATAGTTGTTGCGGCAATAAGATGCAAATTTTCGTGGCAATTTAATTCCTTGTACAGGAGTTTCTTGTGGGCCTGCTGCAGCCTCGTTCGGTACTGTTGCAACAGACTCCGATTGACTGTATTGTACTTTGTGAGATGTGGCTGCAGGAAGTTGTTGTTCAACAGGAAACTCTGGTTCTGTAGCTATTGGGGCTGCTATGTCCTCCGCATAAACATAATTGGCGGATGTTGTCATGGTATGGGCGGGATTCGGTTGCTGTACCTATAAGAAAAAGGTTAATTTCGAAGGTTAACTAATCTCTTTGTTGTTATACCTCATTGGAGACATATTGAGGGTGCTGTTGCGGATGCTGGTGAGTGTGTGCAGCTGGTTGATAGTGAACATGTTGCGTTTGCTGCGGCACGTGTTGCTGGTAGTGCAGCTGCTGAGCTTGCTGTATGTGCTGTGACTGGTGTGGATGTGATTGGTGCTGATAAGTTACGTGTTGTTGATAATGGTGCTGCTGTTGTGAATGTGCATGTTGTAAGTGCATAGTTTGCTGCTGTTGGAAATGAATTTGTTGCTGCAATTTATGGTGTTGTATCGCATGTTGTTGATGAGGAGGATGTTGTTGAGGTGGGATCTTTTCTTCGTGTACTACCGTTGTTGCTGCTGCTGTTCGCGCGTACATTAATTTACTATGAGCGTTCTGCAATTCAACATACGGTTGCGCCTTCTCCTGGAACGCAAGATTGAACACAGATTCGGCCTCCTTGAGGGCGTTTACGGACTCATAGTATCGTGCCCAGTTGATATAGAAACACGCACACTGCCGTCCAACCCCTCGTTGGTATAAGATTTGGTAGAAGTGCAGTGGGTTCTGCTGCATGTCGATGTACTTCACCCACAGTCGTATCATCCGAGGATCCTGTTTATAGTATTCACTATGCTCGTACAAGGTTAAACAACGTTCCAATGTTTCGCGAAATTTATTTTCCGGATCCCCGTGGCGGTTGTTCTCATACCAGCAGACATAGTTGTACCAATGGTCCAGCGGGTCAGGTCCCTGGTACATGGCCACGGCGTTCTCCCAGGCCTGCTTATCCTTCAGGAAGCTGTGCATTTGGTCGGCAGTGATGGGCGTTCGGCGCATGTAGGAATTCATGTCTGTCCAGTCAGCAACAGTGGGGCAGGAGCACTTGCCTCTGAAGCAGACGAAAGTCTTTTGAACGTAACTCGGCCTGTAATCAACAAGGAATGAAATTTAATCAAAGAAGTCTAACATTTTGCAGATATCATTGCACAACTGAGCATTCAGTTCAGATTTGACAGATCTGCGTCCGTGACATCAGAGAACAAAAACAGCGTGAACCAGAGGATGCGGTGCCCTTTGGTGCTCGGATTCGCAATACCGAGAAACTCGATTGCGACCGTTTGGCGGCCTGGTGGACCCAATCGCTTTGATGTCACGGTAATACTCTTTTCAACTAACCAATTAACAATCAGACTGCTAATTCCAATTATATGTTGGCCGAATTTCGTCAAAATCCCAATAAAAACAAAGAATAGTCGAACGGAATCGCGAGAACCAGCGATTTCTGGAAGAAAAATTCACTTTGACGTGTGTTGTGTGTGTTGAAAAGTAAAAATGGCCGTCTGACATTTGATGCTTTTGTGTGAGGAATGCCTTCATCGAAAGCGTTGCCAAGTCAAATTCCAGATTCTGGGTTTACTCAAAAAAATTCAGTTTTTTGACGTCGGATAAACCCGATTTTTTCCTTGTTATTCTTCTCAGGGTTGTAAAAATCGGCGATGGGGATTTTTACTGATTCCTCTTTGCGCTCATTCTCAAATTTGTTTTTTTCTCATTAAATGAACAGAAGAGAAAAAAATAAATTGATTGCAGAAAATAAATTGAGAAAAAAAAAATAGCATTTGAAAAGATAAAAAAAGCCCAAAAATAGGGATTTTCCGAAGTAATTTCTTTGTTGCTGCAGTCGAGAGAGATTTTACGGAAATTTGCGGACAAGGACCAGACAATAGGACCACCAACTAACTGCAAGTGCAAAAGGCAATCATCGTAACGAAAAAAGGAACAAGTGTACGTACGTCAGCGACGGACGACCCTCGCTCGGAGTCTCAGGTGATGGTCTTCCAGCAGGTGGAGCTGACGGCGCAGTGAGAGCGAGTTGAACTCCGACTCCGGTGGTGGAGAGCTGCCCACTGACATTCACTGCCTTGAATTGCGACCATGAACAAGAGTTAACAGGGAAACAGTGCAAAGAAAAACCAGAAACAACACGAACAACAGCCTTGACCCATATAAAGAGCTTTACGTAGGACCGTGCTTCTGTCAATTAGCAACTGTGGTTGCCCCATTGTGACCAGCCAATCCCAATCAAGTCGACCCAACCGTCAGATCTCAGTCACCACACGCCACACCTGCGACGCCATGCACTGGACCGTGCGCCTGGACGGCGGACCGCGCCGCGTGAACCACGCCGCCGTCGGAGTGGGCGAGTACATCTACTCCTTCGGGGGCTACTGCACCGGGGACGACTACCGCTTCAACGAAGCCATCGACGTGCACGTGCTGAACACGAACTCGCTGCGATGGAATCTTGTCCCGCCGAAGAAGAACGAGAACGGAATCCCCCTCAAGTACCCCGAGGTGCCCTTTCAAAGGTACGTTGCCCCTTCCTGATTGCTTCGATTTCTCCTCACTCAGTGACTGTTCCTTCCTTCCGCACAGATATGGTCACACGGCTGTGGCCCACAACGACAAGATCTACATGTGGGGCGGGCGCAACGACGAACAGCTGTGCAATGTGCTGTACTGCTTCGACCCCAAGACACTCTCCTGGTCGCGACCCAAAGTGACGGGAGCCGTGCCGGGGGCTCGCGACGGACACTCGGCCTGCGTAGTCGGCAATTGCATGTACATCTTCGGTGGATTCGAAGATGACATCAATGAGTTCTCCTGTGATGTTCACTGCCTTAACTTCGACACCATGGAATGGCGCTACATTCAAACGTTCGGGGTGCCGCCCTCATTTCGTGATTTCCATTCAGCCGCTGCCATCCTCGGACGCATGTACATATTCGGAGGCCGAGGTGACAAGCACAGCCCTTACCACAGCCAGGACGAAATGTACTGCCCCGAGATTTTGTATTTGGACCTGAAGACCAAGGTGTGGCATCGTCCTTCGACGACAGGCAAGGTTCCCGTGGGCCGTCGCAGTCATTCGATGTGTACGTGGTATTCATTTGTGTTGACAATCCATCTTTTGCATATATGTTTAATCTTTGCAGTTATTTTCAACGATTTGATATACGTGTTTGGCGGCTACAACGGACTTTTGGATCAGCATTTCAACGACTTGTATACATTTGACCCGAAAGTGAACTGCTGGAATCTAATCAAACCACACGGAAAACCTCCCACAGCCCGTAG